>JAYESA010000002.1:111591259-112191259 GCA_036927795.1 Iris macrosiphon
TACAATTGTGATACTTGATTCTGACACATTGTTACATGAGCTGGTACTAGTGGATCCTGTCATGAGATGCTATCCCCCTTACCGTGTTCAGCGGGTACTCTATCACGTGTATTTCATCATGTGCTTCGGGTATTGATTCTCATGTGCTATCATGTGCTTCTTGTACTCTCGCCTTCGTGTGCACGAGCTATTATCATGTACGTAGCGTGTTGTGGTTGGATCCAAGAGTATTAGTTGGGGAGGGGAGTAGGAGTTGGTTATGTGATCAAAGCCAAACAGTATTCATGTGTATGTCGGTTATGCAACTCACGCATAATAGAGTTATCGTAGTATTTTTCATGTACAACCTAAGCCGATCACATAATGAACTTGTGCTCAAGGCACATAGCTAGTATTCATGTTTCTCACCTGCAGTTACTTTTCCACTACTTGTATTGTTCTCCAGTTTACTTGCAGCTACTTATTGTGCTCCAGCATATATTTGTTTCCTGTGCATCTTGTATACTTTTCTATTGCTCGTCATATACACCTTACCATGTATTTGGAGTTGCTTTCAGAGTTATGTACTTTGCTCCAGTCCTGACTGGGCATATTTTTTCCAGAGGATCCTGAGGACTATTGCCCGACGTTCTACGGGCCGGGTGTTGACGAGGGTTGTGACCCAGAGACTAAGGAGGAGTGCGCCGAGGAGACGCCTTTAGCGCCCTAGTTAGCTAGGTGGGTTTCCTGGGTTGTTCCCAGCTGTTGATATTTTGGATGATTGTACTTATTCTTTTGATGTTGTGAGATGTTGTAGCTATTATGGCCTTGGACTGTATATTTTTGGATATTGTCTTGCTCTCTTTGGTTCTGGTTTTTTTTTTGCTATCATATCATGCTTTATTTCTTCCCCTAGTTATTGTGATTGAGAGATTATATATATTGCGTGGTTGCCCTCCTTTTTGGAGAGGTCATGGTAGATTTTTCTGTGAGATATATAGATAGTTGGTTGACCTAGAACGGACCTTACAGCGTTCTACCGCCGATTCTGCGGCGTAGGCTGGACGTACCCACGGCTCATGCCCGATTTTCAGGTGCGGATCGTGACACATTTTTGGTGGTGGCCCATGCAGGTCTAGTTTTTAGGTTTACCTGCAATAGGATATAGGAGATAGGCTGAGAGAGTGTGCTCAATTACAACTAGGACTCTTCCTGCTTCCTTTTTGCTATCTTTAATTTTTCTGAAATTATTTCTTTTGCAATATTACTGTCCTTCTTTGATGATATCGTTTCTTGTACTTTATTGACTTCTTTTGATCTGTGTTCAGGATGCCTCCGAAGACCAGATCTCAGCGCACCGTCCCAGTAGCTGCCACCGAGAGGTCTGCCATCTCTCGTCCTGCTCGACTTCCGGCAGCCGCTACCGCTCCACTCGCCACTCCTGCGGTCGAGGGAGCATCTGTTTCTCTCGGAGATCCTCTTACTCCCATTGATCCGAGAGTCACCCCAGTAGTTCCGGTGGTACCTCCTCCACCACCGCCTGTACCAGTGGATGCCACGCAGTTGTTCGCATTCTTCTGGGAGATGATGGACGCGCAGCACCGCCAGGCAGATGTTATGAGGATGGGCATTGATAATTCTCATCAGGTGGCTATGACAGCGGCCGACAGAGTGGCTCAGATCCAGCCACAGCCAGAGCAGGCTCAGTATCCTAGGTAGGGCACTATTATCGACTTCCAGAGGATGCAGCCCAAGGAGTTTCGGGGTACAGAGGGGATCATGTACGGCGACGACTGGATCGAGCATATAGAGGGCATCTTCAGGCTGGCGATGATCCCAGCCAGCATGCAGATCGAGGCAGCGGGCAGCCAGATATTCGACCTTGCCCTTACTTGGTACCGCACGGATACGCGGATAGCAGTTCCGGGATTGACTTGGGAGGCTTTCAAGAAGCTTTTCAAGGAGAAGTTCTTCCCGGATGTGGCTCTCAGTGCTTTAGAGAGTCAGTTCGAGGCGCTCGTCCAGGGGAGTATGATAGTGGACGAGTATGCAGCGGAGTTCTGCCGTCTGGGCAGATTTGTTGAGGGGTTGTCTGAGGCAGCGAAGGCGCGGAAGTTCCGCAAGGGTTTGGTCATGGCGGTCAAGTCCTTGACTAGGAGCGACCACGAGGCGACCTTCGAGCAGATTGTCAGCGACGCTCAGAGGGCTGAGGATGACTTAGAGCTGAAGACAAAGAGGGGCAGAGACACTTCTGGAGTAGGCAGCAGTGCAGGCCCAGCCAAGAGGCCATTCCAGCAGACCCAGCAGCACCAGGGTCAGGGTCGTACGCCCTTCTGGCAGGCGCCCCAGCAGCAGAGACAGGGAGAGTAGCAGGGCCAGAGGCAGCCCATCGTTTGCCCTTTCTGTAGGAAGCCAGGACACGGATGGGACATATGCAGAAAGAGGTTGGGCAGATGTTTATTGTATGGCGCCGCAGATCACCAGCTGAAGGATTGTCCTTCAGCGCTTGCCCGTACAGCTCAGGGCAGAGGAGCCGCTCAGAGGGTACCAGCCAGAGCACCTGCAGCGCAGCAAAGAGGACAGCCCTTGCAGACTCAGCAGCAGAGGTTCGCCCAGCACCAGCAGCAGCACCGAGGAGGACAGCAGGGGCGAGATTTTGACCTGACCGTAGACGAGGCCAAGCCCGTTGGTGATGTGATCTCAGGTTCTGTTCTTTTTTATTCTATTCTAGCACTTGCTTTATTTGATTCCGGTGCTTCCCATAGCTTTGTGTTTGTATCTTTTGCTGTTAGACACCATCTTGTTGCTGAACCTTTAGCTAGACTCTGCAAGATCACAACCGGGGGTGGTATCATCCTAGTCAGTGATGTCTGCAGAGACCGGAGAGTTACCCTGGGAGGCCGGGAGTTGTGTGTGTGCCTAGTCGTAATGCCACTTCCGAGCTACGATATTATACTCGGGATGGATTGGTTGAGTATGCATTGTGCTAGTATAGATTATCGTAGAGGCAGAGTTTTGTTTAGTCCGCCGAGTGAGCCAGAGTTTCAGTTTGCCAGAGGAGCAACGGAGCAGACCGAGGGAGTCTTCTGCGAAGCCCTGGTGGTAGAGCCGAGGTTGCTACATCCACTGATAGAGGAGTATATGGATGTCTTTTCGGAGGAGTTGCCAGGGTTACCTCCGGACAGAGATGTGGAGTTCTCTATAGACTTGGTGCCAGGCACGGAGCCGATATCCCAGCACGTCTTTAGAGTCAGCAACAGTGAGCTGATAGAGTTGAAGAAGCAGGTGGATGAGCTACAGGATAAGGGATTTATCAGATCTAGTTCTTCTCCGTGGGGTGCTCTGGTACTTTTTGTACCGAAGAAGGATGGGTCGATACGGATGTGTATCGACTACAGGGCTCTAAACAACCTCACAATCAAGAACAAGTATCCGCTGCCGCGTATGATGATCTTTTTGAATAGTTGAGCGGAGCGAGGGTGTTTTCCAGGATTGATCTGAGGACAGGCTACCACCAGGTGAAGGTCAGGAATGAGGATATTCCGAAGACAGCTTTTTGGAACAGATATGGACAGTATGAGTTCTTGGTGATGTCGTTTGGGTTGACTAATGCCCCGGCAGTGTTCATGAATCTGATGAACAAGGTGTTCCATCAGCATATGGACAGGTTTGTGGTGGTGTTTATAGATGACATCTTGGTGTATTCGAAGACCCCAGATGAGCACGAGGAGCATCTGAGGATAGTGCTGGAGACTTTCAGGAAGGAGAAGCTTTATAGAAAGCTTTCGAAGTACGAGTTCTTCCTTGACAAGGTTGAATTCCTTGGTCATGTAGTGACTGGAGAGGGTATCTCGGTGGATCCGAGAAAGATTATGGCAGTTGAGGCATGGAGTGCTCCGAGTTCAGTAGCCGAGGTCAGGAGTTTCCTGGGGCTGGCAGGTTACTACAGGAGATTTATTCAGGATTTTTCCCGGATTGCAGAGCCATTGTCTAGGCTGACTCGGAAGGACGTGGAGTTTGTTTGGTCAGAGGAGTGCCAGATCGTCTTTGATGAGCTGAAGAGGAGGTTGACGACAGCTCCAGTGTTGACGTTGCCATCAGGTTCTGGAGGATTCACTATCTATAGTGATGCATCGGGAAAGGGACTGGGTTGTGTGTTACAGCAGAATGGGAGGGTGATTGTGTCACTACCACATTTTAGGAAAAAGGATATTTTAGTAATTTCCTATTTAAATAAACATTGTGCATGGTAAATAATTTTTGTTGTATTATTTAATTGTTGTTGGATGTTATTTAATTATTTTGGACTTATTTTAGTGGACCCAACTAGTTTAGATTGGACCCATGGACCAACATGAATTAAATAGTTAGACTTGGCCCATTTAGAAAGCCCATTGTTAAGGAGATGGATAAATTAATTAAGTGATTAGACTAGAAGCTTCCTTCCTTAATTATTTCTTCATGAGAGGCCCCAAGGGGTACATTGGACATTTTATAATTGCTTGGGAGAGGGGCAAGGCTGGCCTATTAAAAGAGGGGGGAAATTTCTCTCTCCTCTCATTCTCATTCCAAATCTAGATCTAGAATTTCCCACTCCCAAATTCCCTCCATTCCTATTCCAATTCCCTACCAAATTTATTCCAAATTCTTCCCAATTCACCATTAGAGAAGGAGGAAGCAAGGATCTACAAAGAGGAGCAAGGATCTACAATTTGGAAGCAAGTTCTTCTCAATTGGAGGTTTCATTGGGAATCCATCTCCCCATAGGTATAATTCAGATTTTCCCATTTAAATAGCTTCTAAATCTGAGATTTAATCATGTAAAATCAACCTATATGTATGTACTACCCATAGGACTTTGTTTTGTGTTCATAGGAGACCCATGGAGAAAGTTATGGTGCTTTTTGTGTTAATTTTGTTGGAATTCCAAATTTATATTTTGTTGTGTGTATCAATTGATCCTATAGATCAATTGGACATGAGCTTATGTGTTTGGGGCTAGTGTCGTGTCCATAATTTGGTACATGTGGTTCGTATCCCAACTATTTGGTGATACGTGTTATTTTGGGGGTTTTCCCTCCGACACGGGGCTTTGAACATGTCGTATTTTGACACGGACACATAGATCTACTTTTGACACTTTGATTTATTCATAAATATTATTTGTGATTTATTTGTATCCTTCGGGGTGCAATTGGTTGTGTGTTGGACTCGTGTCACATGCGTATCCTAGATCTAGTGGGATACGGTGTGATACTCTCCAATTGTGTGGATTTTTGAATAGATCTAATTATATATGGTTTAAATTCTTCAATTATAATTAGTAAATATATATAGATATTATATATTTATTTTGTGTATTTATTATAGTAATTATTGTAGCATAGATCTATATATTTTTGTGTGTGCTAATATGATGTACAAATATAATATGTAGCTTTCTTGCATGTAATTATATATGTACTTATGTTAATAGTATAAATTATACATAAATGTTTTATAAAATATATTTATGTGTTTAATTGTGTAATTATATTATTTATAATTATTATGTGATTATTTGTATATTAATGTATATATTTTAGGTGTGCTTCTAGCCATGTAAAATATGAACATTAATATGTGCATGTGTTGTAACTATTGGTATTTAATTATAAGTTTATATGTGCATATATATATAAGTATATAATTATTTATTTATATATATGTATTATGATTATTATTGCATATATATATATATATATATATATATATATTTTTTTTTTTTTTTTTTTTATTTTGGTGACAGTGGTTTCTATGACAGTGAAACTGTCATTATTTGGTCTGAACAGCAGCCGCTGTACAGTAGTCAGCATTAATGACAGATCTGTCATTAATGCTGCGGCAGTTTTGAGCGGCAACCTTTCAGCGACGTTTTTTGTGACAGTTTGAAACTGTCAGCAAACTGTGACAGCAGCGGTTTTGTTTATGGAGTTTCTGCGACGAATTTTCAGTGACAGTCAAGACTGTTACTATTAAACCTGTTTTTATTTTATCTTGTTTTGTTCACTGTTTTCAGTGACGCTTTGACAGTTTTAAATTATATTTTATATATTATTATTGTATATATATATATATATATATATGTGTATATATATGTGTTTTGTATAATATTTGTAATAATATATTATGTTATTTGTATAAATATTGGTTGTTTATATATTATTTTAGGGTATATATTATTTGTATTAGTAGTATACTTTGTGTGAGTATGATTTGGGATCTAATTTTTATTCCTAAATTGTTGTATTTTATTTCTATATTATTTATATAGATTTCTTGTGAGGTTGACCTTGGTTTGACTTTAGTTGACTTTAGAGTTGACCATAGTTGATTTTTGACTTAGAATTTATTTATTGACCTAGGAGTTGACTAGTTTGACTTATTCTCTTTCCGGGACCTTGTTTTAATGTGGTATTCCATATCTAGGTCTTCGAGGCGCCGAGTCAGACATCTGTGAGACTGTTCTTTGGATTTCAGGCGAGTACATTCTCTGATAATTTCTCATTTATGATATCCTCTATGTTCGTTGTATCTAGTGTAGATTTACATGTTTCTCTCGACACTATGGTTACACGGATTGGTATATCCGGATTTCGTCATGAGATGTTATTCCTTGGTATATGGTGTATATGGTGCAAGTATTGTTTCATTGGTTATCTTGTACATGTACAGACACCGATTCTCGGGGAAACTAGCTATCTTCTTGGAGAATCTAGTGCCATAGCATACCGTGGTTGGATCTATTATACCAGTTGGGGGTGGGGAGTATTAGTATAGATATGTGATCAAATCCCTATTGAATAAAGTATTGGTAAGCGAATAGTGTTGATCATGCACCGCACGTATGATTAGCCAGGCCGCATTGTATCTTGTCCAAGCCGATCATATGTTAAGCTAGTACTCACACACTTAGTCATTAGTATTATTGTTTCATTGGCATATTGTTCATTATTGTATTTCTTTCCAGTATTTCCTTATTGTCTATATATCTCTTGTATCTATTTTGTGCATCTTGTTTATCCACAGCTATTTACTGTTACATAGTTTTTATCATGGATTAGAACTGCTGTTAGAGATGTACTCTGCTCCTTTCCTGACTGGATATATTTTTCCAGATGACACTGAGGAGTACCCTACCTATTATGGACCCCAGGATGTTGTAGGTTTAGATTCGGAGACCCTGGCTCAAGAGGGACTTATCCCAACTGAGACAGTTGACCCTGGAGTGTAGCTTGTAGTATGATAGTATTCTTTTGTACTGGATTTGTCTTCAGCTTATTTTTGTTACTCTTCAGACTCATTGATGTATTATTTTAAACTCATGAGTTGATGACTATTCTATTCTTATCTGATCCGTGTTCATTCTATCTTAGTTCTGTGATTGAGTACACTATCTTTTGGTGGTTCATTATATTAGATAGACTTTCTAGACAGCGTTCTACCGCCGATTCTGCGGCGTAGGCTGGGCGTTGTTTTCGACTAGTACCCTTACCCCGGGTGCGGGTCGTGACACATTTTTGGTGGTTGCCCATGCAGGTCTAGCTTCACAAGTATGTGATATCGTGGTAGTGCGACAACTTAGTTGTACTACTGCGAGCCTGCAATAGGATATAGGATATAGGCTGAGATACTCAATCACATCTAGGAAAATTCTTTTGATTCAACTATTCTCCTTTGATATTGATACTTGATCTCTTAAACTGTCCTTTCCTTGATGTCTTACATCTTGTGCCATATTGATTCTTTCTTTCGCTTTGTCTCAGGATGCCGCCTAAGACTAGATCACAGCAGGGGAGAGCAGCTTCTGAGAGGTCTGCGACATCCCGAGGGCCTGCACCAGTCACTTCTTCGGTGATTGGAGTGTCAGCTACTTTCGGAGGTCCACCACCTACTCAGAGGACTGTGCCAGCTGTATCTGAGGGGCTTCCACCTCCACCTCCTGTGCCAGCAGAGGCGTCACAGATATTTACACTGTTTCGTGAGATGCTCGAGGCACAGAGGGCTCAGTCAGAGGCACATCAGAGGCAGACCGACGTTCTACGGCAGGGCATCGAGAGTGCTCATCAGCTTGCTCGTGCTGTAGTTGAGAGAGGAGTTCCGATCCAGCAGCAGGTTGTTCCTCAAGTTGCTCAGCTTCGGCCAGGCAATATTCAGGACTTCAAGAAACTGGAGCCTAGGGTTTTCAAAGGGACGGAGGGCATCGTCTATGCTGATGATTGGCTCGAGGACATTGAGCGTCTTATGAGGGTGTCCCGTCTTTCTGAAGATCTGAAGGTTGAGGCGGTAGGACTTCAACTGTTCGATGTCGCTCGCACTTGGTTCAGGAATGAGCCGGTTCTAGTTCACGCAGGACAATCTTGGGAGGTATTCAAGGACCTTTTCAAGAAGAAGTTTTTTGCTCGGATAGACAGGCTTGACTTGGGGAGACAATTTGAGAGTCTCATTCAGGGAAGCATGTCTGTGGAGGAATACGCTGCGGAGTTCGGTAGGTTGAGCCGATTTGCAGAGTACTTGGTGAGGGAACCGGAGATTCGAGCTATTCGTTTCCGAGATGGTCTAAACTGGGAGGTGAAGATTCTCATTCCGTCTTTTTATGAGACATACTCGGAGATACTTGCGGAGGCACGCAAAGTTCAGCGGGATCTGGGTTTGAAGACCAAGAGAGACCGTGATTCTTTTCTGGGGGCCAACGGCAGTGCAGTATCTGCCAAACGTCCTCATTTCCAGTCCAGACCTTTCCAGCAGCCACAGCAGAACCAGACTCCAGCTAGAGCGCCTTTTCACCAGGCACCTCAGCAGCAGAGGCAGTTACAGCAGGCCCCATGCAACTTCTGCAAGAAGCCCGGCCACATCTGGGAAGTTTGCAGGAGGAGGCTAGGAGTTTGTTTGTATTATGGTACTGAAGGGCATCAATCGAGGGAGTGTCCTAGTCGTGCAGTTCAAGGAGCAGCTCCAGCTCCGAGGACACAGACGAGACCACCTGCAGCACAGCCGAGGGGACCGCTTCCGACACAGCAGCAACGTTTTGTCCAGCATCAACAGCAGGAAGGTGCTTGGCAGGGACGAGCATTTGCTATGACCGTCGAAGAGGAGGAACCCACCGGAGATGTCATCGCAGGTTCTATTCTTCTTGATTCCATTCCAGCTTTAGCTTTGTTTGATAGTGGTGCTTCCCATAGTTTTGTATCTGTTTCTTTTGCTCTGAAGCATGGTTTGGTAGATGAGTCTTTGCTTAGGACTTGCAAGATCATGACCGGGGGAGGCATTATCCTGGTTAATGATATTTGTAAGGATCGGAGAGTTACTTTGGGAGGCCGGGAGTTGAGTGCGTGTCTACTTGTAATGCCACTTCCAAGCTATGACATTGTACTTGGGATGGATTGGTTGAGTAGGCACCGTGCTAGCATAGACTGTAGAGGAGGTAGAGTTTTGTTTGGTCCGCCAGGAGAGCCAGAGTTCGAGTTTACTAGAGGAGCTGCGGAGCAGGGAGAAGGCATTATTTGTGGAGCTATGGTAGAAGACAAGGAGTTGCCGCATCCGTTGATAGCAGCATTTTTGGATGTGTTTCCTGAGGAATTGCCAAGATTGCCGCCAGATCGAGATATTGAATTTTCTATAGACTTGGTGCCAGGTGCAGAACCAATTTCACAGCATGTCTATAGAGTAAACAACAGCGAGCTGGTCGAGTTGAAGAAGCAGGTGGACGAATTACAGGATAAGGGGTTTATCAGATCAAGTTCTTCACCATGGGGAGCCCCGGTATTGTTTATACCGAAGAAGGATGGATCGGTGCGCATGTGCATTGATTACAGGGCTTTGAATAATCTCACTATCAAGAATAAGTATCCTTTGCCACGGATTGATGATCTGTTTGATCAGTTGAGTGGTGCGAAGGTATTTTCTAAGATAGATTTGAGATCAGGCTACCATCAAGTGAAGGTGAAGCCGGAGGACATACCGAAGACTGCTTTTAGAACTCGGTATGGTCAGTACGAGTTTATGGTGATGCCGTTTGGTTTGACTAATACACCGGCGGTATTTATGAACTTGATGAACAAGGTGTTCCACCAGTACCTTAACAAGTTCGTGGTGGTGTTCATCGACGACATACTCATATACTCGAGGACACCGGAGGAGCATGAGGAGTATTTGAGGATTGTGTTGGATGTGCTGAGGAAGGAGAAGCTGTATGGGAAGTTGTCCAAATGTGAGTTTTTCTTGGACAAGGTAGAATTCTTGGGGCATGTTGTGACTGGTGATGGTATTTCAGTGGATCCGAAGAAGATTTCAGCAGTGGAATCTTGGAAGACTCCGAGTTCAGTAGCAGAGATCAGGAGTTTCTTGGGATTGGCAGGCTATTACAGGAAATTTGTGCAAGATTTTTCGAGGATTGCCGAGCCGATGACCAGACTCACAAGGAAGGATGTGGAGTTTGTCTGGACGGAGGATTGTCAGGTTGCTTTTGAGGAGTTGAAGAAGAGGTTGACGTCTGCTCCTATTTTGACGTTGCCATCAGGGTCCGGAGGTTTCACTATTTATAGTGATGCATCGGGGAAGGGTTTAGGTTGTGTTCTTCAGCAGCATGGGAAAGTGATTGCCTATGCATCCAGGCAATTGCGTCCTCATGAAAAGAACTATCCTACCCATGATTTGGAGTTGGCAGCTGTCATATTTACCCTGAAGTTATGGAAACATTATTTGTACGGAGAGCGTGTGGAGATCTTCACAGACCACAAAAGCTTGAAGTACGTTTTCACGCAGAAGGAGTTGAACATGAGGCAGCGTCGGTGGTTGGAATTGATGAAGGATTTTGATATCTCTTTGCAATATCATCCTGGGAAAGCCAATGTAGTTGCCGATGCTTTGAGCAGGTATCCGGTAGCTATGTTCTTGACGCAGGATCGATATCTGTTGGAGGACTTGGAGAGCTTGGGCATTGAGGTGATTGTTCCTGGTGGTGCTATGCAGATGTGGGGACTGCAGATACACTCAGATTTGATGGACAGGATCAAGGTAGCACAGTATGATGACGTATCTTTGAGGAGTATCAGAGCTCAGGTGAGAGCAGGATTGGAGGATGATTTCACTATTGCAGAGGATGGATCCTTGAGGCATGGAGTTAGATTGTGTGTGCCTAGTAGGGAGTTGCGCGAGGAGGTGTTGCAGGAAGCGCATCGCTCTCAGTATTCCATATATCCAGGTGCTAACAAGATGTATCGGGATATGCGAGAGAGTGTGTGGTGGTATGGCATGAAGAGGGAAGTGGCACAGTTTGTATCCAGATGCTTAGTGTGCCAGCAGGTGAAAGTCGAGAGGCAGAGGCCAGGAGGGTTACTTCAGCCATTACCCATTCCAGAGTGGAAGTGGAAACACATTACTATGGATTTTGTGTCCGGACTTCCACGATCTCCAGGAGGGAAAGACGCGATTTGGGTCATTGTTGATAGATTGACCAAGTCGGCCCACTTTTTGCCTATCAAAGTGGGTTTGTCTACGGAGAAGCTGGCAGAGATGTATGTGAGGCAGATCGTTAGGATACACGGAGTTTCCGTCAGCATAGTCTCAGATCGAGATAGTCGTTTCACTTCTCATTTCTGGAGGAGTTTGCAGGAGAGTTTGGGCACTCAGCTCAAGTTCAGTACTGCATATCATCCCCAGACAGATGGGCAGTCAGAGAGGACTATCCAGACTCTCGAAGATATGTTGTGCACTTGTGTACTAGATTTTGGGGGTTCTTGGGAGGACCATCTCCATTTGGTAGAGTTTGCTTACAACAACAGTTACCAGGCCAGTATAGAGATGTCACCTTTTGAAGCTCTATATGGTCGGAGGTGTCATACTCCTTTGTCTTGGGACGATGTTGGAGAGAGAATTTTGCTTGGGCCAGAGATGGTTGTGGATGCAGCGGAGAAGGTTTATTTGATCAGAGACAGACTTCGAGTGGCGCAGGACAGACAGCGGCATTGGGCCAATAGCCATCGGAGACCTTTGGAGTTTGAGGTATAGTTTAGATTTTGTTTGTGCTTGTTCTTGTTTGTTATAGATTAAGTTCTTAAGATGGTGTTTTGTTCTAGGTGGGTGGTTTGGTATTTCTGAGGATTTCTCCGACACGAGGCACGATTCGCTTCGGTGGAGGCGGAAAGCTTAGTCCGCGATTCATCGGACCTTTCACTATTCTAGAGAGGGTCGGTGCAGTTGCTTATAGACTAGACTTGCCACCTGCATTGGAGGGAGTGCACAATGTGTTTCATGTGTCGCAGTTAAGACGATACGTGGCAGATCCTAGTCATGTATTGGATCACTCGGAGATAGAGGTGGGACCTACTCTTAGCTATCCAGAGCAGCCAGTTGAGATTCTGGATCGGAGAGAGAAGGTGCTGAGGAACCAGACTATTCCTTTGGTGCGCGTCGCATGGAGGCATCACTCTCCGGGGGAGTCTACCTGGGAGAGAGAGGATGACATGCGAGAGCGTTATCCATATTTGTTTGTACCTTGAGGTATGTTATTCTAGTTATGTTCTGTTCATTGTTATGTTCTGTTCATTAGTTAGTTGTGATTCTTTAGTTCTGTTCTGTGTTTTTCTGGGGGTAGTTTTCGTTTTTGAATTTCGAGGACGAAATTATTTTAAGGAGGGTAGACTTGTCACTACCATATTTTAGGAAAAAGGGTATTTTAGTAATTTCCTATTTAAATAAACATTGTGCATGGTAAATAATTTTTGTTGTATTATTTAATTGTTGTTGGATGTTATTTAATTATTTTGGACTTATTTTAGTGGACCCAACTAGTTTAGATTGGACCCATGGACCAACATGAATTAAATAGTTAGACTTGGCCCATTTAGAAAGCCCATTGTTAAGGAGATGGATAAATTAATTAAGTGATTAGACTAGAAGCTTCCTTCCTTAATTATTTCTTCATGAGAGGCCCCAAGGGGTACATTGAACATTTTATAATTGCTTGGGAGAGGGGCAAGGCCGGCCTATTAAAAGACGGGAGAAATTTCTCTCTCCTCTCATTCTCATTCCAAATCTAGATCTAGAATTTCCCACTCCCAAATTCCCTCCATTCCCATTCCAATTTCCTACCAAATTCATTCCAAATTCTTCCCAATTCACCATTAGAGAAGGAGGAAGCAAGGATCTAGAAGAAGGAAGCAAGGATCTACAAAGAGGAGCAAGGATCTACAATTTGGAAGCAAGTTCTTCTCAATTGGAGGTTTCATTGGGAATCCATCTCCCAATAGGTATAATTCAGATTTTTCCATTTAAATAGCTTTTAAATCTGAGATTTAATCATGTAAAATTAACCTATATGTATGTACTACCCATAGGACTTTGTTTTGTGTTCATAGGAGACCCATGGAGAAAGTTATGGTGCTTTTTGTATTAATTTTGTTGGAATTCCGAATTTATATTTTGTTGTGTGTATCAATTGATCCTATAGATCAATTGGACATGAGCTTATGTGTTTGGGGCTAGTGTCGTGTCCATAATTTGGTACATGTGGTTCGTATCCCAACTATTTGGTGATACGTGTTATTTTGGGGGTTTTCCCTCCGACACGGGGCTTTGAACATGTCGTATTTTGACACGGACACATAGATCTACTTTTGACACTTTGATTTATTCATAAATATTATTTGTGATTTGTTTGTATCCTTCGGGGTGCAATTGGTTGTGTGTTGGACTCGTGTCACATGCGTATCCTAGATCTAGTGGGATACGGTGTGATACTCTCCAATTGTGTGGATTTTTGAATAGATCTAATTATGTATGGTTTAAATTCTTCAATTATAATTAGTAAATATATATAGATATTATATATTTATTTTGTGTATTTATTATAGTAATTATTGTAGCATAGATCTATATATTTTTGTGTGTGCTAATATGATGTACAAATATAATATGTAGTTTTCTTGCATGTAATTATATATGTACTTATGTTAATAGTATAAATTATACATAAATATTTTATAAAATATATTTATGTGTTCAGTTGTGTAATTATATTATTTATAATTATTATGTAATTATTTGTATATTAATGTATATATTTTAGGTGTGCTTCTAGCCATGTAAAATATGAACATTAATATGTGCATGTGTTATAACTATTGGTATTTAATTATAAGTTTATATGTGCATATATATATAAGTATATAATTATTTATTTATATATATGTACTGTGATTATTATTGCATATATATATTTATATATATATATATATATATATATATATATATATATATATATATATATATTTGTTTTGGTGACAGTGGTTTCTATGACAGTGAAACTGTCATTATTTGGTCTGAACAGCAGCCGCTGTACAGTGGTCAGCATTAATGACAGATCTGTCATTAATGCTGCGGCAGTTTTGAGCGGCAACCTTTCAGCGACGTTTTTTGTGACAGTTTGAAACTGTCAGCAAACTGTGACAGCAGTGGTTTTGTACATGGAGTTTCTGCGACGAATTTTCAGTGACAGTCAAGACTGTCACTATTAAACCTATTTTTATTTTATCTTATTTTGTTCACTGTTTTCAGTGACGCTTTGACAGTTTTAAATTATATTTTATATATTATTATTGTATGTACATATATATATATATATGTATATATATATATGTGTTTTGTATAATATTTGTAATAATATATTATGTTATTTGTATAAATATTGGTTGTTTATATATTATTTTAGGGTATATATTATTTGTATTAGTAGTATACTTTGTGTGAGTATGATTTGGGATCTAATTTTTATTCCTAAATTATTATATTTTATTTCTATATTATTTATATAGATTTCTTGTGAGGTTGACCTTGGTTTGACTTTAGAGTTGACCATAGTTGATTTTTGACTTAGAATTTATTTATTGACCTAGGAGTTGACTAGTTTGACTTGTTCTCTTTCCGGGACCTTATTTTAATGTGGTATTCCATATCTAGGTCTTCGAGAAGCCGAGTCAGACATCTGTGAGACTGTTCTTTGGATTTCAGGCGAGTACATTCTCTGATAGTTTCTCATTTATGATATCCTCTATGTTCGTTGTATCTAGTGTAGATTTACATGTTTCTCTCGACACTATGGTTACACGGATTGGTATATCCGGATCTTGTCATGAGATGTTATTTCTTGGTATATGGTGTATATGGTGCAAGTATTGTTTCATTGGTTATCTTGTACATGTACAGACACCGATTCTCGGGAAGACTAGCTATCTTCTTGGGGAATCTAGTGCCATAGCATACCGTGGTTGGATCTATTATACCAGTTGGGGGTGGAGAGTATTAGTATAGATATGTGATCAAATCCCTATTGAATAAAGTATTGGTAAGCGAATAGTGTTGATCATGCACCGCACGTATGATTAGCCAGGCCGCATTGTATCTTGCCCAAGCCGATCACATGTTAAGCTAGTACTCACACACTTAGTCATTAGTATTATTGTTTCATTGGCATATTGTTCATTATTGTATTTCTTTCCAGTATTTCCTTATTGTTTATATATCTCTTGTATCTATTTTGTGCATCTTGTTTATCCACAGCTATTTACTGTTACATAGTTTTTATCATGGATTAGAACTGCTGTTAGAGATGTACTCTGCTCCTTTCCTGACTGGATATATTTTTCCAAATGACACTGAGGAGTACCCTACCGATTATGGACCCCAGGATGTTGTAGGTTTAGATTCGGAGACCCTGGCTCAAGAGGGACTTATCTCAACTGAGACAGTTGACCCTGGAGTGTAGCTTGTAGTATGATAGTATTCTTTTGTACTGGATTTGTCTCCAGCTTATTTTTGTTACTCTTCAGACTCATTGATGTATTATTTTAAACTCATGAGTTGATGACTATTCTATTCTTATCTGATCCGTGTTCATTATATCTTAGTTCTGTGATTGAGTACACTATCTTTTGGTGGTTCATTATATTAGATAGACTTTCTAGACAGCGTTCTACCGCCGATTCTGCGGCGTAGGCTGGGCGTTGTTTCCGACTAGTACCCTTACCCCGGGTGCGGGTCGTGACAGATTGCCTATGCTTCCAGGCAATTACGTCCTCATGAGAAGAACTACCCTACCCACGATTTGGAGTTGGCAGCGATCATCTTTGCTCTGAAGTTGTGGAAACACTATTTATACGGAGAGCGTGTGGAGATCTTCACAGACCACAAGAGCTTGAAGTATGTGTTTACCAAAAAAGAGCTGAACATGAGGCAGAGGAGATGGTTGGAGTTGATGAAAGACTTCGACATATCATTGCAGTACCATCCAGGGAAGGGGAACGTAGTTGCGGATGCGTTGAGCAGGTATCCTGTAGCTATGTGCCTGACTACAGATCGTTATCTTCTGGCAGATCTAGAGAGCTTGGGCATTGAGGTGATAGTGCCTGGAGTTGAGATGTAGATGTGGGGACTGCAGATTCAGTCAGGGTTGGTAGACCGGATCAGGGCTACACAGTTTGAGGATGAGTCCCTGAGGAGCATCAGGGCGCAGGTTCAGATGGGTTTATCAGATGACTTCACCATTGCTGATGATGGTTCTTTGGGCACGGTACCAGGTTGTGTGTATCGAGTGGGTCGTTGCACGAGGAGGTTCTCCAGGAGGCGCATCGATCCCAGTACTCTATGCATCCAGGTGCCAACAAGATGTATAGGTATCTGAGAGAGCATGTATGGTGGTACGGGATAAAGCGGGAGGTAGCACGCTTCGTATCCCGATACTTAGTATGCCAGCAGGTGAAAGCAAAGAGGCAGAGGCCAGGAGGTTTGCTCCAGCCGTTACCCATTCCAGAGTGGAAATGGGAGCATGTGACCAGGGATTTTGTTTTTGGACTTCCCCGTTCTCCAGGCGGAAAGGATGCGATTTGGGTCATCGTGGACAGGTTGACCAAATTGGCCCACTTTCTACCATTCAAAGTGGGTACGTCTACAGAGAGACTAGCAGAGATGTATGTGCGCCAGATAGTCAGACTGCATGGAGTTCCAGTGATCATAGTATCAGATTGGGACAGTCGCTTTACTTTGCATTTCTGGAGGAGTCTGCAGGCTAGCTTGGGCACCCAGCTCAAGTTTAGTAGTGCATATCACCCACAGACAGATGGTCCGTCAGAGAGGACCATTCAGATACTTGAGGACATGCTTCGCACTTGTGTTTTGGATTTCAGAGGCTCTTGGGAGGATCACTTGCACTTAATAGAGTTTACTTACAACAACAGCTACCAAGCCAGTATCGAGATATCACCATTCGAGGCGTTGTATGGACGGAGGTGTCGTACTCCGTTATCATGGGATGATATAGGCGAGAGAGCTTTGCTTGGCCCGGAGATGGTGGTTGATGCAGCGGAGAAGGTCAAGCTCATTAGAGATAGACTTCGGGTAGCGCAGGACATGCAGCGGCATTGGGCCGATAGCCACCGGAGACCTATGGAGTTCGAGGTATAGCTTAGAATCTAGATTTGTTCTTGTGTTTGCTTGTGATTGCTTGTTTTAGACTAAGTGCAGAGACCTTGTTTGTGCTAGGTTGGAGATCTGGTGTTCCTGAGGATTTCTCCGATGCGGGGCACTATTCGCTTCGGTGGAGGCGGAAAGCTTAGCCCACGTTTCGTCGGACCCTTCCGTATTCTTGAGAGGGTTGGCACCGTGGCGTATAGGCTTGAGTTGCCGCCTACGCTGGAGGGAGTTCATGATGTGTTCCATGTGTCGCAGTTGAGACGGTACATGGCGGATCCCAGTCACGTATTGGATCACTCGGAGATCGTGGTGGGCCCTACTCTTAGCTATCCAGAGCAGCCGGTGGAGATTCTGGATCGGCGAGAGAAGGTATTGAGGAACCAGACTATTCTTTTGGTTCGCATCGCGTGGAGGCATCACTCTCCAGGTGAGTCGACCTGGGAGAGGGAGGATGAAATACGCGAGCGATACCCCTATCTCTTCGAGCCCTGAGGTATGGTTCTTTCTTTGCATTCCTGTCCTAGTTTCGTCTTTTAATTTCGAGGAAGAAATTATTTTAAGGAGGGTAGGCTTGTCACTACCCGATTCTAGAAAATAAGATTTTTTTTATTTGGTAAATTGTGAATTGTATTTAATTAATTATATTTATATTTGAATAGTGATTGTATTATTTTTTTAATGATTGTTTTAGGGTTTTGGCTAGCCTGGACCCATGTCAGACCCTAGTGGACCCATGTTCGACCCGACCAACACCCTTGTGAGGATTATTTTGGGGCTTAGAAATATTTATTATATTTTTAGTGGATTAGTTGGAGAGATTTAGAGTTAGTTTGAGTGCTTTGGAACCCGGAACCCAAACCCAAGTGTGTGGAGGGCATTTTGGACCTTTGGACATGTAAAGCCCCCTTTATTTCACTTGGCCGACCCCTACCTACCCCTATTCCCATGAGAACACAGCAAGCAGCAGCCCCCTTCCCCCCTTTGTTCCATTTTTATCATCTTCTTCTTCTCCCCTTCTTCTTTCTTCTTCTTTCTTCTCCCCAAGTAAGTGTTCTTCACTTTTCTTCCTTCTTTCTTCCATTCCTTCTTCTTTATGCTAACCCTAACCTTGCATTTTCCCTAACCTAGGTGTGTGGAGCCTAGATTTAGTGTGAAGGCTAGATTTGGTGGCTTGGAGCTTGAGGGAGGTGATTCCAAGTAGATCGAAGACTTTGGCCTTGGGATTTCAACTTCCAAGAGGTAAACCCTAAATTTTCCCTTGCTAATTACTTTTATGTAGTATAATTAGTGGTTTAGAATCTTCCTAGACCCTAAGCCTACCCGTAGGAGGAAGTTGGAACTAGTTTGGTTGAGTTTAGAGACTTTGACATTAGGTTTTGTGTCAATTTCGGGTGGAATCTAAATTTGGCCCAATTTTGGGTGATACCCTAGGTTAGACAGACCTAGGTAGACGTTGTCGGGTGTCTTGAGGGTGAGTGCGTGTCTCCGTTCGGACACGGAAAGTCGTGTCACGAAGAAACGGGCATTTCGGGCAAATTTTGGGGTTTTCGTCGTCGCCGATTCTAAGTGCATGTGCATTTCTGCCACGGGCCTAGAATCGACGGGATAGCACTTTTTCTAGGATCTAGACATCGTTTAGAACCAGTGGGTAAATTTTGGGCTGATTCCGAGTTCGTTTGGTGTGCGTTTCAGGAGGTTTTCCGAACCGCGCATCACGTGTTCGTCGAAATGACCGAACGGCCATTTCGGCGTGGTTTCCTAGTTTCGGGATTGTACGTGCGTTGGGTTAGCATCGGGGAGTGTGTGCTAGAGTTCTCGAGTTATATTTTATATATTTTAGGGTATTTGTGAGTGTCGGGGTCATTGGGCGTGAGTGGGACGTGTTGTTTGTGTGTTGTGTGCGTTGTGTGGTGTTTGGGTATAAGTGTCTATATATATATATGTATGTGTGTCTATATATATGTATATATATTTATATATATGTGTGTATTTATATATGTGCTTGTGTATGTATGTGAATGTGTATATATATATGTATATGTATAGGTGTGCTTGTGTATATATATATATATATATATATATATATATATATATATATATATATATATATATATATATATATATATATATATATATATATGTATTAATGTGTATGTGTATATATATATTTGAGAGTGTGTGTATATATATATATATAGGTGTTGATATATATATATAGCTATGTAATACTTATATGTGTGTGTGTGTTGATATGTATTTAAGTGTGTGTGTGTGTGTATTAGTGTTTGTGAGTGTGTTAGTGTGTGTGTTAGAGTATATATATAAGTGTATATATATATATATATATATATATATATATATATATATATATATATATATAGAGAGAGAGAGAGAGAGAGAGATATGTATGTTTATATATATATATATATAGTGATATATATATATATATATATGTATATAGGAGAGTGTGTGTGTGTGTGTGTGTGTGTGTGTGTGTGTGTGTGTGTGTGTTTGTGAGAAGGAGGGGGGGGGACAGCCCAGGCAATAGCAGCAGCAGCAGCAGCACAGCAGCAGCAGAAGGAGCAGCAGCATTAGCAGGTACAGCAAGAGCAGCAGCAGTACAAGCTCTAGCAGTAGCAGCGAGGCTAGTAGCGAGGGTGAGTGAGTTGAGGGTTTAATAGATAGATAGATTAGTAGATTGATAGATATTAGAGTTTATTAGATAGTTAGATAGATAAGTTAATAGATTAGATAGTTAGATAGATATATAGATAATTAGATAGATAGATAGATAGTTACTTAGATAGGTGGATAGATAATTAGATAGATAGATAGGTAATTGATAGGTAGATAGATAGTTATAACTAGAACTAAGATATAGATATATATACCTATAGCTAGATAGATAGTTAGATATCTAGATATAGTTTTATATATATATATATATATATATATATATATATATATATATATATATATTTATGAGTTAGGTAAGGTATATGTGTATATGTGTGTGGATATCTAGATATATATGTACATAGGTACTTAGATATGTAAATATAGGATAGATATATATATTTCCTAGCCTAGATTAATAACTAGGTATATACTTATTAGCCTAATAGCTAGTTATAGGAGTTTGAGAGCGATACCTCAATACCTTGGGATACCGAGGTATCTCAATACCTTGAGATATCCAAGGTATTGAGTTTCGAGCGGGGTATTTGAGCAATAGACTAGGAAATGTATTGGAGTGATTTTTATATGTTTATGTGTATATATTTACGCGTGCTAGCATAGGTTTTAGCGGGTTTAGGCAGGGTGCGTGGCCTAGGGCGAGGTATCGGATACCGAGGGTATCACGGTATCTCGATTAGGCGAGTTTGAGAGTTTAGTAGCTTAATGAGCTCGGTTTGACCTAGAATTTCAGGGGCACCCTAGTTTGACCTAACTTTGACCATAATTGTCCTCGTTGACCGTAAAAGTCAACGTTTGACCTAGTTTTGACCTAGAGTTGTCTTTTTGGACCCCGGGTTGACTTTTTGACCCAAATTTCACCGGTTTGACCCGTTCGACCTAGAATAACCCTAGAAGCCTGTTTTTAATTATTTTATATTAGTTTAAATCCTTAGAACCCTGTTTAATTCTATTTTTCGCAATAGGTTCTTGCGACACCGGTCCGGATCTCGGTCCTCATCAGTTGCTCAGGACATCAGGCGAGTACCTACCTCTGATAGTTTCCATTTCATGATAGTGTTTACCCTGTTCTAGAATTGTGATACTTGATTCTGACACATTGTTACACGAGCTGGTACTAGTGGATCCCGTCATGAGAGGCTATCCCCCTTACCGTGTTCAGCGGGTACTCTATCACGTGTATTTCATCATGTGCTTCGGGTATTGATTCTCATGTGCTATCATGTGCTTCTTGTGCTCTCGCCTTCGTGTGCGCGAGCTATTATCATGTACGTAGCATGTTGTGGTTGGATCCAAGAGTATTAGTGGGGGAGGGGAGTAGGAGTTGGTTATGTGATCAAAGCCAAACAGTATTCATGTGTATGTCGGTTATGCAACTCACGCATAACGGAGTTATCGTAGTGTTTTTCATGTGCAACCTAAGCCGATCACATAACGAACTTGTGCTCAAGGCACTTAGCTAGTATTCATGTTTCTCACCTGCAGTTACTTTTCTATTACTTGTATTGTTCTCCAGTTTACTTGCAGCTACTTATTGTGCTCCAGCATATATTTGTTTCCTGTGCATCTTGTATACTTTTCTATTGCTCGTCATATACACCTTACCATGTATTTGGAGTTGCTTTCAGAGTTATGTACTTCGCTCCAGTCCTGATTGGGCATATTTTTTCCAGAGGATCCTGAGGACTATTGCCCGACGTTCTACGGGCCGGGTGTTGACGAGGGTTGTGATCCCGAGACTGAGGAGGAGTGCGTCGAGGAGACTCCTTTAGCGCCCTAGTTAGCTAGGTGGGTTTCCTGGGTTGTTCCCAACTGTTTATATTTTGGATGATTGTACTTATTCTTTTGATGCTGTGAGATGTTGTAGCTATTATGGCCTTGGACTATATATTTTTGGATATTGTCTTGCTCTCTTTGGTTCTGGTTTTCTTTTGCTATCATATCATGCTTTATTTCTTCCCCTAGTTATTGTGATTGAGAGATTATATATATTTTGTGGTTGCCCTCCTTTTTGGAGAGGTCATGGCAGATTTTTCTGTGAGATATATAGATAGTTGGTTGACCTAGAACGGACCTTACAGCATTCTACCACCGATTCTGCGGCGTAGGCTGGACGTACCCACGGCTCATGCCCGATTTTCGGGTGCGGGTCGTGACAAAATTACCTTACTTTAATTTGATTATTATCACACACACTCTATTTACCCCCTCTAAAGTGACTATAGTTGCCCCTTCAAATGTTTGAACCAGAACTCGCATAGCCATCGATTAAGCGAGTGAGAAGACAAAAGGACTTCGGAGATAATTTTGTCACCTATCATGTGGAAACAGATCTGCTTACTAATGATGAGACGATGTAAAGTAGAGATGCAGTATCCTGAAAGGAGGATGTTAATGATGAGTTTGACTCTATAACCTCCAACAACACTTGGGTGTTGTTTGATCTGCCTGAAGGAGCAAAGCCCATCGGATGTAAATGGATCTTCAAAAAAAAGATGAAGGCCGACAGAACTATTGACATGTTCAAGGCAATGATGGTAGCCAAGAGGTTTTCTCAGAAGGAAAGGATCGACTACTTTGACACATATGCTCCAGTTGCACGGATGACTACCATCAGTATATTGATTGCTCTGAGTGCAATACACAAATCATTGATGCATCTGATAGATGTTAAAATAATATTCCTGAATTGAGAGATGGCCGAAGAGATTTACATGCAACAACCAGAAGAAATTATCGTCGAGGGTCTTAAAGACAAAGTCTGCAAGTGAAATTATTGTACGATCTAAAGTAAGATCCCAAGATATGGCATGAGAAGTTTGATAAAGTTATAAGATCAAACGGATACAGGATCAATAAGACGGATAAGTACATTTACACTAAGTTTGTTGATGGGAGATGAGTCATAGTTTGTCTTTATGTTGACAATATGCTAATCATGGGTACGAATTTTGTATGTTTCAAAGAGACGAAGAAGTTTTTCTTTTCCAAGTTTAGTATGAAGGACTTGGGGGATGTTAATGTTATCTTGTGAATAAAGATCATCTAGGCAGAAGCTGGACTGAAGTTGTCACAATTTTATTACATTAAGAAGATACTCACATGCTATAGATACCAAGAACTTTCAGGGATCGATACTCTGTATAGGTATGACAATAAGCTAAAGCCTAATCCAAAGGAAAGTGTCAGGCAGTTTGTCACGACCCGCACCCAAAATTTGGACATGAGCCTTGGGTACGTCCAGTCTACGCCGCAGCATCGACGGTAGAATGCTGTCTAGGTCTTAATACAACTAAACATAACTCACAAGATAACCTGTCAATGATATCAACTCCATAAGGAGGACAATGATAATGCATTGATCAACAATTCATAATATACTCAATCACAAGAACTATAGGAAGTAATTGGCACGATAAGCTATGAAGATAAGAAAGTACCGACATAAGTCAAGCACAACAACCCAAATACAACAATAATCTAGAGTCTAGCTATCCCAACATAAATTGTCTCAACAATAATACAATCCAAGTCTCAAGTTTAGAACAAATAAATACAGAGATATTTAGACCAAGGAGTTGTCTAAACGACTGCGGGTGGTGTCTCCTCTAAGGAGAGTGACTCCTCAAGAATCTCCGGTATGTAGTCTCCCTCTACTCCTGGGCCATAGTGAGTAGGACAGAAGTCCTCAAGGTCCTCTAAAAAATGTTATCCAGTCAGGATTGGAGCAAAGCACAAGCACTAAACAACAGTTTCATTTATATTGACAATAACTATAAGACAGTGTAAGGAAATACAAGATGAAGAAATACTGGAAATAAGGAATACTAGATATATGTAATCAGCAATAGTACTAACTAGCAATGAACATATATATGTGAATGCTAGAAAAGAGTGAACTGGAATAAAGAAATAGAAATTCTAGCTAAGTGTTATAAAATATCAGTTTGCTATGTGATCGGCTTGGGATTAGATCAGGCTTGTTATATATGATTGGCTATGATACATGTGAGGTCAGGCTAACCATTTGGTTAGCTATGTGTGAGCAATAGTCAGGCTAATCATATATAACAAGCTATGAGGTATGTAAATGGTCAGGCTACACCCTACGTGATATGTGGGGTGAGCTATGATGCATGTAAAGTGGGGTATGATCACATAATCTTGTTAATATTTCTCCGTCCCCAGCTAGCACGATGGATTCCAATCATGACTCCTCATGACAGGTATCTATGATACTAGCCCGTGTATCCATAGTGTCAGAATCAAGCATACACTACAACTAGAATCATAATAATAATCAACATAATGAAAGCTCTCGCCTGTGGTCCTGAGAAATGAGTGAGGATCGATGTCCAAACTGGAGTCACACAGACCTATATATATGGTACGTTACATTAATATAAAGTTCAGAAATGAAAATAAGTTTAATTGATGCAATTCTAGATCACAAGTTTATTTCGAAGTCAAACCGACTAATTCTAGGTCGTAATGTCACTACCACTTTTCCATATAAGGGGCATTTGGGTAATTTAGCTAAATTAATTAATTATGAATTTAATTATTTGCTGAGTTTTTATAACTATTATATATTGTAAGTGGTATTTTGATTTTAGGTCAAACTCTAGAATGCATTAGGGCAAACCCTAATGACCAAACCCTAATTTGTAAACCCTATTCTAGCAAAACCCTAGAATTTTAAATTTAAGATGGACCCTCAAACCCTAGAAGGCCTAAACCTGAGTCTATTAGGTTCTACATGAGAGGGCCAGGGGGTTTAACCTAAAAACTATGCTTGGAAACCCTAACACTAGGTTTAATATAAAAGGAAGCCTCTTTCTAGGCTATTCTTTACGTAGAGAGAAAGGAAACCCTAGCCTCCACAAGAGAACCCATCTCCCCACCCAATTCTCGAGATCTAGCCCTAGGTCTCCATTTTCTCCTTCTCCAAAGCAAGGAACGTGGGTCAGGAAGCCTTGGAGAAGAAGAATCTCATTGAAGAAACCTTCCCTGCAGGTAAAACCCTAGTTTTTATTCATTTAATTCCTGTTTTCAGATGTTCATGGCCATTAGGAACCCACCCTAAGGTTGGAATTCGAATTTAGGGATTCTAGGTGAAAACCTAGGAGGAACTAGTGTTTTGGTGACCCACATAGGTATTCCCTAATTTTTCAGGAACCCTAACCCTAGGTATTTATAGGTAGACTGATTTTCTCTCATACGTATAGATTTGATTATGATTTTAGGGTTTAGGTTTGGATTTCTGGAATTCTTGATGTGGGATTCGTTCATGCCCTTCATATGTTTGATGATATGTTATTAGGAACGTACCTGTCTAACTTAGCTAATTTCTGCATAGTTAATATATAAATCTATATGTATATATGTATATCTTCTGTGTTGTAAATAGGTTATGCAATTGGGTATGTGTATTGGGATTTCAGGGCAGTGGGTGATCGGGTTCAGCATATGCTGATGTATCAAACTATAGACATGATATAACTTGAATGTATCAGTGTTGGTTAATGGCTGTGCTGTGTTCACAGTGTGTGAGGGTGTTTTAGTGTATGTTGTGTGCAGGAAATGTATCTGTGTATGTGTGTCCAGACTAACTTGTGTCTGTGTGCAGCATATGTTGTGTAAATTCCTGTGTGCAGGGTGAGTTGAGAGAACTGTGGGAAATCAGCATGTGTGCCTATGTGGTATTGGGTTATGGTTGTGTATTTTGGGTCCTCTTGAGTAGTGCATCAGGGTACATGTTAGAATTTCTATACTTGGGTAGCTGTGTCAGTATGGGTGTATTGATGCTGTGTATCAGCTAGTAGTGTATTTTTGTTCAGGATGGGGAGTTGAGATAGGACCTGTGTGAGTGCAGAATGTATCAGTAATCTAGGTGTGTTACTGTGCAGATACTACATGTCAGTATTACCTGTGTAAACTGTGTTCCTGCCAGTGTGTGTATTGTGTGTGTGTGTGCAGTGAACAGGGGATCAATGTGCAGCTGTACAACTATTTAGCAGTGCATAAATCTGTGTATGTACCAGTGTGTAAGTGCATGTGTAAGTCTGAATATTAAATCCTGTGAGTGCAGTGAGTTCCTGGGGGAGTATCAGTGACTTGTGTGTGGTTTTGGGGCATAGCAGTATCAGTAAAGTATTATGAGAGGGAGCAGGGTCTATGTGACTAGTGTTGTGTAGTTGTGTATTAGCTAGGTGGGAGAACTGTGAGTTAGAACTAAGTATTCAGTGTGTGCCTAGGTATGCAGCAACTATTAAGCATGTTCAGAAGCAGTAATAGGTAGGTATATTAATACTTGTCTGCAATTGGGGTTCCTATGTAGCATAAGGACTGATACTTGAATGTATCAGTGTTGGGAACTTGAGATAGGACTGATGTAGTGTGTGTGTGTCCCAAGTATTAATTCCAGATTAGTGTTCTGTGTATCTACCAATATTCAGTGTTAGATATACCTGTGTGTCCAGTATACTGGGTAGATACCTATGGTCTATGTGCAGTGTCTAGTGTGAGTATCAGTTAGATAGGGGTTTGTGTGCAGTGTATTATTGTGTGTGTGTGTGTTGTATTGGTGTTAGTGCCTGTGTGTATGTCTAGATGGGTATGTGTGTGACAGTTCAGTATGTCAGTATGTCTAATATCAGTAGGATTGTAGGTTAATACATCAGTGTAAATACCTGCATTGTGTGTTAGTATATGTATATATACAACTATTAGTCTAGACAGTTAGTGGTAGATTTATATCCATGCTAGCACATAATTTAGCCACAAGTATAAATGTATATATAAGTAGATAATTAGAATGTCAGTTAGTATTAGTAGTTAATAGGGAATGTTAGTTATATAATAGCTAGTATCACTTAGAAACTTAGGTAAATACCTAGAATAGCTAGTGTTAGCTAGTTAGTGGCCAATTTAGACCAATTGGCTTAGTTGGGCCTAGTATTGACCAGTAAACTTCAGAGTTGACCTAGAAACCCCATCTTTTATTAAATTAAGCATGTTATTCTTCTGATTTAATATCTGACATTAATATTCCATAAATAGGTCATTGTGATTCTACTTTGGACCTCGATCCTCACATTTTGCTCAGGACCACAGGCGAGTACATTCTCTGACAGTTTTCATAGTTGATTACTTCTATAAATTGTAGTGTATTACATGCTTGATTCCGACACTATGGATACACGGGTTAGCACCCTAGATCCCCATCACGAGGAGTCGTGGTTGGAATCCATCGTGCTAGCTGGGGGATGGGGAACTATTAGTAAATTATGTGATCATATCCAAACATTATATGTACCATAGCTCACCCCACTTCTCACGTCGGGTGCAGCCTGACCACTTATATGCTCCATAGCTGTTATATATGATTAGCCTGACCACTATATGCACCATAGCTAACCATGCGGTTAGCCTGACCTAAAAGAATCATAGCTAATCATATATAACCAGCCTGATCCAGTCCCAAGCCGATCACATAATAAACTAATATTTCAAACACTTAGCTAGATGTTTATTTTTCTGATTCACTTGTTCTAGCATTCACTATTTATTGCTCATTGCTAGATGCTCTATTGTCTATTTCATTTCTCCAGTACTTCTCATTTTCAGCATTTATTTCCATCTTGTATCTCTTACACTGTTTATAGATTTTGTCAATTTAATGAAACTGCTGTTAGTGCTTGTGCTTCGCTCCAATCCTGACTGGATAACAACATTTTCAGAGAATCTGGAGGACTTTTGCCCTACTCATTACGGTCCAGGAATAGAGGAGGATTTCACCCCAGAAATCCCAGAGGAGGTGCCTATCCTAGAGGAGAACTTACCAGCCTGTTCTTAGATTACTTTTCAGCATTATTGTTTTAGACTGAGATTGAGATGTATTTATTTTATTTGTGACTTTGTGAGGTCATTTAGACCCAGGATTTGAGTTGGACTTATTGTGGTTGGTTTTTATTTAGAACTCTTTTCAATTCTCATCGTGCCATTATGTTATAGTTGTGATTGAGTATAATATAGGACTGTGATTTATTTATCATTGTCCTCCGTACGGAGTTGAGACTATTGACAGGATATGCTATGTTGTGACCTAGACAGCGTTCTACCGCCGATACTGCGGCGTAGGCTGGACGTACACACGACTCATGCCCAAATTCCGGGTGCGGGTCGTGACACGTAAGAGTCAACACTAGGATACTAGGTTGATACGCTATGAAACTAAGCTATACTAATTAATCTAGGATACTATAAGACACACAAAATGCCATATCCTAAGATACGCAAGTTTTAAATATGAAAATAGTAGTTTATATATATTAACAAGTCAATATACTATATACTATAATAAATCGATGAAATTATGATACCTTGGCCTTGCACCAATGCGTATCCCACTACATATACACCCATCTCGATACTCAAGCCCAACACCTTGAGTATCGACTCATTACCTTGATATACCAAGGTAATTCAATCCTTATCGAATATAGCTAATACATATATATAATTACTTATATACTAATATCTATACTAACTAAACTAACTGCTCACTCATAGATACACATGACTTAACTCACTGATACACTAATCCACTGACTGATACACTAACTCATTCACTACAACTAACCTACTAACATAAGCCACTACTTAACTACTGTCACCCTCAGTTGCACACTGTGCACACTGAAGCCCAAACTTGATTCATCCCATTGCTGATACTTGTACAGTGAGGTATGCATACTGTTTTGCTACTGCACCCTCTATGTTGCAGCTGTAGCTGCTATATTCCATACCCGACTCCTCAATGTTGCCACTGCTATTCAGTTAGCTCCCCCCTCATATTGCCAGCAAGTTGCTGCATCGTCTACACCAAAACACCCCTACTGCACCTGAAGTTAACCCAGATACTTGCTGATACTCCCAGATATTCTCCAGTATCACTGAACTCGATTGATACTCCTCACTAGAAAATGATACACTAAACTGCAATATGCCAACTAATCTGACTGTGCACAAAGCTAAACACCTCACTAATACCACTGCCTTGCTGCACATAGCTGTGTGCAGTCTACACGGTGCTACTCGAACAACCTGTGCTGAAACTGCTACTGCATATACTGAACAATCTCCCCCAAATACTACTGCCATAACCCGATATCTACAGCTTCAACACTATACACTCTCAGCTAAATTAATGCACATATCAACAACATGATTCTCAACCGACAAAACCCTCCATCAGTCTAATGATACTCATTACTGATACGTTCAGTATCAGTGCACATCCCCAGTGCACTGTACACATCACAGTGAACCCGATACTGCTCCCTTCACCATTCACACATAACACACTGAAAAACCCGACCCCTCTCCACTGACTGACACACTGAGGTATCAATACCAACACAGTGTACACTGTGTACACCACAGTGACTGAGGAACCCGACTGCACAGTGATATGAGGAACCCGACTGCACATGAACATCCCACACAAATATCTCTACAAATATACAATAATGCATATACATACATACACACACACACACACACACACACACACACATATATATATATATATATATATATATATATATATATATATATATATATATATATATATATATATATATATATATCAAATACAACATATGAATAGGTATACCTCCTATTAAACATTTCAACAAGCACCTAGTGTGCATAAATCTAGTACACTCTTGATACACCAAAATCCTCATGCACAAACCCTAATATATAATTAAACATCTACGTATACCATATAAATATACATATATACATATATATATATGATTAGGGTCTAGGGTTTTAAAAACAAGGGGGAAAATACATCCTTGGATCATGAAACCCCCAAATACACCTATAACACCATGGAAAATTATTATGAAACCAAAAGAGACTCATGCTCTCCGTAATAGTCATTCCTAAATCAATGGGTGGGCTCCTAACGGCCATACAAAATATTAAAACAGAAATTAAATGAGGGTTTTCTAGATTTTTACCTATTGGAAGATGGACTCCCAATGTAGCTTCTTCTTCTCCAAGACTCCTTGTGCCCAAGCTTCTAGGCCTCTCTTGATGGAGGAAGAATGGGGGATTTGAGGTTCAAAAATCTAAAATTTGTTTGAGGGAAAAAAGGATTTTCTTGGGGCTATTTCTAGGGTTTCTTCATGAATGATGAATGGCTTTAAGGCAGGCTCCCTCTAGCTTTATAGGGCCGGCCACAATGTAGGGTTAGGTTTTGGGTAATGCATAATATCTCTTTTGCCCTCCATGGTTTGTCATGAAGAGCCATTTAATTAAGGGGTTTAGTTTTAAGTGAGAGATTCCACTAGATGCTAGTTAATATAATAGGGATTTATCTTGTAGGTGTTTGTCTAGTCCCATGCAAGGTCCATGGTCACATCAAGTCTAGTCCACTAACCCATGACATCAATGAATATAATATAATGTATATTACATATCATGCAATTATTAACATAATAAATATAAATATGCTAAATGACCAAAAAGCTCCTTCTCTAGAAATATGGTAGTGACAAGTCTACCCTCCTAAAAAAAATGTCCTCGAAATTGAATTAAACTAGCACAAGAATACAATCAGACAATAAGAACTATACCTCAAGGCTCGAAGAGATACGGGTACTGCTCACGTATTTCGTCCTTCCTCTCCCAGGTTGACTCGCTTGGAGAGTGATGTCGTCATGCAACACGAACCAAAGGAATAGTCTGGTTCCAAAATACCTTCTCCCTGTGATCCAAGATATCTACGGGCTGTTCAGGATCGCTGAGAGTTGGTCTAACCTCGATCTCCGAGTGATCTAGTACGTGACTAGGATCTACCATGTACCATCTCAGCTGCGACACGTAGAACATGTCATGTACTCCCTCTAGTGCAGGCGGCAAGGCTAGTCTATAGGCCACTGCACCGACCCTCGCAAGAATACCGAAAGGTCCGATGTACCGTGGACTAAGCTTCCCACCTCCACCAAAGCGAATCATGCCCCGTGTCGAAGAAATCTGTAAGAACACCAGATCGCCAACCTAGAACAAAAGCAGCCTTAACACGCAATCTAAAACAAAATAATCATAAGCCAAAATAACAAAACATATACCTCAAACTCCAAGGGTCTACGGTGGCTGTCGGCCCAATAACCTTGTCTGTCCTGCGCCACTCGAAGTCTGTCTCTGATGAGTTTTACCCTTTTTGCTGCATCCATGATCATCTCCGGTCCTAACCAGGCTCTCTCTCCGACATCATCCCAAGATAATGGTGTACGACACCTCCGTCCATATAGAGCCTCGAATGGTGACATCTCGATACTGGCCTGGTAGCTGTTGTTGTAAGCAAACTCTACCAGGTGTAGATAATCCTTCCAAGAACCTCCGAGATCTAGAACATAAGTGCACAGCATATCCTTGAGAGTCTGAATAGTCCTTTCAGACTGCCCATATGTTTGGGGGTGATATGCGGTACTGAACTTGAGTTGAGTGCCCAAGCTAGCCTGCAAACTCCTCTAGAAGTGGGAAGTAAACAGACTATCCCAATCCGAGACGATGCTCACAGGAATCCCATGTAATATGATAATTTGTCGCACGTACATCTCTGCTAGCTTCTCCATCGATGTACCCACTTTGAATGGTAAGAAGTGGGCTGATTTGGTCAACCTATCCACGATGACCCAAATTGCGTCCTTTTCTCCTGGAGAACGTGGAAGCCCTAAAACAAAATCTATCGTCACATGCTCCCACTTTCACTTTGGGATGGGTAAAGGCTGAAGCAATCCACCTGGCCTCTGTTGATCCGTCTTTACTTGTTGGCACACTAAACATCGGGATACAAAGCGTGCTACCTCACGCTTTATACCATACCACCATACGTGCTCCCTCAGGTCTCGATACATCTTGTTGGCACCTAGATGCATCGAGTACTGAGAGCGGTGCGCCTCCTGCAAGACCTCCTTGCGTAGCTCCCCACTCGACATACATATCCTAGTACCGTGCCTTAAAGACCCATCATCAGCAATAGTGAAGTCTTCTGATAATCATGTCCGAACCTGTGCCCTGATACTCCTTAGAGCCTCATCATCATACTGCGTAGCTCTGATTCTGTCCATCAGCTCGGACTGTATCTGTAATCCCCATATCTGAATCTCGATACCTGGAACTAGCACCTCAATTCCCAAGCTCTCAAGATCGGCCAACAAGTGTCTGTCTGTCATCAAGTACATAGCCATCGGATACCTGCTCAAGGCATCGACGACTATATTGGCCTTTCCTGGGTGGTACTGCAATGAAATATCGAAGTCTTTCATCAACTCCAACCACCTCCTCTGCCTCATGTTCAGCTATTTCTGTGTAAACACGTACTTCAAGCTCTTGTGGTCTGTGAAGATCTCCACACGCTCTTCAAACAGATAGTATTTTCACAGCTTTAGAGCAAAGATAACCGCTACCAAGTCCAAATTATGGGTAGGATAGTTCTTTTCATGAGGATGTAATTACCTGGAAGCATAGGCAATCATCTTCCTGTGCTGCTGAAGAACGCAACCCAAACCCTTCCCTAAAGCATCACTGTAGATAATGAATCCACCTGTCCCCGATGGCAACGTCAAAACTAGAGTTGTCCTCAATCTCTTCTTCAGCTCATCAAATACGGCCTGACAATCCTCCGTCCAGACAAAATCCACATCCTTCCTGGTCAGCCTAGTCTTCGACTCTGCAATCCTGGAGAAGTCTTATACAAACCTCCTGTAATAACCTGCTAGCCCGAGAAAACTCCTGATCTCAGCTACTGAACTAGGAGTAGCCCACGACTCCACTGCCTCGATCTTCTTTAGGTTAACTGAGATTCCGTCACCCGTCACCACATGCCCAAGAAATTCAACCTTGTCAAGGAAGAACTTACACTTTGAAAGCTTTCCGTAAAGCTCCTCTTTCCTGAGAGTCTCAAACACCATCCTCAAGTGCTCTTCATGCTCCTCTAGGGTCTTCGAATACACAAGAATGTCATCGATGAACACCACCACGAACTTGTTATGGTACTGGTGGAACACCTTGTTCATCAAGTTCATGAATACTGTCGGTGCATTAGTCAATCCAAACGGCATTACCATGAACTAAAATTGGCCATATCTGGTCCGAAAAGTTATCTTCGGAATGACTTCTCTCTTCACCTTCACCTGGTGGTAGCCTGACCTCAAGTCTATCTTTAAAAATACCTTCGCTCTGCTCAACTGATCGAAGAGATCATCTATCCTCTGCAGCGGATATTTGTTCTTGATAGTGAGGTTGTTCAGAGCTCTATAATCGATACACATGTGAACCGTCCCATCCTTCTTCGGTACGAACAATATCGGAGCTCCCCATGGTGACGAACTAGATTTGATGAAGCCCTTGTCCTGCAACTCCTCGACCTGCTTCTTTAGTTCTGCCATCTCGCTGTTGTTGACTCTATAGACATGTTGTGATATTAGCTCCGCTCTTGGCACCAAGACTATAGAGAACTCAACATCTCTGTCTGGCGGCAAACCTGGCAACTCCTCTAGAAAGACATCCAGGAACTCTGCTATCAGAGGATATAGCAACTCCTCTTCTTCCATCCTGGCTCCGCAAAAAGTGCCCCTACTCTGCTCCGTTGCTCCTCTAGCGAGCTCAAACTCCGGCTCTCCTAGCGGTCAAAATATCACTCTGCCTCCACGATAATCTATAGTAGCATGGTGCCTACTCAACCAGTCCATTCCGAGTACAATATCGTATCCCGGAAGTGGCATGACGAGTAAGCACACGCTCAACTCTCGGCCTCCCAATGATACTCTCTGGTCCTTGCAATAATCACTAACTAGGATAATGCCTCCGCTAGTCGTAATCTTGCAAGTCATATCTAATGGTTTTAAATGATGCTTAAGAGCATAAGATACAGACACGAAACTGTGGCAAGCACTAGAATCAAATAATACAAGTGCTGAAATAGAATCGAGAAAAATTGAACCTGAAATCATACCTCCTGCTGGCTCGGCCTCCTCGATCGTCATGGCATATGCTCGTCCCTGGGGCGCACCTCTCTGCTGCTGCTGGTGCTGAGCAAACCTCGGTTGCTGTGGCGGAAGTAGAGGTCCCCTCTGCTGGCCTCCTGGTATAGTAGGTACTCTGGCAGGTCCCCTCTGAGCAGCTGCTCCACCCTGACCTGGATGAGTCTGAATAGATGGACAGTCCCTTAACTAATGTGCTGATGATCCATAAGACAAACAAGTACCCAGCCTCTTCCTGCAGATGTCCCTCGTGTGTCCTGCCTTCCCGCAGTATGCACAATGGACAGTGGGCTGGGTCTGTCTCTGAGGCTGCTGCTGCTGGGGGTGTCCTCGAGCTGGTGCCTGGTGCTGCTGATGCTGATGCTGATATGGCCTCTGTTGCAGCTGAAAGTGGGGACGCTTGGCCGGTCCTGCGCTACCACTCGCTCCTCCAGAAGTGTCGCGTCCTCTCTTGGGCCTGAGGGCCAAGTCATCTTCAGCAATCTGGGCATCCATCAGAATGCCTTCGAAGGTAGCAGTACGACATCCAGAAATGCGAGACTTGATCTCTCTCATCAACCCCTTCCTAAACTTTTGGGCTCGATCTCTTGGGTCCCGAATCATCGACGGCGCAAAACGACTCAAGCGGCGAAACTGTGGAGCGTACTCATCGACGGACATGTTCCCTTGGACCAAGTCATGGAACTCACTCTCCAAGGCTCCCAGGGCTACGTCGGGAAAGAACTTCTCCTTGAAAAGCTCCTTGAAAGCCTCTCAAGTAAGTCCTCCAACAGTGAGTCTCGGCTCCGTACGATACCATGTCAGCGCGATGTTGAACATTTGACTGCCGGCGCCTCGATCTGCAGGCTCTCCGGAATCTACGCCAAGAGCAAGTTCCTCTCTATATCCTCCAGCCAGTCGTCAGCATAGAGTATCCCCTCGATGCCCTTGAACTCCCAAGGCATCATCCTCTTGAAGTCTACTATAGTACCTGGCCTCTGGTACTGCTGGCCAGGGTGCTGTTGCTGCTGTGCGACTCTCTCCACAGCTTAGAGAGCCACCTGATGAGCATTTTCCATGATCTCTCTCATAAGCTCCGTCTGTGCTTGGTGCGCCTCTGCCTGCACCCTCTAAGCCTCAGCCTGAACTCGCTGAGCCTCCGCTGACGTCCTCTGAGCATCTACTATGTCCTGGATCAGCGCGAACATATGTGCCCCTTCAACGGGCATACCTCCGAGAAACGGAGTCGGTGGTGGTGGAAGGTGCTCCGTAACAGCCGGGGCAACCCTCTGGACAGGTAGGGGAGGAAGACTCTCGAAAACTGCAGATACTCCCACATGAATAGGAGAGGTAGAAGGAACTCCAGTTGTCTGTCCGTCAGGTCGAGAGGTGGCAGACCTCTCTGAAGTTGTGGGTCCCAACCTCAATAACCTAGTCTTCAATGGCATCCTGAAGACAGACAAAAAAGAATCAATTAAGGCAATAGATACGATATCATCAAGGAAGGACAGTAAAATTTTGAAGGAAGCAATTATTAAGAATAGTAATATAAAATTAGAAATTTCCTAGTTGTGATTGAGCATACTCTCATCCTAAATCCTATTTCCTAAAGCAGGCTCGTAGCAATACTCTAAGTGAGCACTACTACGACATCGCTCTAATTACGAATCTAGACCTGCATGGGCCACCAATAAAATGTGTCACGACCCGTACCCAAAATTTGGGCATGAGCCGTTGGTACGTCCAGCCTACGCCGCAGCATCGACGGTAAAATGCTGTCTATGTCTCAATACAATTAAACATAACTCACAAGATAACCTGTCAATCATCTCAACTCCATAAAGAGGACAATGAATAATGCATTGATCAACAATTCATAATATACTCAATCATAATAACTATAGGAAGTAATTGGCACGATAAGATATGAAGATAAGGAAGTACGGACATAAGTCAAGCACAACAACCCAAATACAACAATAATCTAGAGTCTAGATATCCCAACATAAATAGTCTCAACAATAATACAATCCAAGTCTCAAGTTTAGAATAAATAAATACAAAGATATCTAGACCAAGGAGCTGTCTAAACGATTATGGGTGGTATCTCCTCTAAGGAGAGTGACTCCTCTAGAATCTCCGGTATGTAGTATCCCTCTACTCCTGGGCCATAGTGAGTAGGACAGAAGTCCTCAAGGTCCTCTAAAAAATGTTATCAAGTCAGGATTGGAGCAAAGCACAAGCACTAAACATCAGTTTCATTTATATTGACAATAACTATAAGACAGTTTAAGGAAATACAAGATAAAGAAATACTAGAAATAAGGAATACTGGAGATATGTAACCAGCAATAGTACTAACTAGCAATGAACAGATATATATGAATGCTAGAAAAAAGTGAACTGGAATAAAGAAATAGAAATTCTAGCTAAGTGTTGTGAAATATCAGTTTGCTATGTGATCGGCTTTGGACTAGATCAGGCTTGTTATATATGATTGGCTATGATACATGTGAGGTCAGGCTAACCATCTGGTTAGCTATGATGCGAGAAATAGTCAGGCTAATCATATATAACAGGCTATGAGGCATGTAAATAGTCAGGCTACACCCTACATGAATGCGGGGTGAGCTATAATGCATGTAAGGTAGGGTATGATCATATAATCTTGATAATATTTCCCCATCCCCAGCTAGCACGATGGATTCCAATCATGACTCCTCATGACAGGTATCTATGATACTAGCCCGTGTATCTACAGTGTCGGAATCAAGCATACACTACTACTAGAATCATAGTAATAATCAACATAATAAAAGTTGTCTCGCCTGTGGTCCTGAGAAATTAGTGAGGATCGATGTCCAAACTGGAGTCACACAGACCTATATATATGGTACGTTGCATCAATACAAAGTTCAGAAATAAAAATAAGTTTAATTAATGCAATTCTAGGTCACAAGGCCATTTCGAAATCAAACCGACTAATTCTAGGTCGTAAGAGTCAACACTAGAATACTAGGTCGATACGCTATAAAACTAAGCTATACTAATTAATCTAGGATACTATAAGACACACAAAATAACATATCCTAAGATACGCAAGTTTTAAATATGAAAATAGTAGTTTATATATATTAATAAGTCAATATACTATATACTATAACAAATCGATGAAATTAGGATACCTTGGCCTTGCACTAATGCGTATCCCACTACCTATACACCCATCTCGATACTCAAGACCAACACCTTGAGTATCGACTCATTACCTTGATATACCAAGGTAATTCAATCCTTATCAAATGTAGCTAATATATATATATAATTACTTATATACTAATTGTAGAAGCATAAAAAATATGCTGGAGAATTATATGCGTAAAACCCCCAACATACATGAAGCACGCGTAAAACAGAGCTTCAGTGCTGTGTGGCATAAAATATGACTTCAGAGCTGCCCGCGTAAAGCAGCGCTTCAAGGCTGTTTTGGCGTAAAAGGTAGCTATGACTCTCTACAGCGTAAAATATGTTTGTCTTTAATGCAAACGCAAAGTCATACGAGGAACTCTTCGTATTTCTCGAATGAATCTGTCAGACAGAACAGTGAACCTGACTCCTGACAAAAGTACTGCACTACGATCGAGAGGACGGCTATAATGATGATTCTGCACAGAGGCCCAGACTGTCGTTTAGTGACATATCCTTGATACAAGTCATTTTTTATGCATTCAAGGAATATGCTGCCTATTCTACACAGGCAGAGACGAGCTTTTACGCTCAAGATAAGACGAAATCAGACGCCACATCAAAAGTTATTTCTCATGCAGAGCTCGAGGCATATCTCGGCATTTAATGCGCGAGATTGAGGCATATCTCTGCATTTAATGCACAAGATTTGGTTCTATCCTTTATAATTTTGTCATGACTGGGAGAGCTAAAACTAGGGCAAATACGCTTACATCACCATCTTGGCATTTTACGCCAACCAGGCTATTTTCTACCATAGGAGCACGCCGTATGCTATCTCCTCGAAATACGCCAACCAGGCTATTTTCAACTATAGGAGCATGCCGAATGTTATCTCCTCGAAATATGTCAACTCAGGCTATATTTGCAAAGGTACGTGATAAGGTTATTTGGCCCAGAATACGCTCAAGACCCCAGTCAAGAAGGATAATTGGCTATTTTTACGTTGGTTATCTATTATTCGTGCAGCCTCAAGTTTTACGCTTTATTTGGCTTTTACTCCAACAAGACAGCTATTTGGCTTTTACGCCAACAAGACAGCTATTTGGCTTTTACGCCAACAAGACAGCTATTTGGATTTTATGCCAACAAGACAGCTATTTGGCTTTTACGCCAACAAGACATCTATTTGGCTTTTACGCCAACAAGACAGTTATTTGGCTTTTATGCCAACCATCTTTACGCGAGGGACAGTTACCTACGTGGCTTGCATTTCATGATCTTTGAGAAGCAGTTATACGCGTTACCTCATAATGGGACACGCGTCACACGCGGATTCAGGCGATCATTCAAACATGGGTAGCAGTTATTATAACCACCTCGTAAAAGGTGCAACTTTCTCTACAGTTGTGCTCCTACGCCGACTGGACAGTTACAGTGACTGAGCTCTACAAAGAGACCTCCGGACACAGGAGATAAGGGTCGAAAGGTGGAAAAGAAAGAGATCAAGAGATCATAGAGAGAGAGAGAGAGCACAGACAGAGAGTAGTGATTGACGACTCTGGCAACGAGAATCCAATCCCTCCTGCAATATTTGAAGCTTCTTTTTCTTCTACAGCACTTCTTCATCATCGTGTGGTCCAAGGGACAAAGTGATCGACCGCAGATCAGACTCTTATAGCAATTTTTTCCCAGAATCATTTTATTGTACTTACCATCCTCGTATAGGATTAATTGTACTCTTTTTTCTTGTTTGTAAACAAAGAAAGGGTTTCGTATAAACCTATTTTTATTCTTTCGTTTATCATCAAACATAAGATGGCAACTCTGCTGCGGACTACTTTCTCATCTGACGAGAAAGCCATTGCTCAACACGATGATGTATCCGTCGGATCGACGAAGAAGACTTTGGTCGTCCAGTTCAACCAATCAGCTTATGAAGTCATGCTTCGCGCAGGAGGTAGCTCTTATTCCCTCTCTGCCCAGGACAATAGGAAGCTGCGTAAAGTGTGGATGCCCAAGACATCCTCTACCCTTCCTGCAAGCTCTCCTCCTCTGATCAGCAAGGTTATGACATCACAACATATACGCCTTGTGCGTAAAAACCCGTATTCCGTCTGTGACGTGGCAAACAAAGCTTCTGGCAATGCCCCAGTACCAATCCAGAAGTCTAGAACTCGCTCCGCGAGTAAAACTTCGTCTCTCATCTGTGACGTGGCAGACAAAGCTTCTGGCAACGCCCAAGTGCCAATCCAGAAGTCTAGAACGTGCCCTGCGCGTAAAACTTTGTCTCTCGTCTTTGACGTGGCAGACAAAATTTCTGACAAGGCCTCAGCGCCAATTCGGAAATTTCAAATGCGCCCTGCGCGTAAAAATATATATCCCGTCTATGATGAGGCAGATGAACCCTTGGATCACATCAAGGGAAAATGAGTGGCGGATCTCCCAACCGCTAGACTTGTACGCCACCAAGAGAAGAAGTTGCCCACTCTTCATATTATGCGTGACGCTGGAGGCCGCTTGAGGACTATCCCCATTTTACGCGAACCTGTGCAAAACTCCAGATTACGCCAGGATAAGCCCGCCCGCGTAAAGAAGACCCATTTTACGGGAAAATATGCTTCTCAGAAGGATGATGGATCGTATGCTACTCATATGGGTGAACTGTTGTATTCTTATGGCAGAGAGAGGGTTGTGGTTCCCAATCTCCATGTTCCTACTGATGTAAAAAAGCGGAATGAGCCATCTTCTTCTTCTGTTAATCCTCCTGATTTGCGTGATTTTTTGATCCAGAAACGCAAAGACAGGGGATCTTCTAATATAACTATTACAACCCCTAGGGAGCATTGTTGTAATAGTCATAAGGTTGTAATTAACTACTGCTGTTCTAAGGCAAAACGGTCAGTTTTCGACTGGTTGAACTACTCTTTGCGCTTACAGGTAGAAGAACCGACATTTGCATCGGTAAACATGGCTTCGCACATTCCTAGAGGAAGGTCAAGTTCAAGACGTCATCCCTCAAGAACTCCGAGCCAAAGGAGATTTGACAGACTCCTTGAGAATATTAAGGCAGGTGTTTTTCGAAACACCCACTAAAGGTCACGGCAATCGGCTTCATACTCTTCTAATTCCGACGCTGGGGGTCGCCAACTTTCTGAATCTAATGCCGAAAGTATAGACTCGATCTCTACAGAGATCTATATTAATCCCTCGGTGGCATCCAGAGAAATGGGAGTTTATGCCGTTGGAGATGAACATGAAGAAGCTTCCCCATCAGGAAGTACTGAACAACGCATCGTTTTATTGGAAGCATCGCTTAAAGAGATGCATACCATGATGGAGAGTATGAACCAAATGATTGTGACTCAACATATAACTACGGTAGCTTAAGCACCTGTTCCTCCGACTCAACTACGGGTGGGGGTAGACGTGCCACCATCCAATGCAAGCCAGGAGCCTATTCAAAATCAAGAATCAGCTGCTCCTCAACCCCTTAACCCGGAGAATGTATTACCTCCTGTGGGAGTTACAATACAACCGATCTCTCACCTCTCTGCTATCCCTTTCCCAACTGAAGATCCGATACAGGCAGTTCAGGAATTAAAAGCCCAATTTGATGCCTTGAAGCATAAGAATCAGCTCAAGAAGTTGGGAATCAAACAGCCATACGCAGCTATCTGGGACGAAATCCCTTTCACACCAAAATACAAACCACAGGCTATGGTATTGTTTGAGGGAAAGACGTCGCCAAGCCAGTACATGAATTACTTTAGCATGATGACGGTGTTGTTGCAGGGGAATGACGCCCTTCTCACTCGAGTGTTTAAAGGCTGTCTGTCTGGAGTGGCCTACCAATGGTGTACCGTAGTCTAGCAGACAACTGCATTACTTCTTTCGAAGATTTCATGACTCTGTTCTTCGCTCGATTCTACGAAGGAGGAATGGACATGTCTATGTCATCACTTATCGAACTAAAACAGAAGGAGGAAGAAAACGTTCATACTTTTATTGAACATTTTCGTCAGGCTACTTTGCAGATGCCTCCCGGAGTTTCGGATTCTGCCTTGGTGGACATTTGCAGGAAGAACCTTCTCCCGCTGATCTCAATATTCACAGGACCATAACAGTTCCATGATTGGCCCTCATTTATCATGTCAGCGGTAGCTGCTGAAGACAACAGTCGGAAGGCTCGTGACAACGGAATCATGATCTCTACCTCTGATCGAGGGAAGCGGTCATCCTCTAATAATGACCATACTCGTAGTTCCAAAGGAAAGGAAACTCTGGCCATCCACACGTCCAGGAAAAATACTCCAGTGACTACGCAGACGAAACCTGGGACTTCTAGACCTATAGAGGAATATTCTTTTGACGACGACGATATTCCGAGCATATTCGACTGTTTAGTCAAAAGTGGCAAGCTTACTCTCCCCGAAGTAAAGCGTCCAAATAAAGTCGGCAGTACAAATAATCCTAAGTACTGCATTTTCCACAGATACATACATCATCCCACAAAGGCATGCTATGTACTAAAAAGGAAAATCGAGGAGCTGATCGACGCCGAGGCCATTACTCTGCGTAATAGCGAAAAGATGGTTACTGCCAACATGATCTCACTCCAATTTGGCAATCTGCGCCCTCAAGAAGTCCGGACTGTTGTCTAAACATTTTTTCTTTCCGACAAAGTTTTCCATGTACCTATTACCTCTGAGCAAACCTTCTAGGTTCAGCTATCGATTATCATGTCCATATTACCTCTGATATCGGTTGTCATCTCAACTTAGCACCCGTACTTAATTCTAAGTACGCCAGTGCTGTTAAGTCCACAAAAGTTTACCATGTACCTATTATCTCTGAGCAAACCTTCTAGGTTCCGCTATCGATTATCATGTCCATATTACCTCTGATATCGGTTGTCATCTCAACTTAGCACCCGTACTTAATTCTAAGTACGTCAGTAGTGTTAAGTCCACAAAAGTTTGCCATGTACCTATTACCTCTGAGCAAACCTTCCAGGTTCGACTATCGATTATCATGTCCATATTACCTCTGATATCGGTTGTTATCTCAACTTAGCACCCGTACTTAACTCTAAGTACGCCAGTGGTGTTAAGTCCACAAAATTTTGCCATGTACCTTTTACCTCTGAGCAAACCTTCCAGGTTCGGCTATTGATTATCATGTCCATATTACCTCTGATATCGGTTGTCAACTCAACTTAGCACCCGTACTTAACTCTAAGTACGCCAGTGGTGTTAAGTCCACAAGAGTCTGCCATGTCCAAGTGACCTCTGAGCAAACCTCTCCCTACGACTATCATCAGTTGTCATCTCAACTTATCACCCGTGCTTAAATTTAGGTATGCCAGCGGTGTTAAGTCCATAAAACCTATCATGTTCATATTACCTCTAATAGGGTTTTCATCTCGAACTTATTACTTACACTCTCGTGCACAAGAAGTAATAGGTCCACCAAAACCCCCTGTGGGATGCCCGCAATAGAAACTAATTGTTCAAGTCCATATTACCTCTGAATTATCCTCATTTTTCCCAGCAGAGAAAAAGTCAGTTCATGTTCATATTACCTCTGAACTACGTCTCTCCACTATCCCCACAGAATAATATCTTACTATGTCTATATTACCTGTGAGTAAGATATTTTTCAGAATTTTTCCATGTCCATATTACCTCTGAGTAAAGTTCTGCTTTTTTCAAACTTTCTACTATCACGTTCGCATAACCCCTGATAGTGCTAGTCATTTCAGCTTATTACTCTTACTTAAGGTACGCCATGGGTAATAAGTCCACAACCCAGGAGTTTGCCATGTTCATCTTACCTCTGAGCAAACTTTCATATTTGAGTATCGATCATCTGTTCATCCGACTCAACTATGTGTGGGGGTAAACATACCACCTAAACCAATATTGTTAGATGCTAGCCATGTTCACATTTACCTCTGAGCTATCATTCTAACGATCTCCCTGGCGGATCAACCAACCCTCAGGTCCATCTACATTCTCTTGGCCATTAGTTCACGTCCACAATACCTCTGAACTACTACCCTCACATCCTCCCCAGTAGCACTAGCCATGTACCTATTACCTCTGAGCTATCGTCCTACCAATATCCCCAGCGGAGTAGCCCTCAGGTCCACTTGCACACTCTTGCAGTGACCACTAAAATCGATCTCGTTAGACGCTAGCCATGTACATGTTACCTCTGAGCTGTCGTCCCACCAATTTCTCCAGCAGAGCAATCCTTAGGTCTATCTTCATGTTCGGATAGACCGTATTCAATAAATCACTCCTCAGTGAATTTTTTGGACATTTGTTCACGTCCATATTACCTCTGAACTGTTGTCCTAATATTTTTCCTGACCGAGCTAGCCATGTACATGTTACCTCTGAGCTGTTGTTCCATAAATTTCCCCAGCGGAGCATTTCTCTGGTCCACTTGCACACTCTCGCAGTGACCACTAAAACCAATCTTGTTAGACGCTAGCCATGTTCACATTTACCTCTGAGCTATCATTCTAAGGATCTCCCAAGCGAATCAACCCTCAGGTCTGTCTTCTGTCCGGATAGACCGCACTCGACAAATCACTCTCCAGTGAGATTTTTGGATATTAGTTCACGTCCATATTACCTCCGAACTATTGTCCTAACATTTCTCTCCGGCTGAGTTTGCCATGTCCAAGTGACCTCTGAGCAAACATTCCTGGTTTTGGCTATCGATCATCACGTTCATATTATTTCTGATATCGGTTGTCATCTCCGTTTATCACCCGTCCTCACCAAGGTACACCAGCGGTGTTATGTCCACAAAAACTATCTCTGGCAGGGCCTGTCTCAAACCTATTACTTGCACTAACGTGCACAAGAAGTAATAGGTCTACCCAAAAAGCCCCCCGGTGGGATGTCCTCAATGGAAACGAATAGTTCACGTCCATATTACCTCTGAACTACGTCTCTCCACTTTCTCCAGCAGAGTAAATCTATCACCACAAAAATGGTCATTCCCATATTACCTCTGCCCTATTTTTCTTTATCCCCACTGAGCCATATCTTATCACGTCCACCTTACCTCTGAGTAAGATATTTTCAGAACTTTTCCATGTCGATATTACCTCTGAGTAAAGTTCTTCTCTTCGACTTTCTACTATCATGTTCACATAACCCCTGATAGGGCTAGTCGTTTCAACTAATCACCTGTACCCAATCCGGAGTATGCCAGTCGTGATAAGTCCACAAAACCTATCACGTTCATATTACCTCTGATAGGGTTTGTTTCAAATCTATTACTCACACCCCAAAGTGTGCAACAGGGTAATAGGTATACCAAAAATCCCCCAGTAGGATATCCTCAGAACCGTACATAACCTCTTGGTATGGCCATTGATCAGCTCATGTCTATGTTACCTCTGAGCTATCGCCCCCTCCATACGCCATGGCGGCCACGTCTAGAATTGTATTAGGGATTCAGACCCAACACAATATTGGAAGACACGGCCAAGCTACCCACCAGGGTCCAGCTTCATAATAGGGGAAAATACAGCTAGCAAGCTGTGCGGTCCAATGAGACCCTTCCTCTCTCCTGGACGAATCGCCATATAAAATTGATGATTATTTCGAGCAAAGGAAGCTATGATATCCTTCCATGATCCATTGTTGTAGAGGATATTTGCTCGAAGACGCCTCTTTTTACGGCTCCTTATATGTTGGAAGAGCAGAATCTTCTTCTTCCTCAATGCAGCCCAAAGAATCTCAGCGGCCATCTTTGTGGTGAAGAAAGTATAGAAAAACAGGTTCACTCGTTTGCCTTTATATAGGCGGAAGAGAACATACCAAATCCCAACAACTTCTTAAATATCGCCGGGAAATCAGCCTCGAAGAATGAGTCAAATTTGACCACTTCATGCTTCACTCAAAGTATTTTAAATTACAAGGAATTTGAAAACTTTGAAGGGGGTCTTGTAGAAGCATGAAAAATATGCTGGAGAATTATATGCATAAAACCCCCAACATACATGAAGCACGCATAAAATAGAGCTTCAGCGCTGTGTGGCGTAAAATATGACTTCAGAGCTGCCCGCGTAAAACAGCGCTTCAAGGCTGTTTTGGCGTAAAAGGTTGCTATGACTCTCTACAGCGTAAAATATGTTTGTCTTTAATGCAAACGCAAAGTCATACGAGGAAATCTTTGTATTCCTCGAATGAATCTGTCAGACAGAACAGTGAACCTGACTCCTGACAAAAGTACTGCACTACGATCGAGAGGACGGCTATAATGATGATTCTGCACAGAGGCCCAGACTGTCGTTTAGTGACATATCCTTGATACAAGTCATTTTTTACGCATTCAAGGAATACGCTGCCTATTCTACATAGGCAGAGACGAGCTTTTACGCTCAAGATAAGACGAAATCAGACGCCACGTCAAAAGTTGTTTCTCATGCAGAGCTCGAGGCATATCTCAGCATTTAATGTGCAAGATTGAGGCATATCTCTGCATTTAATGCACGAGATTTGGTTCTATCCTTTATAATTTTGTCATGACTGGGAGAGCTAAAACTAAGGCTAATACACTTACATCACCATCCTGGCATTTTACGGCAACCAGGCTATTTTCCACCATAGGAGCACGCCGTATGCTACCTCCTCGAAATACGCCAACCAGGCTATTTTTAACTATAAGAGCACGCCGTATGCTATCTCCTCAAAATACGCCAACTCAGGCTATATTTGCAAAGGTACGTGATAAGGTTATTTGGCCCAGAATACGCTCAAGACCCCAGTCAAGAAGGATAATTGGCTATTTTTACGCTGGTTATCTATTATTCATGCAGCCTCAAGTTTTACGCACTATTTGGCTTTTACGCCAACAAGACAGCTATTTGGCTTTTACGCCAACAAGACAGCTATTTGACTTTTATGCCAAGAAGACAGCTATTTGGCTTTTACGCCAACAAGACATCTATTTGGCTTTTACGCCAACAAGACAGTTATTTGGCTTTTATGCCAACCATCTTTACGCGAGGGGCAGTTACCTATGTGGCTTGTATGCCGTGATCTTCGAGAAGTAGTTATATGTGTTACCTCATAATGGGACACGCATCACACGCGAATTCAGGAGATTATTCAAACGTGGGTAGCAGTTATTATAACCGTCGCGTAAAAGGTGCAACTTTCTCTACAGTTGTGCTCCTACGCCGACTGGACAGTTACTGTGACTGAGCTCTATAAATAGAAACCTCCGATCACAGGAGATAAGGGTCGAAAGGTGGAAAAGAAAGAGATCAAGAGATCAGAGAGAGAGAGAGCACAGACAGAGAGTAGTGATTGACGACTCTGGCAACGAGAATCCAATCCCTCCTGCAATATTTGAAGCTTCTTTTTCTTCTACAGCACTTCTTCATCATCGTGTGATCCAAGGGACAAAGTGATCGACTGCAGATCAGACTCCTATAGCAATTTTTCTCCAGAATTATTTTTATTGTACTTAACATCCTCGTATAGGATTAATTGTACTCTTTTTTCTTGTTTTTAAACAAAGAAAGGGTTTTGTATAAACCTGGTTTTATTCTTTCTTTTATCATCAAACACACTAATCTCTATACTAACTAAACTAACTGACAACTCATAGATACACTGGACTTAACTCACTGATACACTAATTCACTAACATAATCAACTACTTAACTATTGTCACCTTCAGTTGCACATTGTGCATACTGAAGCCCAAACTCGATTCATCCTCATTACTGATACTTGCACAGTGAGGTATGCACACTGTTTTGCTACTGCATCCTCTTTGTTGCAGCTGTTGCTGCTATATTCCATGCCTGACTCCTCAATGCTGCCACTACTATTCAGTAAGACCCCCCCTCATATTGCCAGCAAGTTGCTGCATCGTCTATACCAAAACACCCCTACTACACCGGAACTTACCCCAGATACTTGCCGATACTCCCAGATATTCTCCAGTATCACTGAACTCGACTGATACTCCTCACTAGAAACTGATACACTAAACTGCAACATGCCAACTAATCTGGATGTGCACAAAGCTGAACACCTCACTAATGCCATTACTTTGCTACACACATAGCTGTGTGCAGTCTGTACAGTGCTACTCGAGCAACCTGTGCTGAAACTGCTACTGCATTTATTGAACAATCTCCCCCAAATACTACTGCAATAACCCGATATCTACACCTTCAACACTATACACTCTCAACTAAATTAATACACATATCAACAACATGATTCTCAACCAACAAAACCCTCGATCACTCTACTGATACTCATTACTAATACGTTCAGTATCAGTGCATATCCTGTCACGCCCCAGTCCCAAAAATACGTAGGACTAGGACACGTAAGCATGCCAGTCGCATGGATATGGCAACTCCAATATATGGAAACCAAATCCATACGTACGCTGTAATATGAATATCAAATCCACATGTGGTATAAATCTATCACAAGTCACAGAGTATAATCTAAATCTCATCCACGAAAATTAATATAAATAAATAACCAGCATCTATGAAACTAGATCTCAATAGGAAGTATCTAAGGATGATAGTTGGATGGAAACAAATCCACCACCAACTCAAATATAAGAGCAAATACAATATGAGTACAACACAATCAAACACAATATGAGAATACCAGCTAACAATTATGGGCTCGGAGAGGAGACATCATCGGAACATATGTAACCATCCAAATCTGCGCTCCTGCAAATATTCAAGAACAAATATACCTGGCAGGGGACCAGGTCCTCAGAGGGACATAACAAGATACTTAAACACATGTCAATGAAGTACTGAAATAAATATCCAAAGGGGTCGCCTAACCGTCTAAGTAAATGCAGTTAAGAAAAACTTTCCCAACGCGTGGGCTATCTGGCTAAAATGGGATTGGCATGGTTCTCTTGGAGATCCAGGGGCCTACAAAGGCACGGCGTCTTTCGAACACCGGAGGCCCGCCTGATAATATATAGGGGTCATCATGACCGCGCATCTCCGGTGGAGCATACGGGTTACACAAGAAAAGTGCAATGGAGCCCACACGCCTTACTTGTTGTTCTCCCCACCCCATGCTCTAAGCATGTCACATCCATGACATGATAATACCTCTAATAACTGCCAAGTCTACTAGCATGCAAAGTTTCTAACAGCAGTTATTCCTAACGCACTGCCCATACGTACAGGAGGCCAAACCTGCACGCAATTCAGTGATCTATATGAGACTCACAACTCGTGTAACAACTGTGTTATGGCCAATGGACCTAATGATGCTACATGATAATGGGGTAGTCTCATAAACAAGGTCAATGCAATACATAGATAAAAATATATCGCGACGACATCGTCGCGTGCATTTTATATAATAGTTAAAATATATGAACTAAAGGCAGAAAATAAAGATGCATGCAACATATGGAATATAAATAATAGTACAATGGCAAGGTTACTTGCCTGGCAAGGAAGCTGCTATGTACCAATAACTTGCTCCAAAAGTCGCACAGAACAAATCCAATATCCTATGTACGTATGATATAATACAATAAAATTAATAGTCATTACACAACCATATTTATACTGGACTCAGGGGGTATACTAGGGGTGGCACTAGTTATCTAACACGGTCAATTACGCGTTGAATTACGCAGGGTCACATCTTCAAGTGTTGTACACAATCAGACAGTCGACTAACAGGTGTCTAAGCCAGTATGTTAATGTACGCAAGGTGGACAATTCACAAGTTCTTAGGGTCAACATGGTCAAGGTGAGTACGGGACAGTCCACGGTGTCCTACGGTCGTACAGTCTGAATATATATAGTCATAATTATAAATTAGCATAGTATTTCATTACTTACTGTTTGTGGTATTAAACGAAAGAATGAAGATTTATTCAATATGGGGTTTACACAGAACCCGCCCTCTTTGGTTTACAAATAAACTTGTACAATATAATCCTATACGAGGATGTGGGAGTACAATTTATTTAATCTGGGTATAAATTGCTATAGGTGTCTGATCTGCAGTCGATCACTTTAGCCCTTGGACCACACGATGTTGAAGAAGTGCCGTGGAAGACAGGTAGCAGCTTCGAAGGTTGCAGGAGAGGGTGGATACACGATGCCAAAGTCGTCGATCCCTGCTCTTTGCCTGAGCTCCGGTCTCTCTCTTTCTCTCTCTCTCTCTCTCTCTCTTGACCTTTTGATCTGGTATTGGTTTTCTTGACCAAGTTTTCGACCCTCCAATTTGTCGACCTTGTTCCCCAGTGATAGGAGTCTCTATTTATAGAGTTTTGGTGACAGTGACCACTCCGTCGGTGTAAAAACCGAGGAGTGGGAAGTACAGCACCCCTTTACACAACGGTTAAGATAAGCAATGCCTGCGTATAGATGACCTTTTGAGTGAGCATGTGACGCGTGTCCGACTAAGGGGACAAAACGCGTATATTTGTTGCGAAGATCACGGCGTAGAAGCCACGTAGGTAGGTATCCCTCGTGTAGAAGAGGCTGGCGTAGAAGCCAAATGACTGTCACCCTAGCGTAGAAGCCGAATAGGCATAGAAGCCGAATAGGCATAGAAGCCGAATAGGCATAGAAGCCGAACAGGCATAGAAGCCGAGTGGTCGTAAAGACTGAGTGGTCGTAGAGACTGAGTGGGCGTAGAAGCCGCGTAAGCACAGATCCTGAATGGGCGTAGAAGCCGCTGCGTACAGTGCCAGAGTGCTGATGTGGACGTCTTAGCCGAAATTACGGCTTTTGAAGATATAATCAAATCTCTTGCAGAGATTTGCCACCATCTTATGCATTAAATGCGGAGGCGTATTTTGAAGGTCTGCAGCCCTTCTTTGCATCCGTCGCAGAGACGTGCCTTGAGAGAAACGGTCACCGCTTTGTGCAATTAGACGTGGAGACGTGCCTCGAGTCCCATACGAAGTGCAGCTTTTGACGTGGCAGGCGGTTTGTCTACTGCGGAGCGTAAAATAGCTCATGTTTGCCTGTGTAAAACAAGGCAGCGCATTCCCTTGTACGCGAAAGAGCGGTTTACGCTGAGGGGACTTCAGTAAACGACGGTTCGGTGATATTTTAACCAAATCCTCTGCATTAAATGCAAAGATCCGCCATCATACTGTGGGGTGCGTCACGAGGGGTCTGCCATCATTTTCAGCCATCGTCTGGGTAGCCGTCCAGCACTTTTTGTCAGGAGTCAGAGGTCAGATTTACTGCGTGACTTGACAGGTTCATTTCAGGAAAGACAAAGTGTTCCTCGTACGCTTTAACGCTGCTTTGAGAGCGGATGAGTTTTACGCCATGGAGGCGATGAAGAACCCTGTTTATGCTGGAGCGGCCTGGACGTACTGCACTTACGCGGATGGTCTTTTGAGCTTATTCTTCACGCTGTGTTTTAGCGGAAAAAGCTCTGTTGTACGCTTGATGGCTCTGAAGACCTCTGTTTACGCTGCTCTGCATCAAGAGGCTGCGTAGATCCTCCCAGCGTATTTTTCATGCTTCTACAAGACCTCCTTCAAAGCTTTTAAATTCCTCGGAATTTGAAACGCTTTGAATGAAGCATGAACCGCTTTTGAGGACCGTTCAGATGTACGCGTGGTCTGGCCGGCGTATCCTTCAGATGTGCGGGAAGTCGTAGAGCGTGAAATCATTAGTCTGCAGATTCTGAGCATAAAGTCGTAGGTTTGTAGCCCCTCTCGAGCATAAAAGCTACTGAGCACAAAGGCATCTGGGCGTAAAACCCGAGCGAACGTAAAGCCGTAGATTCATAGCTGTCGAGCGTAGAAAGCTCCTTAGCGTAGAACTGCATATTTGTAGCTTCCGAAAAGAAAATTTCTCCGAGCGTGAAGTTGCGGATCTGTTGCTTCTGAGCGTGAACTAAGCACCACCGAGCGTGAGATCATCGATTTGGTATCTGCTGAGCGTAAAGAAGTAGGTTTGTTGCCTCTCGAGCGTAAAAGCTACTGAGCACAAAGGCATCCGGGCATAAAACCATAGACTGATAGCTTACGAGCGTAAAACCTTAGATCTGTTGCTGTCGAGCGTAGAAAGCTCCTTTAGCGTAGGAACCGCTGAACTGCTTTGCGCGAAAAACTTTTCGAATTCGCTGACTGTCCGCTTTCTCTGAATGATAGGCTGACGTAGTACGATACCGTATTTGTTGAGGACATCCCACTGGGGGATTTTTAATGGACCTATTATTTGTTGCGCACATTAAGTGCAAATAATAAGTTTGAAATAAACCCTATCAGAGGAAGTATGGACGTGATAGGTATTGTGGACTTAACACCACTGGCGTATTTAGAGTTTAAGTACGGGTGCTAAGTTGAGATGACAATCGATATCAGAGGTAATATGAACATGATAATCGATGGCCGATTTTAGGAAGGTTTGTTCAGAGGTAATATGAACATGACAAACTCCCTGGGTTGTGACTCTATCGGGGATAGAGGCATACATCTGCTCAGAGGTAATATGGACATGGCAGTTTTTGTGGACTCAACACCACTAGCGTACTTAGAGTTAAGTACGGGTGTTAAGTTGAGATGACAATCGATATCAGAGGTAATATGGACATGAAAATCGATGGCCGATTTTATGAAGGTTTGTTCAGAGGTAATATGAACATGACAAACTCCCTGGGTTGTGACTCTATCGGGGATAGAGGCATACATCTGCTCAGAGGTAATATGGACATGGCAGTTTTTGTGGACTCAACACCATTGGCGTACTTAGAGTTAAGTACGGGTGTTAAGTTGAGATGACAATCGATATCAGAGGTAATATGGACATGATAATCGATGGCCGGTTTTAGGAAGGTTTGTTCAGAGGTAATATGAACATGACAAACTCCCTGGGTTGTGACTCTATCGGGGATAGAGGCATACATCTGCTGCTTTCTTGAGGGAGCAAATTATCACATCAAAGTGAAACCAATTTGCAGTGATCGTCTCCTCGTTTATAGATGCAAAGTGATGACCTTGGCATCGATCAACTCCTGAATTCTCCTTTTTAGTACATAGCACGCCTTTGTAGGATGATGAATGTACTGATAAAAGAGACAATAATCTGGGTCATCGTCTTTGCCAGCCCTCTCAGGGTATCTGATGTTGGGTAGCTGAAGTTTGTTTTCTTTCATCAACGCATCGAAGATTTCACTGATGTCATCTTCATTGAAGGAGAAAGTCCCTTTTGGCCTTCGGGCTCCTGATGCTTGAGTTCTATGGTCTTCTGGGAAGATCGTCATCGTTGCATCCTCTTCGAATTCTGAGGGAATTCTACCCCCAGCTTTGGATGTTGCTCAGTTTTCTCGAGGGAGACTATCCCCAGACATGTCGTTGCACTTGCGGAGATCACAGCGCTCATCTGGTTCCCCGTAGAGGTCAGATGTTGTCTTGCGCACGGAACGTGATTTATACTTCTGATTTGGCGCTGAGACATCATCCGAAGTTTGGTCTGTACCGCGCGTAGCGGGAGACTGGTTTCTGCGCGTAGAGCGCAGTGGATACTTCTGGGTTAGCGCTGAGGCTTTGCCCAAAGTTTTTTCTGTACCGCGCATAGCGGAAGACTGATTCCTACTCGTAGAGCGCAGTGGATACTTCTGGGTCAGCGCTGAGGCTTTGCCCGAAGTTTTGTCTGTACCGCGCGTAGCGGGAGACTGGTTTCTGCGCGTAGAGCGCAGTGGATACTCCTAGGTTAGCGCTGAGGCTTTGCCCGAAGTTTTGTCTGTACCGCGCGTAGCGGGAGACTGAATTTTACGTGCGGGGCACGGAGGGAGCGATGCTACCACCTCATTGGTCGGATAGATCGGAGAGTCCGCAGGAACGGCGGAGGATGTCTTGGGCATCCATACTTTGCGCAGCTTCCTGTTGTCTTGGACGGAGAGAGAGTGAGAGTTACCCCCAGTTCGAAGCATGTCTTCGTAGGCAGATTGGTCGAAATGAACGACCAGTGTCTTCTTCACGGTTACTACAGATACCGCGTCGTGTTGAGCAATTACTTCCTCGTCAGAAGAGAAAGACGTCCCCAGCAGAGTCACCATCTTGTTTGTGGTATTAAACGAAAGAATGAAGATGTATTCAATATGGGATTTACACAGAACCCGTCTTCTTTGGTTTACAAACAAACTTGTACAATATAATCCTATACGAGGATGTGGGAGTACAATTTATTTAATCTGGGTATAAATTGCTATAGGTGTCTGATCTGCAGTCGATCACTTTAGCCCTTGGACCACACGATGTTGAAGAAGTGTCGTGGAAGACAGGTAGCAGCTTCGAAGGTTGCAGGAGAGGGTGGATGCACGATGCCAAAGTCGTCGATCCCTGCTCTTTACCTGAGCTCCGGTCTCTCTCTCTCTCTCTCTCTCTCTCTCTCTCTCTCTCTCTCTCTCCCTCTCTTGACCTTTTGATCTGGTATTGGTTTTCTTGACCAAGTTTCCAACCCTCCAATTTGTCGACCTTGTTCCCCATTGATAGGGGTCTCTATTTATAGAGTTTTGGTGACAGTGACCACTCCGTCGGTATAGAAACCGAGGAGTGGGAAGTACAGCACCCCTTTACACAACGGTTAAGATAACCAATGCCTGCGTATAGATGACCTTTTGATTGAGCATGTGACGCATGTCCGACTAAGGGGACAAAACACGTATATTTGCTGCAAAGATCACGGCGTAGAAGCCACGTAGGTAGGTATCCCTCGTGTAGAAGAGGTTGGCGTAGAAGCCAAATGACTGTCACCCTGGCGTAGAAGCCAAGTAGGCATAGAAGCCGAACAGGCATAGAAGCCGAACAGGCGTAGAAGCCGAATAGGCATAGAAGTCGAGTGGTCGTAGAGACTGAGTGGTCATAGAGACTGAGTGGACGTAGAAGCCGCGTGAGCACAGATCCTGAATGGGCGTAGAAGCCGCTGCGTACAGTGCCAGAGTGCTGATGTGGACGTCTTAGCCGGAATTACGGCTTTTGAAGATATAATTAAATCTCTTGCAAAGATTTGCCACCATCTTATGCATTAAATGCGGAGGCGTGTTTTGAAGGTCTGCAGCCCTTCTGTGCATCCGTCGCAGAGATGTGCCTTGAGAGAAACTGTCACCGCTCTGTGCAATTAGACGTGGAGACGTGCCTCGAGTCCCGTACGAAGTGCAGCTTTTGACGTGGCAGGCGGTTTGTCTACTGTGGAGCGTAAAACAGCTCATGTTTGCCTGTGTAAAACAAGGCAGCGTATTCCCTTGTACACGAAAGAGCGGTTTACGCTGAGGAGACTTCAGTAAACGATGGTTCGGTGATGTTTTAACCAAATCCTCTGCATTAAATGCAAAGATCCGCCATCATACTGTGGGACGCGTCCCGAGTGGTCTGCCATCATTTCCAGCCGTCGTCTGGGTAGCCGTGCAGCACTTTTTGTCAGGAGTCAGAGGTCAGATTTACTGCGTGACTTGACAGGTTCATTTCGGGAAAGACGAAGCGTTCCTCGTACGCTTTAACGCTGCTTTGAGAGCGAATGAGTTTTACGCCATGGAGGCGATGAAGAACCCTGTTTACGCTGGAGCGGCCTGGACGTACTGCACTTACGCGGATGGTCCTTTGAGCTTATTCTTCACGCTGTGTTTTAGCGGAAAAAGCTCTGTTGTACGCTTGATGGCTCTGAAGGCCTCTATTTACGCTGCTCTGCATCAAGAGGCTGCGTAGATCCTCCCAGCGTATTTTTCATGCTTCTACACTTACAATTTATGTACATACCATATATTTATATATTTCTATATATAACACCCAAATATACATACCAATTGAATACATGTACTAAATATCTATATAAATATATATACCAATGAATAATATACATGTACGCGTACATATACGTACACGCATTTGGGTTCACCGACTCAGGGCCTGATATCCGCTAATAGTGGTAACAAAATACTACTGTCCTACTGGAACGCACACAAACACACATAAATGGAACAGACAGACAGGCTTATACCTCGGAATATGTGTACGGGTACAACGGTGAGATTGACGAAGATGACGATGAGGGTGACGACTACTGCGATGATGATGATGATGACGACGATAGGGAGATGACGGTGAGATAATGGTGAGTTGATGATGAAGTGATGCTGATGCTGATGAATTGAGATGATGGTAATGATGGTGAGATGATGGTGAGTTGATGGTGAAGTGATGCTGATGATGATGAAGAGGACGATGGTGTTTGGCGAGGACGATGACGAGGATGGAGATGATAATCGAGGCGATGACAACAACGATGATGATGATGGGTTGATGGTTTAACGGTGAAGATGATGATGATGAAGCTTATGAGATGATGATGATGGTGGTGGTGGGTGGTGGACTGCCGGAGTCCTGCTGACCGGAGTCCGGCCAGTGGGGGAAAGTTCAGCCAGCAGGAGGAGGTCGTACACAGGGAGAGGAAAGGTTGTGGCGTGGTGGAGGAAGGAAATGCAGGGATGGATGGATAGATGGGAGGAGGATAGGAGGTTCAGACCGGTGGTTCAGTCGAGATGGGAGAAGGAGAGGAGGTTCAGACCGGTGGTTCAGTCGAGATGGGAGGAGCACGGCGGGTCGAGGGGATTCCGACGGGAGGAAGGGAACTGGAGGAGGAGCAGGAAACTGAGGTGGTCACGATACTGGTGATCGAGCAGGCGATGGAAGATGGTCTGCATGGTGGTGATGGTGATGCTGCTCCGGCTCCGGCAGAGGAGTCGGGCCGAGTTGAGGCGAGGAAAGTGCAGGAGGACGATCGGAAGGAGGAGGAGAAGAAGCTGGCGGCTCGTCGACAGAAGTGGTGGTCGTGGTTGCCGGCGTCGACGCTGCTCGGTCGACATTCAGGCGAGGGGGAGATGATCGGGACGGGGATGGCAATGGTGGTGGTGGTGTTGGTTCGTGCTGGTGGTGTTCTCTGCCGGACTTGGGGAGGCTCGGTTTCTTCAGTCGAAGGACAGGCGGAGGGGCTGCTCGGCGTGGTCAGGACGTGCAGCGGGGTCGTGGCCGCTGTGTCGACTCCGTCGGGGATGAGGAGATGACTGCGGCGCATCCTCGGGCGGTCAGTGGCTCGACGGCGTTCAGGGACGGCCGCGGGGTGTTGGTCGAGAAAGAGAAAGTCGACGAGAGGGAGGGCTCGGATGTGGCGAGGTGCAGTGCAGCGGCACGGCGGAGGGATGAAGGTGATAGACTGGGTGGAGGTCAGCGTGGTCTCCGGCGTGTCTCTGGCGGGGCTCCGGCCGGGGAAGGCCGAAGGAGGAGGATGAACAGGGAAATAGGGGGTGAACAGTGTCGGCTAGGTTATATTTTAGGTTTTGGTTTTTGATAAAGAAAAGAAAGAAAATGTTGTATTTATATACATGTGGGATTTTTAGGTTTGGGGTTGACCTAGGAGTGGGCTTGGTCAACATCTCTTTGGAGTTGGGCCTTGGGCTCATATGAGGATGTTTGAGGCCATAACTTACATGGTTAAAATACAAGGATGGGTTTAAAATAAGTGGGGGCGATATGCGCGTTGCACATCTAGAAAATTATGGGAAAAATCCATGTGAAGGGAAAAATAGGTTTCTTTATGAATTGTCCAATGGTGGAGACACCTCAATGCATTTTTGCATAAAAGCCCCCAACAATTAGAAAATTGCACAAAGGCAAAAAATTGAATTTAATTAATTAAATCGACGCGCACGATGTTCTAGAATTAATTAGGAGTACATGGGATTAAATCAGGCGGGACACAACTGTCAGGGGCGTAGAGGGGACAGTGTAGAATATTAATAAAATTTGATTTGCACAAAACGGTCAAGATTGTGTCTCCAATTTCGATTGGGACGCACAAAGGTACAAAGGTAGGATTTAATTAGAATTAAGAAATAACGTCCACGACGTTTATTGTGCGACTAAAATGTATCACAAGGGAGCAATATTATAAGTTGTACAAGGGTCAGAATAGTAGGCGGACATGTCTAGGATGAGATCGTGAAGTTTGTAGACAAGCAATGGCTAGTGAGGTACTCCAATTATCAAAGCAACGGTAAGGTGCGCTACACGATATTTAATTATTGCATAATTAAATAAAAGCCGTGTTCTAATTCTAACTGGTTCAATCTAGCCCTAGTTTCACTACCTAAGCAAATTAGGACTAAATTCGGGTGAGGGGGTTTACACATCCCCAGTGCACTGTACACATCACAGTTAACCCGATACTGCCCCCTTCACCATTCATACATAACACACTAATGAACCCGACCCCTCTCCACTGACTAACACACTGAGGTATCAGTGCCAACACTGTGTACACTGTGTACACCACAGTGACTGAGGAACCCGACTGCACAGTGACATGAGGAACCCGACTGCACATGAACATCCCACACAAATATCTCTACAAAAATACAATATTGCATATATATATATATATATATATATATATATATATATATATATATATATATATATATCAAATACAACATATGAATAGGTATACCTCCTATTAAATATTTCAACAAGCACTTAGTGTGCATAAATCTAGGACACTCTTGATACACCAAAATCCTCATGCACAAACCCCAATATATAATTAAACATCTACGTATACCATATATATATATATATGATTAGGGTTATAAAAGCTAGGGAAAAAATACATCCTTGGATCACAAAACCCCCAAATACACCTATGACACCATGGAGAATCATCATGAAACCAAAAGAGACTCATGCTCTCCTTAATAGTCATTCCTAAATCAATAGGTGGACTCCTAATGGCCATACAAAAGATTAAAACAGGAATTAAATTAAGGTTTTCCAGATTTTCACCTATTGGGAGATGGATTCCCAATGTAGCTTCTTCTTCTCCAAGACTCCTTGTGCCCAAGCTTCTAGGCCTCTCTTGATGGGGGAAGAATGGGGGATTTGAGGTTCAAAAATCTAAAATTTGTTTGAGGGAAAGAAGGGTTTTCTTGGGGCTATTTCTAGGGTTTCTTCATGAATGATGAGTGGCTTTGAGGGAGGCTCCCTCTAGCTTTATAGGGCCGGCCACAATATAGGGTTAGGGTTTGGGTAATGCATAATGTCTCTTTTGCCCTCCATAGCTTGTCATGAAGAGCCATTTAATTAAGGGGTTTAGTTTTAAGTAAGGAATTCCACTAGATGCTAATTAATAGAATAGGGATTTGTCTAGTAGGTGTTTGTCTAGTCTAATGCAAGGTCCATGGTCACATCAAGTCTAGTCCACTAATCCATGACATCAATGAATATAATATAATGTATATTACATATCATGCAATTATTAACATAATAAATATAAATATGGTAAATGACCAAAAAGATCCTACTCTAGAAATGTGGTAGTGACACAGTTGAAGTACTCGAGCATCATCGGGAGTTTGATGCATGCTACTACTTCCACTAGGCCTGCCATAGATTTTGCGGTGGGGATGCTGAGTCAATTCACGAGCAATCTAGGTGTTTATACAGCGGTGATCCGACAGTAATGGAAGGCTTGAGTGATGTAAGTTGGTACTCAGAAGTAGAGAGTGAAAGGTCTACAGGAGGATATATCTTCTCCATGGGTGGAGCTTCTATATTATGGAAGTCGAAGAAGCAAACAATGCTCTCTCATTCATCTATGGAATCTGAGTTCTTTGTACTGGCAACTGCATCGAAGGAAGCAGAATGGCTTCGGAAGCTCATGTAAGATCTTTCTCTGTTTGGTGCGTAGATTACGATAATACCGATCTATACGACAACCAAACGACTGTAGTGATGGCATCAAATAATCTCTTCAATGGTAAGAAGAGGACTGTGCGCTTAGGCACATAGCACTGAATGATCTCATCAAGGATAGAGTCATTGCAGTGATTGATGTTCGAAATCAGGAGAATCTGGCGGATCAGTTCACCAAGGCCTCAAGCGCCAGCTAGTCGAGGACACAACAAAAAAATGGACTTGAAGGCATTTTGATATTGTGTCTTTGTAATTCTACCATAAAGTTTTGTGCTATTAGTTCAAAAAAAATCTATTATGAATCTAGATTTTAGTTCAAAGACTAATCATTGACTAGAGGAATATCATGTACAGTGGGTAGTTCTTTGAGACATTGAAAGAATACGGTCCCAGAACCACTGTGGTCTACTAATTGTTCTTTATATAGAACAAGTCATGTGGGGGATGGTCATAGACCTTAATAAGTTCTCGGACATTTTTGAATATCCAGCGTACTTAACAGGAAGTACGGGTTGGTCATCACTACAACGGAGTGTATCCCCCATGCTACAATGGTGTGACACCACAATGAGGTAAGAGCCTCGGCCTAGGGCCATGTCATAGCGGTAGTAGCACCGTATATAGGCATGTAGCCTAATGTCGAATAAGTAGAGAGTAGTAGTAGTACAACACTACAAAGAGGTAACCTCATGCTACAGTGGGACGATACCACCAAGAGCTTGTGGACCTCGGCTATAGGCCATGTCGTATCAGTGTAGCACCACAAAGGAGAGAAATGCTTCATGTTAGGAAATACAGCACTACAAAGAGGCATGTGACCTCATGCTACAGTGGTATGACACTACCAAGAGATTGCAGACCTCGACTTTGGGCCATATCAAAGCGGCGTAGCACCGCAAGGAAGCGCAAGGCTTCATGTTGCGGAATATTAAACTCTCTGAAAGAACTCACCTAAGTGTATGAAAAGAGATATAGTCTGTCTCTTGAGGGTAACCTTGTAGACACTCAAGATACATACACCGAGACCAGATCAGCACAGGAACTTTAAAGTGCGACCAAAAGCACAGTTGATGGTATTGTGTGAGTGAAAAAAACAGTAGCTATGTTACTGAGTTCAAGGCCCAGTTTATTCAAGTATTATACTATTGTTAGACTCATGCGAAAAGATTCAAGTCGTAAGCGACATCTATCCTAATGCATGATGGACAGTCACTATAGAGAACGCTCAACCCATATATTAAGATATGTGGCAGATTGATGGAGTTTTTCTTATGCTTGTAGAAGATTTTCCTTTTGCAAGGCTAGAAAGATAGTCCTACGTTGGAAAATATTCCAAGTGAGTATATCCCAATATAATACCATGCTTGGTGTTGAGAGATTCATATGGGGTAGTGACTCAAGTGAGTGCCATGTGGGATATTTTTCTAAAAGGATTAAGTTTAAACTCCTCAAGAAAGTATTTATACTTTTTGTCACTCTCTTAGAAAAAAATTCTTAGGAGTTAAGCATGTTTTATGTAAATAGAGATTTCGATCCGCCATTCCGATGAATAGGATAGCCTGGATGACTTAATCCCAAAGGGCTTAGCGACTCGGACTCGGACGAAGGGCGTAAAGTGACGCTTTGATGGACTTTGCACTTAGCAAGTCAGCATCGTCGTATGGCGCTTGTGCGCATATGTTGCGTGAGTTGCACATGCGGACGCATGTTAGGGCGCTCAACGGGCTATATATGCACGGGCTATGCGAGGCTATGTACGGTTATGTGCGACTATATGCAGGGTATGTGCGGCTATGCGTGTCTACGTGTATGTGCACATGTGTTATTGTACTGTTGTGCTACACGTATGCGCGCATGAGTCGCTGCACTGCTGCACGTATGTGCGCATGAACAACTATTGCGCGCATATGTGCAGACAGAGCTGTTGGGCACATATCTCCGCTGATTGAGGGATTTAGGCGGATATGGAAAGATTGAGTCAATTATTCAGATTCAATTTTTGTGGGATTTGAATTTATTTGATTGCTAGCTTTCCAAAATTGATTGGCCACCAGGATTAGGGTTAGAATTTCCTCCTAACTTTATAAATACTCTCTTCGTGCCTCCTTTGAGAACTTACTTAAAAATTGAGAGACAAAAGAGAGTATCTTGTTGTGTTGTTGTTGTCATTGGAGTCCAGGAGTCCGTTCGAGTCAGCAACAGAGGTGATGTGAGCATTCCAGAAGTTCTTTGTGAACTTGTTGGTTCCTGAGAGCGGATCGTGTAAGGACGAATATTGCTTTGAGCAACGGTAATTTGTATCACCCCAGCAAGTCATATTTTTGTCTTCTTCTACTTCTCTTCTTCTAAAGTTGTAGTTCGATCTATCTCAATTGCAACTGCGTTTGCAAGGAAGAACAAAGTTTATCGTCGTAAGTTTGTAATCTGATATTCTGCTAGTTATATTCGGGAGTTATTAAAAGGCTTCGTTGGAATCGAATAATTTAGATAGCAGACTTGTTTGCGTTAATCTATGATCTTGATTACAACTACATGATCAAACAGATGGCAGACTGTAAAAATTTTCTTGAACCTCTGTTCATGGCCTCTGCTCAACCATCTTTGATCTACCTCGGGACTAACAATTAATACCGCCTAATTATGTTTTCAATCATTTGTTCCAACCCCAAATATATAGAAGATCAACGTTAATTATCCGACATCAAAGTATAAAATCTCCACGAAATAAATTCTTGCATACAAAGCTGGTCCACAGGGTCGACCGTGGCCTAGGGCAACCAGGACTACCGGTTGGGACCTACGGACCAGGAGGGACCAATTTTTTTAACCAACTATAACAGCTTTGGAAAATAATTATAATTAAATATTATATGGCTCCTTCTAATACTATTATAGAAAATATTAAATACTATATGCATGTTTTTATTATACTATTATAGTGACCTTGGGAAAAGATTAAATACTATTAATTCTATATGCATGTTGCTACTATAGTAGCTTTGAAAATCCAAGGTTAAGCTACTATATGTCTGATGTATTTTCTAAAACTAGCTTTAATAATCAATGTCATTATCTTTGTTCTTTGTTTTCCATTAATTCTAAGTAGGTGATCTATTATATTCTTTCTATGTCATTAGCTTTTTCTCTCGTTCTTTTTTTCTAGTTTATGGAAAAGCATATAATACTAGATGTATGGATTGATCAGGGCACATTTTAGATTTTGTCCTGGGCACAGGGTCGGCCAAGGGGTAAGCCTGACAAGTCTTCGGGTTTGGACAACCTCACACTGCTAGGACAACTCTCCAAGTTTAGCATGATCATAGAAGAGATCAGGTTCACGAGTGATGATCTAGGACTGGCTCACAATAAGGATCAATGGACAACCAAAATTAGCTCTAGATAAGACAAACCAAGTCTCTAGGCTGACCCTGCCTGGGTCTTCAAATATTTTGGACCGACCTAAAGCTGAAGCTGGATACAAGATAAACGAAATCGAACAACCAAAATTAGCTCCAGATAAGACAACCCAACTCTCTAGGCCGGCCCTGCCTGGGTCTTCAAATATTTTAGACCGACCTAAAGCTAAAGCTAGATACAAGATAAGGAAATCGAACAACCAAAATTAGTTCCGGATAAGACAACCCAAGTCTCTAGGCCGACCCTGCCCGGATCTTCAAATATTTTGGACCGACCTAAAGCTGAAGCTGGATACAAGATAAAGAAAATCGAATTTATGTTAAATAAAATCATCTCTACTATTATTATAATATAATCAGGCTTGAAATAGACTCAAAAAATAAGTCCAAGTCGTTTGTTTATTCTCAACGTAATTAATTTTTTTTTAATCTTCGAACTACCACCACTGTGAGTATATATTCTTCACTCTCACGTTAAAAAAAATCCTAAAATTATATCTAATTTAAATTTCTATGTAATTTTAATAATTTTAATATATTTAAACTAACTATATGATATTATCTAAATATATATCCAAAATTCTAAAAACATATTATAACAACTTTTAATTAAAATTATAATAAACTATTGAAAATAATTTAAAATTCTATCTAATTATTCAAATAATATCATAAAAATAATATATTTTGTTTGCGTGGGTTAACATCACTAGTAATATTCTAAAGCCGCCTCCACCACTCATATCAATGCCCAGTTTTCAAAAGATAATTTATAAGGGCACTACAAAGTTTACTAAGGGCTAGCCCAGGATTGGGGCTAGCCCATTAATGAACAAAGTTTACTCACACTAGCCCATTAGTTTACTCATACTAGCCCAAACTTGAAACCCTCCTCCCAAACCCTCCCAAACCATCACAACCCCACCGGAGCCCTCCCCCCTCCCGCCGGCCGTTCTCCTCGACTTTGTCCTCCTCCTCCTTGTCGATGGCTCCCAAATTCTCGAAAGAATCAAGGTACAAATCTTCTTTCTCCTTGTTCTATTGCATTTACAAAATTTTCCAAAAATTTGAAAAAATCCTATTGCATTTCCAAAATTTTGAGTGATTTTCTTTCCATTCTTCAAATGAGGGCATACAAGTCCTGAATGTAGTTTAAGATATAGTTTAGACGTTTACTTGGTTGATCGAACCCGATTTTAGTGCATACAATGTCGACAATCGTCGACAGTATCGAGCAGTATCGGACGGGACTGTAGAAATTTCTACAGTCCTATATAGATTTAGGACTGTAGAAAATTCTACAGTCCTATATATATTAAGGACTATAGAAATTTCTACAGTCCTAAATTTATAGAGGACTGTAGAAATTTCAACAGTCCAAAAAATTAGGACTGTAAAAATTTCTGCAGTCCTGTATACTTATAGGACTGTAGAAATTTCTACAGTCCTGAATGTTAAATTAATTTAGGATATTAAATAAAAAAAAAATTTGTCTTATAGTCATGCCCCTCGGAAGGACACTGTGGATGAAGATATCGTGAGAAGACGCCCTACTGCGTCGATGCGTAAGGAACGCAATTTTTCGCGTACTATTGAACCAGGCGTCACTATCCGCGAGCCCGAGGCACGCCCTGAAGTGAGGAAACGTCGATTGACGAAGAAGACTGTCACTCTTTCGAAGAGACGTGCTCCTCCTAGTTCTTCCGGTTCTTCTTTCTCCTCCGATGAGGACATGCCAAATGTCCCAATTCGGCCTACTGATGGTTCAGGACCTTCTCAGCCTGCAGATAGTCCTGTCGAGAGTCTCCCACAAACCCTCGAAAATCGGGCTACTGATGGTTCAGGACCTTCTGAGCAGCCAGATAGTCCAGTCGAGACTCGTCCAAACGGTTGCTCTATGTTACCGTCGGTCGAAAACCATATTTTATACCAAATATGGAACAATCCGGTAAGTACATTACGTTATGATAATTTTATATATAGTTGTAAGTTTAAAGTTCATCCAATTATTTATAGATAAGTAAATTTTACATAGAGGTATAACTTCATCCAATTGTTTACTTTTTAGGAGAGTTCTCGTATGTTGACGGTGATCAACCACGGAAAAAAATGCAATACATGGAGGTATGAATTATTGGGAGACGATGTGAAGGCAAAAATTAGTCCCACCGGTCTACAATATTTGGGTAGCTACTCATATACGACGGTGGATAATGCACTGATTTCAGCATTTGTAGAATGATGGCATCCAAAAACCAACACTTTTTATCTACCCAATGGGGAGTTGACGATTACCCTTGATGACGTCCATCATATATTGGGACTTAGGGTTGATGGTCGAGTCATGATGAATGAAACTTTTGATGAGTCGAGCATCAACTTTTATGACCATATTGTGGATTATGTATCAGGGTGTCTGGGAGTTGATGCCACTAGTTTTTCCAGTCTTCGAGAATTCAAGAAGTCCTACGGACTTCCTCTAAAATATTTGGAGGAGATATTCGCTGATCCGGACCCCGAAATGGATAATAGGGATAATGTGGCCCGCGGATATATGCAGTTCATCTTAGGGGCTGTCGGCATTACGGATAAGTCTGGAACGTCCAAATATCTCCTCAATTTGGACAACATTGACATGGTGGAAGAAATATCTTGGGAAAGCGATATACTAGCATACCTTTACCGCGAGCTTGGTGCGGCATCCCGCGTGGGTTCGAAGACAATATCCGGATGCCAGACTCTACTCCATGTATAAATATGTCTTTGTCAACTTGTATACATAATTTTAAATTTTGTTGTTTATTTTTGGACTAATATTTTTTTAACCTGGTTACGTGAAGGCATGGATATACGAGCACTTTCTAACCCAGCAGCGGGCTAAACTGAACCGAGAGTACGACGAGAACCTTCTTAGAATGTGCCGATGGAAGCCAACTAAGGAAGATGCCAAACGTTCTCACACATTGGCCGCCCTACGGAATGCACTCGAAGATATGACGACAAAAGAGGTAAATTTAGACCTAATTTTTTACTTAATTGGTATTAATTGACTACGTTATGCTAAATGACGTTATGCTAAATTTTATGCGGTGCAGATTGTTTGGGATTCATACCGTGATTTGCGACAGACTAGTCGTCCATTGCAACCAGTCGCTTTATATCACGGTCTTATCAGTTGTCATGAAATCGAGGAGGCTTATATGCCGGATAGAGTATTCCATCAGTTTGGCTACGTACAAACTGTCCCAAAGCGCACTTTGAAAATGATAACTCCTCCGAGAGGTACAAAACCGCTAAACTATATTCCTGCGGCGTTCAACTGGGTATCGAACTTCTTCACCGAGTGGCAATGCCACGTTATTAGAGACACCGAACGGCAAGCAGCAGTCAATATGACGGAGTGTAGCGACGACTACCTCGCCTACTACGCCGGTGTCGGACTACCTGCCTTGTTCCAACGCGGAGGCGATATTGTGCGTGTACCTTCAGATCTTCCTGCCAAATCGGTCTTGTATATTGCATTGGTCAAGATGGTGAGCCAACTTCTACACTTTAAGTTTGATAATTGTAAATGTTTATAACAAAATTTTATAATTCTCATGAATAGGCAGGGAAAGTGAAGAAGTTGGGAAGAAGCCTCATAAGTTGCCAGGGTTCGAATTATATGGCAATCAATGACGAACTCCAACAAATCGACAACGCTGAAGATTTTCCTTTCTTGGAAAATAGAGAGCAACGTACAAAGAGGCGGCATAAAGTTTAGGCCATGTTTGAAGACTTGTAAAACTTTCAATGAATATGACTTTTGAGACTTGTAAAATTTTAAACTATGAATTTGAGTTGTAAAACTTTGAATAAATTTGCTACTATTGACACTTTGAATGAATTTGCTTCAATTGCTATAATTTGATAATTTGCTACAATTGCTACTTACATACAATTTGTGTTCAAATTTTGCTACATACATACAGTTGTCAAATGTGCAGACAGTAGAGCTAATTTTACTTATAACTGTGCATACAGACAGTGGATAAAGTTGAGGACTGTCAACAATTTGACAGTCCTATTATCTTCCTGGACTGTCAAAATTTTGACAGTCCTAAACTTTATCCACTGTCTATATGCACAGTTATGTATGCACAGTTATATGTAAGTTTAGGACTGTCAAAATATATACTAGGACTGTCAAAATTTTGACAGTCCTAAACTTACATATAACTGTGCATAGACAGTGGGTAAAGTTTAGGACTGTCAAAATTTTGACAGTCCTCGTATATACTAGGACTGTCAAAATTTTGACAGTCCTAAACTTACATATAACTGTGCATAGACAGTGGATAAAGTTTAGGACTGTCAAAATTTTGATAGTCCTCGTATATACTAGGACTGTCAAAATTTTGACAGTCCTAAACTTTACCCAATGTCTATGCACAGTTATATGTAAGTTTAGGACTGTCAAAATTTTGACAGTCCTAGTATATACTAGGACTGTCATAATGTTGACAGTCATACTTTCCTGGCACTTTTACATATTGACAGTCCTAGTATCGATTAGTATCAATGCACAACATACAGTCAAAATTGATTAGTATCAATTAGATAACTCATTTCATTGCACAACATACACACAGCATACAGTTCAATATACAGTTAAACATACATGGCTCATTGCACAAAATATATTTTAATATACAGTATCAATCGATTATAATATCAAAGTAGTCGTTCGGCATGATTTTTGGATCCTCCATCTTCATCATCTTCTTATAGGCAGCCATTGCATCCGTGTAGGGTGTCGTCCATGCGATCGCTTCCTCTGGTGCGTGTTTATACCAAAGCGTAGAAGGTGGTGGAATAGGAGAATGACCGATCAACCTTGGGATGACGAAGTGTTGTCCGACAAGCCCTATGCAACATAGATTGGATACTCCGTGTTCGGCCGGGGGAGCACACATTGGAAAGAAAGTATTGTTAACACCTTGTGAGATAATTACAATAGGTATCTTATACCTATTAGAGAATACGTAAGCAGCAGGCAGGACATCCATGTAATGGTCTGGTCCGGTAACCGTTTCCGTACAAGGTATGCTTGCCAAAAAATCTCCAATAATTTCTTCGCCGAGTATCTGCCTATAGAAGGGTAGTCGAGACTCCAACTCTCCGTATAGCTCTTCCCTAACCTGTCTCCATCCTGCTTCAACTGAATATGCATGATATCCACAATGGCCATCCTTAGGAACATCAACAATAGACCAAATGAAATTCCGTATCTCAGGTAGGAAATTTTCAATATATAGACTATAAGAATCAGAAAAGTTATCTAAACCCTCCGTCGTGACTGCATCGTTCGTTTTCTGTTTCTTCCCCCTTCGAATAGTAAGCTTACTCTTTTTCTGCGGAAATACCACCATATCCATTACGGACTTTGTCTCCAAACTGCGTTCAATATGTTCGAACAAGGATGGATCTCTTTTAGTTGTGTAAACACCCTGATTTTCAGAATAATTTTAATATAATTTTTCCAAATTTTTCGGTATTTTTCTGGATGAAGAACCAAGGTAATTGTGATCAAAGGATTTTTAAATACAGTTTATTGGTATTAAAATATTATGGAAATAATATTTTATGGTGTAAAATAGAAAACCGGACATGTGGTATTTTTCGGCGAATTTATTGGACTCCGGAGTAGCGTTTTAAGCCTTAAAAACTATTGGTAATGTAAACCGAACCAAGCCTAGCTGAACCAAACCAAACTTGAACCAACCCAGACCAAACTCACCGTAGCGGGTCGGATCCGGGTCAGACCCGACTCGCTGAGAATCTAACCCGTTTTCAAACCCTAGGCCCGCCGGTTTCCCTGTAGCCCCTATTTAACTCTCCGCCTCGACATCCGTGCCTCGTCTACGCCGTCATCTCCTCCGATCAACACCGACTTCGTTGTCAAACCCTAAGCCCGCCGTCTCCCTCTGCTCGACTTCGCCATCACCCCAGCGACCCGCCGCCCGACCCGAGCACTCTGCTCGACTCCCAGCCGCCGAGGCCAGCCCCCGACCCGCGCGCCCGCCGTCTCCCTCTGCTCGACCCCCTCGCCGGTCGACGACCCCTCGACCGTCGACGACTCCTCGACCGTCGACCTCACCGTACAGAGCCCTCCGCCTCTCGACGATTCCACGCCGCCGTCCCCTCGACTCCACGCACAGCCGAGCACCTCCGCCCAGCCTTCGACGACCCTGCCTCCGCCGGCGAGTCCACCCAGCCCCGGACACAGCCCAGCGGCGGACGCACGAGCCCTCGACTGAGACACGAGCAGCAGGATCCAACAGAGGAGGCAGGACACGAAGTTGACGCACGGATACGTAAAAAACAGATTCACGGGGCCCTGTTCAGGTACCGTTTTCTCTCACCTCGTAACCCCGTTTTCAATTCTGTCAGTTGCTACGCGTAGATTGTATAACCCTCTCGGTGCCCGTGCAACCCGCTCGGTGCATCGCGTCCTGTGGTGATCACAAACCGCGATCCAAAAACAGAAAAAATAATGCCCTATTTCACCCCGGAACTGAGTGCGCCCCGCCAAACAGGACGACTTGGTCGCACGCGGTCTTTATCGAAACGTGCGCGTCATTGATACGGACGTGTGGGATTTCGCAGAAATCGATTCGGATGTGCGTGCATACCGAAATCAACGCGAATCCGCCGACAACGCCCCGTATCCGTCCATTCTGGAACAAGCTGTAACTTTGTGTACACACGTCGGATCGAGACGAAACTTGCGCCATCGGACTCGTAGCAATACGCTGGTCCTGTGACCCAAGTTTGGTCTGATTCTGAGAACGTCGACAAAATCGCGTATCGTAGGCCCCACAAGCTCCACTTGACGGGCGATTTTGTGATCGGCTCATCGGAATCCAATTCTGAAAGTTCCGTTGGGTTCGTATCATCGTTCCTGACTTGTAAACACTGAGTTTGAGGAATTTGGAGACCTTTGACCCTGACCTGCTTTTCGGTACAAAGTGGCCCACATATGGAACCCGCTTTGGCCCGGAAATGACCTTTTTGCCCCTGTGTCCAAATTGGACGGAAGGACAGGCATTTCTAGCTATTTTATATCTTCTGAGACTGTTGGTGATGTTTATTACATCTTTTGGAGTAGTACCTACAGGATCCACTGATACAGGGACGACTGTTGGTAATCAACCACCAGGCAAGTGTACCTTGCCAAACTCTGCAGTATTGTTACATATTTTCTTGCTTCATTATATTGTTGTGCATGCTTAACCTAGGATCGTGTGACATACTTAGCGTCCGATTATCAGTCGGGTGCCAACACCGTACGCGGTGTTGTGCATCGTCATCTAGAGATGGATATTCGTGACACTTTATCTTCTCGTACTTGTCTTACCAAGTACACTATGACCCAGGACACTTGACACCATTCATGTGACAGGATCTTCCTGAGATATTCGTGGTGATTCTGTATAGGATACAGGCCTTGACTGAGATACATTATGACTTGTGCATTAGTTATGATCCCGCTGACATTGACATGAGACGTTATGGTCATGATATGGGTGGTTACATTGGGTGGGGAGAGACACACAGGCTACAGGATGAACATATATATATACACCCCTATTATTGTGAGGCACAAGACTCTGAAGCCGAGCTTGGCCCATTACTCATTATTACTACTACTACCGGCTCCCCGACACAGAGCTTGTAGTGGCTTCAGCCTGAGTTCTAGTGCTGCTCTCATCTTGCATATCACTTAGCTGGTTATTTAGTATTCCCTTATTGTTCCATCTATTGCTGGAGAGACCCACAGGCTACAGGTTGATTATGTTATGCCGGCTACTCAGTCTCCCGCTGAGCTAGATCACCTCATGATATCACTGCTACCGGCTCCCCTACACAGAGCTTGTAGTTGTTTCAACCTGAGTACTATTGATGTTCTCTCTTGCATTTCACACAGATGTTTACATACTTGCCCTATTTATTCTATTTATTTTCTGCACTGCGTTTATTTTGGCTTGAGCTTTCTTGTACCTTGCTATGTCCCCTGAGGACCTGGATCCGGATTATGTCCCCAGGATTTGAGGACGAGATCTATCCCGAGGTATACGGGACAGCAGCATGAGCTGATCCAGGAGCTGTACCGCCATCCGAGGATGAGGTATTAGCTGAAGATTTTTTCTGAGCATCCATGTTTCATGCTCAGCATTTATTTATTTCAGTCATTTATATTCTGGTCTGTTGAACCATTGTAACAGATGTTATCGAGTTGTTCCCCGAAGCACTTTGTTGAGACTAGCTGATGATTTACATTCCTTATTTACTCTGTGGATCATATTTTATATCTTGTGTGGATGAGATAGTTGTGCCATGATTGTCGTAGACTTTGTTTACAGCTTAAGTATGCCCTGATGGATCCATTAAATTGGGTTGTCCATCGGTGCGTACTGCTGGCCATTGCCACGTATCTGGTCCCACGGTATTTTGGGGACTGGGGCGTGACATGGTTTTTGTGGTGGCCCATGTAGGTCTACGACTAAATTGTTCGGTTTCAACTTAGGGACTGAACCAGCCTGCCCTAAGGATAGGATAAATTATAGGATCTCGTCCATTATTTGAACCATTATTGAACTCTATATCGAACTCGAAATTGTTACTTGATTTGCATCCTGTGTTGATTCCTCTGTGCGTTCTTACAATTTATCTTTTGGTTGCAGAGTAATGGATCCCAGGAACGTAGACGAGATTCCTTTGGATACGCCACACGACGCTGTGGTTACTTATATAGACGGAGTGACCCCAGGGAATGGAGGACAAGCATCGCAGAGCGATCAAACCGGACAGCCTAATCCAAGGTTCCGGAGAGATGACATCCCACCTCCACCACAGTTCACTCCACAGATGTCAGTTTTCCCGTCAGGGCAAGCCATGGACGGGCAACAGATGTTCCAGATGATGTATGCTATGATGCAAGCACAGCAACAGATTCAGCAAGAGGCCCATCGGCAGAAGGCCGAGTATCTGAGAACCAGCCTGGTATCCGCATTGGAGCAGGCAAATCCACCAACGAGGCGATCAGCGACGGGATCTATCACCGACTTCCGTCAGCTCAAGCCTCGTACATTTTCTGGTAAAGAGGGGCCAACAGAAGTTCATGAATGGCTCACAAACATACAGCATCAGTTGAAAGCCGCTGAACTTCCGAGAGAGAAGTGGATGACTGCAATCAGAATGCAGTTAACTGAAAATGCACATCACTGGTGGTTAGCAGAAGAGAGGAGGCTCGGACAGGACCGAGTTACTTGGGAAGAGTTCTCCAGACTATTCAAAGAGATGTATATTCCCGCAGTAGCACGGTCAGAGCTCAGAGACAAGTTCAACCGCCTTATCCAAGGCAATATGACGGTGGAAGAATACAACGCAGAATTTATTCGCCTCAGTCGCTTTGCCCCAACCTTGATTGCGACAGAGGAAGAGAAAGCTGAGAAGTTCTTTGACGGGCTGAAGTTCGAGCTCCAGAGATTTATTGGATCAGTCGCACATATATCTTATACCGACGTTCTCGCAGCAGCACGACGCATGGAGCGCGTCACTAGAAGAGAGTCGAACCTGAAGAGGCCTATCACCTCAGCACCATCCAGGCCAGGACATGGGGAATCAGCAAAACGGTCCCAGAGGAGTATGCCAGAGAGGACAGCACACAGGGCCATATCTCTCCCTACTTGTCACCACTGCGGCAAGATAGGTCACATTGAGAGAGAATGCAGACGTAAGTTAGGACTCTGCCTGGCTTGCGGATCCGACCAGCATCGAACCAGAGACTGCACCGAGCGCAGAGAGGGAGCGCCGAGACTAGCTTTACCTGCCCCACGACCCGCATATCCAGCAGTAGGAGCACAGCAGGCAGGAGTTGGAGGCGTCAAGCCACCGATTCCAGGAGGAAATCAGCAGAGACCACCCCTAGCACCACAGGCAGCTCTATTTCAGCAGGCTCAGCAGCAGCAGAGAGGTCCAGCTCAGGGACGAGGACAGGCATTCACATTAGCTGTTGAGGAGGAGGCTACTGCAGGCGAGGTCATCGCAGGTACTATTTTAGTAGCTTCATTACCAGCTGTAGCATTATTTGATTCTGGAGCATCGCATTCATTTATAGCAGCTAGCTTTATAGCCACCCATAAAGTAGCTACCGCACCCCTTCCGAAGATGAAGAGGATTCTTACGGGAGGTAGAATTATTCCGGTTAGTGACGTCTGTAGATCATGTTCTGTAGTAGTTTGTGGCAGAGAAATGCGAGCTCAATTTTTGATCTTTTTTATGCCGGATTATGATGTTGTACTTGGTATGGACTGGTTAAGTCAGTACCATGCGACTCTTAATTGCCGACTTGGACGGGTTATATTTAGACCGCCAGGACATCCAGAATTTGAGTTTTTTCGAGGAGCAGTATAGCAAGGAGTTCAGCCTACTCTTAGGGTACTATCTGTAGAAGGGGAGACAGGTTACCCAAGAGTCATAGCAGAATTTGTGGATGTATTTTCTGATGATCTTTCAGGTTTACCACCTGATCGGGAAATAGAATTCACAATAGACTTAACTCCAGGAGCAGAGCCTATCACTTCATCAGTATATCGGCTAGCACCTAAGGAATTAGTGGAGTTGAAGGAACAGGTTGATGATCTTCTGGAGAAGGGTTTCATTCGGCCCAGTGTTTCACCTTGGGGAGCACCCATATTATTTGTGTCGAAGAAGGATGGAACAGTACGGCTATGCATTGACTATAGGGCACTAAATGCTGTGACCATCAAGAACAGGTATCCCTTGCCATGCATTGATGATCTATTTGATCAATTGAATAGTGCAAGGGTATTCTCGAAGATTGACCTTAGATCCGGCTATCATCAGATCAAAGTAAGGAAGGAAGACATACCGAAGACAGCTTTCAGGACCAAGTATGGACATTATAAGTTCTTGGTAATGCCGTTTGGTTTAACCAACGCGCCAGCAGTGTTTATGAGTTTAATGAACAGAGTCTTTCATCGGTTCTTGGATAAATTTGTGGTTGTGTTCATTGATGACATCCTCATATATTCCAAGAGCCATGAAGAGCACGAGGAGCATCTTAGGATCGTGTTAGAGACCTTGAGACAGGAAAAGTTATACGCCAAACTCAGTAAGTGTGAGTTCTGTATGGACAAAGTACCTTTCTTGGGACATATCATCTTAGGAGAAGGACTTTCAGTTGATCCAGAGAAAGTTGCGGCAATAAAGACTTGGCCTACACCCACGTCAGTTGCAGAGGTGAGAAGTTTTCTCGGACTTGCGGGATATTACCGAAGGTTTGTAGAAAATTTCTCGAGGATTGCAGAACCGATGACGAAGCTGACACGTAAAGACCAGGAGTTTATATGGACAGAAGACTGCCAGAAGGCCTTCGAAGAATTGAAGAGGAGATTAACAACAGCGCCTGTCTTGACTCTTCCTTCGGGGTCAGGAGGTTTTGTTGTTTACAGTGATGCATCAGGCAGTAGATTATGATGTATTTTGATGCAACATGGCAAAGTCATTGCTTATGCGTCGAGACAGTTGAAGGTCCACGAGAAGAACTACCCAACACACGATCTGGAGTTAGCAGCAGTTATATTTGCATTAAAGATTTGGAGGCACTACCTTTATGGGGAGAAAGTAGACATCTTTACAGATCACAAAAGTCTGAAGTATGTATATACTCAGAAGGAGCTTAACATGAGACAGAGGCGTTGGCTTGAATTGATGGTAGATTTTGATATAGATCTGCAGTATCTTTCGGGAAAGGCGAATGTTGTGGGAGACGCACTCAGCAGGAAGCCTACGGCTTATTTCTTGACGATGCAGTCCGAGTTATTGAGAGATCTACAGGAGCTTCAGATAGAGGTTGTTTTACCATGACAGAATGTCTTGCTGGCTAATCTTGAAATTAAGTCATCACTTGTGGAAAGAATCAAAGAGGCATTGCCCAACGATGCTAGATTTCGAAGACTGAAGGAGAGAACGGAAGCAGGCATGCAAACAGGACTTCGCATACACGAAGACGGGACATTGAGGTTTGGAAATCGCCTGTATGTTCCAAATGGAGAATTGAGACAGGAGTTAATGACTGAAGCACATAGCTCCATGTACTCTGTTCACCCAGGAGGAACCAAGATGTATCGAGACTTGAGGCAGTATTACTGGTGGCATGGAATAAAAAGGGAGATTGCAAGATTTGTGGCCAAATGCTTAGTCTGCCAGCAAGTAAAGGCCGAACATCAGAGGACTGCAGGTATGTTACAGCCGCTTCCTATACCAGAATGGAAGTGGGAGCATATCACGATGGATTTTGTCACCGGATTTCCAAGGAGCCCCAGCGGAAGAGATGCAGTATGGGTTATCGTGGATAGACTCACTAAATCGGCACACTTCTTACCATTTAGAGTTGGACAGTCCACAGAGGTACTAGCCGATATGTATATGCGACAAATCGTCAAATTACATGGAGTGCCGGTTAGTATTGTATCGGATCGAGATTCGAGATTTACATCTCATTTCTGGCGAAGCATGCAAGAGAGTCTGGGCACCAGACTCAAATTCAGCACAGCTTACCACACACAGACAGATGGCCAATCGGAGTGCACCATTCAGATCTTAGAGGATATGTTGCGATCATGTATGCTAGACTTTGGAGGATCTTGGGAAGATCATTTGCACTTAGTGGAGTTCTCCTACAACAACAGTTATCAGGCCAGCATTCAGATGGCACCATTCGAGGCATTATACGGAAGGAAATGCAGATCGCCTATATGTTGGAGTGACGTTGGTGAACGTCAAATACTGGGTCCAGAATTGGTAACACAGACAGTGGAGAAGGTAAAACAGATCCAGAATCATCTTCGAGCAGCTCAAGACAGACAGAAGCATTGGACAGATACGCACAGGCGTCCCCTAGAGTTCAAAGAAAGAGAGCACGTATTCTTGAGGATCTCGCCCACTCGTGGTACTATCAGATTCGGGAGCAGAGGCAAGTTGAGCCCAAGGTATATTGGGCCATTTGACATTCTAAAGCGCATAAGTGAGGTGGCTTATCGTCTTGCATTACCTCCATCCTTAGAGGGAGTGCATGACGTATTCCAGGCCTCACAGCTGCGCAGGTACGTGACCGACCCAAGTCACATAGTCGATCATTCAGAGATCGCAGTGGGCCCTAGCTTGAGATATGAAGAACAACCAGTTGGCATCCTCGACGTCAGTGAGAAGACATTGCGGGGACAGACAATCAGACTAGTTCGTGTAGCTTGGAAACATCATTCTCCTGGCGAATCGACTTGGGAACGAGAAGATAGTATGCGCCAGCGTTATCCCCACTTATTCACGGATGCAGTTGTAAAGTAAGTAAGCTTGTAATCACCATAATTCTTTCTATAAATGGCTTATTCTTAGATTGCGAGGACGCAATCCTTTTAAGGAGGGAAGATTGTAAACACCCTGATTTTCAGAATAATTTTAATATAATTTTCACGAATTTTTCGGTATTTTTCTGGATAAAGAACCAAGGTAATTATGATCAAAGGATTTTTAAATACAGTTTATTGGTATTAAAATATTATAGAAATAATATTTTATGGTGTAAAATAGAAAACCGGACATGTGGTATTTTTCGACGAATTTATTGGACTCCGGAGTAGCGTTTTAAGCCTTAAAAACTATTGGTAGTGTAAACCGAACCAAGCCTAGCTGAACCAAACCAAACTTGAACCAACCCAGACCAAACCCACCGTAGCGGGTTGGATCCGGGTCAGACCCGACTCGCTGAGAACCCAACCCATTTTCAAACCCTAGGCCCGCCGGTTTCCCTGTAGCCCCTATTTAACTCTCCGCCTCGACATCCGTGCCTCGTCCACGCCGTCACCTCCTCCAATCAACTCCGACTTTGTTGTCAAACCCTAAGCCCGTCGTCTCCCTCTGCTCGACTTCGCCATCACCCCAGCGACCCGCCGCCCGACCCGAGCACTCTGCTCGATTCCCCGCCGCCGAGTCCAGCCCCCGACCCGCGCGCCCGCCGTCTCCCTCTGCTCGACCCCCTCGCCGGTCGACGACCCCTCGACCGTCGACGACCCCTCGACCATCGACCTCACCGTACAGAGCCCTCCGCCTCTCGACGATTCCACGTCGCCGTCCCCTCGCCTCCACGCACAGCCGAGCACCTCCGCCCAGCCTTCGACGACCCTGCCTCCGCCGGCGAGTCCACCCAGCCCCGGACACAGCCCAGCGACGGACGCATGAGCCCTCGACTGAGACGCGAGCAGCAGGATCCAACAGAGGACGCAGGACACGAAGTTGACGCACGGACACGTGAAAAACAGATTCACGGGGCCCTGTTCAGGTACCGTTTTCTCTCACCTCGTAACCCTGTTTTCAATTCCGTCAGTTGCTACGCGTAGATTGTATAACCCTCTCGGTGACCGTGCAACCCGCTCGGTGCATCGCTTCCGGTGGTGATCGCAAACCGCGATCCAAAAATAGGAAAAACAACGCCCTGTTTCACCCCGGAACTGAGTGCGCCCCGCCAAACGGGACGACTTGGTCGCACGCGGTCTTTACCGAAACGTGCACGTCGTTGATACGGACGTGTAGGATTTCGCAGAAGTCGATTCGGATGTGCGTGCACATCGGAATCAACGCGTATCCGCCGATAACGTCCAGTATCCGTCCATTCTGGAACACGCTGTAACTTTGTGTACACACGTCGGATCGAGACGAAACTGGCGCCATCGGACTCGTAGCAATATGCTGGTCTTGTGACCCAAGTTTGGTCCGATTCTGAGAACGTCGACAAAATCGCGTATCGTGGGCCCCACAGGCTCCAGTTGACGGGCGATTTTGTGATCGGCTCATCGGAATCCAATTCTGGAAGTTTCGTTGGCTTCGTATCATCGTTCCTGACATGTAGACACTGAATTTGAGGAATTTGGAGACCTTTGACCCTGACCCGCTTTTCGGTGCAAAGTGGCCCACATATGGAACCCGCTTTGGTCCGGAAATGACCTTTTTGCCCCTGTGTCCAAATTGGACGTAAGCACAGGCGTTTCTAGCTATTTGATATCTTCTGAGACTGTTGGTGATGTTTATTACAGCTTTTGGAGTAGTACCTACAGGATCCACTGATACAGGGACGACTGTTGGTAATCAACCACCAGGCAAGTGTACCTTGCCAAACTCTGCAGTATTGTTACATATTTTCTTGCTTCATTATATTGTTGTGCATGCTTAACCTAGGACCGTGTGGCATACTTAGCGTCCGATTATCAGTCGGGTGCCGACACCGTACGCGGTGTTGTGTATCGTCATCTAGAGATGGATATTCGTGACACTTTATCTTCTCGTACTTGTCTTACCAAGTACACTATGACCCATGACACTTGACACCATTCATGTGACAGGATCTTCCCGAGATATTCGTGGTGATTCTGTATAGGATACAGGACTTGACTGAGATACTATATTCTTAGATACATTATGACTTGTGCATTAGTTATGATCCCGCTGACATGGACATGAGACGTTATGGTCATGATATGGGTGGTTACATTGGGTGGGAAGAGACACACAGGCTACAGGCTGAACATATATATATACACCCCTATTATTGTGAGGCACAAGACTCTGAAGCCGAGCTTGGCCCATTACTCATTATTACTGCTACTACCGGCTCCCCGACACAGAGCTTGTAGTGACTTCAACCTGAGTTCTAGTGCTGCTCTCATCTTGCATATCACTTAGCTGGTTATTTAGTATTCCCTTATTGTTCCATCTATTGCTGGAGAGACCCACAGGCTACAGGTTGATTATGTTATGCCGGCTACTCAGTCTCCCGCTGAGCTAGACCACCTCATGATATCACTGCTACCGGCTCCCCTACACAGAGCTTGTAGTTGTTTCAACCTGAGTATTATTGATGTTCTCTCTTGCATTTCACACAGATGTTTACATACTTGCCCTATTTATTCTATTTATTTTCTGCACTGCATTTATTTTGGCTTGAGCTTTCTTGTACCTTGCTATGTCTCCTAAGGACCTGGATCCGGATTATGTCCCCAGGATTTGAGGACGAGATCTATTCCGAGGTATACGGGACCGCAGCAGGAGCTGATCCAGGAGCTGTACCGCCATCCGAGGACGAGGTGTTAGCTGAAGACTTTTTCTGAGCATCCATGTTTCATGCTCAGCATTTATTTATTTCAGTCATTTATATTCTGGTCTGTTGAACCATTGTAACAGATGTTATCGGGTTGTTCCCCGAAGCACTTTGTTGAGACTAGCTGATGATTTACATTCCTTATTTATTCTGTGGATCATATTTTATATCTTGTGTGGATGAGATAGTTGTGCCATAATTGTCGTAGACTTTGTTTACAGCTTAAGTATGCCATGATGGATCCATTAAATTGGGTTGTCCATCGGTGCGTACAGCTGGCCATTGCCACGTATCTGGTCTCACGGTATTTTGGGGACTGGGGCGTGACAAGTTGACTCCTCCTCCTTCTTTTTTCTCTACTCTTTCTTGACTGTGGTCTTCCCTTAGGAGTTCGAACAACAGATGGCTCTTGCAATCGAGTTGTTGCCGGGACTACAATTTCTTGGATGTTAACCTCAATGGATATTCTCTCCGGTTCCGATACGACACACCACCTTGCGTGCAGGAGTTTCACTTGTGGTAAAGCAAAAAAATCATCTTGAACTTCCACCGTCGGCATTATCGACAGCTGTCTCCAACGTTGATCAACAACATCTATTGGAATATGTATAGATTCACGACGATATTCGTTGATCTCATGTGCACAAGGAAGTCCGAGTGAATGTCGATATGAACAACCGTAAACCACGGGATCATAACCCACCGACTTTGACCTACCAATCTCCTCAAACAATAAGCCCAAGGCCTTGTGAGATACTACATGGATTAAACCATCCAAGAGGTGTTCATGCTTGTATTCATGCTTTGCAATATTGAGGCTCATCTCAAATGATGCTACAATCTCGTTCACCGTGGAAATAATCATCAAATGAATCGATTGCCAAACGGAGACAAAATTACCGACCGATGACCGTAGATATCTTTTTAAACTTGAGTGTGGTCCTTCGACCCGGTTCGTAGTGATTGTGCCATAATGCTTCACCATGTTCGTCCATGCTAAAACGAATTGCTCTTTATGTGGTTCTAGCCAAGTATCTTTGATATAAGATATGCATGTCGGGTTACTCGTTTTCCACTTTTGTTGGAATATGTACCATGTTGTGTCGTAGCTGTCTGTAGTACTTGCTCGCCATACAAGACTCCAATCACTGCAGAATTCTTCGAAGCGAAGCATGTCGATTTTACCGTTCACTTTTTTAAATTTTCTCTTGCATTGAGCTTGGATATTTCGATTTATATACCAAGTGCATAGTAGTCTATGCGCATGAGAAAATACAATATATATAGCATTTATCAGCGCATATTCTCTGTCGGTAACAAAAACAGAGGGCTCTTTGTAACCTGTGTAAAGGGATTGTAGTTTCCTCAACGCCCATGTGTAATCCTCTACTGTCTCACTCTTCATAAAACAAAAAGCGACTGTAAATGTTTTTCCCGTAGACGTAAACCCAACAACGTGAAAAAGAGGCACCTTGAACTTGTTGGTCTTATATGTACAATCAAGGATCAACACGTCTGCGAAGGACCGAGCCAAGTGTGTGCAATCAGGATGAGCCCAAAACAACGAAAGGAGTTCATAAGTTTATGGATGTCTTCTATGGTACTCCACGTAGTGATGCTCCCCAAGCAACTTCAATACTTGCTGCATCCCCATTCTTCCTTTCATACTTTTAAATTTCGCTCTGGCCACACTATTATAGATCGTCCTCATGGTAGACTTGTTCCCATCTTCTTTTTGTCGCACGGCAGAATAAATTTGTTTCGATACAATTCCGGAAAGGAACAATTCTTCAACCAACTTTCTCTCATCCTCCTTCAACCGTGCCACGTAGGCATAACCCGTAAGTGTCCCTGGAATAGGATGATTGTGTCTTCCATTATTAACTTCGATTATCTACTTCACATCTTCTACTTTTACAATCAACACCTTCAATGGACAACCACATTTTCTCGTCCCAATATTTTTCTTAGGGATTTTTTTTTCAACAACACCCTTTTTTTTGTGATGCTCCCTAAACACACCTCCTCTTTCGCACCCCAGCTCTACATATTTTCGGCCCGGGCGAGATCTGATGGATCTTGCAATGACTATTACTACGTTATGTCGTCTTCCAACTTCTCTGCACCACTCTAATGCTTCTTCCTGGGTTGCAAATTGAATATCCGTTGAGAATATATCATCCACATCAACACCAATAGCAGGATATACCACAATATATGTACAAGGTTGGTCCTATAACCAATATAAAATAATATAAAAATTAATAACTTCATATAATTGGCACTTCAAATAATTTAGTCTTTAAGATCCAGGACTATCACTATTTTGACAGTCCTATTTGTATATAGGACTGTCAAAATTATGACAGTCCTACTTTTATATAGGACTGTCGAAATTCTGATAGTCCTATATTTATATAGGACTGTAGAATTATTGACAGTCCTATATTTATATAGGACTGTCTAATTTTTACAGTCCTTACACGATGACTGTCGAATTAGGGTTGTCGTTTGACGTACCGTACGTGCTTCGGAACAACCGACATGTTCTTCGGAACGTCCAGAGTGCATATTTAATGGATTGGATGATCCGACTTCGTCGTCGAAGATATTTTCATGCATTGTTCCTACAATAGTAAAAAAAAACTAAATTTTTTTTCTGACAATCGCAAAACTTATTCATCGTATGTTGTCGAAGACATAACGGAAGAATATTCGTTGGACAATCACCAAAGCAAATTTCTCCTCCACTTGGGACCACAACTATCAATTTCCAAATTTAGGTTTAGACTTGGAGAATGAGAGTTTCTTCAAGTCAAGGTGAAATGCCTAAAATAGAAATTTTGTTCACTTATATACCTTGGTGTGGGCTAGCCCCAAGTAATTTTAAAAGTGACAAACTTGTAATTTTGGAAAAAATTACATTGGACAGCCCCAAGTAATAAGAGTAGTGCCCTTATAAATTTCCTTTCAAAACCTTGCTCTAATTAAGCTTTGCTCCATTTTTTCTTTTTTCCTTTTTCCTTTTTCTAGCTGTAACTGACAAGTTGAAACAAGGTGTAATAAGGGTTCGCATCAATGAATGAATGAAAGAGCGAGCGAGCATGTTGCCTTGCATCCCAGATTCTATTATTTCTTTTTCAAGATATATTCATGGTCAACTATGGATACCTGTAAGTTTCAGCTTCGATCGTTGTGTCATATTAGCGACATTATTACATATTCTTAAAGAACTAATTAAGGGAATGCTCCAAAAGGGAACCTAATTCAAATGACTAAATAACCACGGCAGAATCGGAGTACTCATATTACTTATACTAATCAATATTTATAACTAGTACATAGATTTATCAAAGTTTTTGAAAATAAATAATATATATTTAGTCATTTGAGTAACGTAACATATATACTGACCTAATTAAGGGAATGCTCCAAAAGGGAACCTCATTCAAATGACTAAATAACCACTAGGGAATCGGAGTACTCATATTACTTGAATATGTCACATTATTCAATAATACTGAGACATACTAATCAATATTTATAACTAGTAGCTAGATTTATCCAAGTTTTTTAAAATAAATCATATATATTTAATATCAGACACAATTAATATTATTGAAAACTTTACATGGTGGTGGCCATTTGATGGATAAAATGTTCAGGAAAAAAACCATGTGATGTATCATGTACGTAAGGATGGTGTCTATTTTGTAATTAAATACTCAGATTGCAGCCAGGCCTTGCATAATGATATACTTCCACATGTAGGGCTGCTAAAGACAATTCTCAGGAAAGCAGAATCAGACAAGCTACAAGGAAGAAGAATTGTCCAGGTCTTCTCTATGAACATTGATTAATATTTTCGTTGAATGATTTGCCAACAGTATTTGATGCTAGGTCTTCTAAGGCTAATAAATAGAAAAAGCATGAGAAAAAAATATAGCTAAGTCATATTCAGAGTAAGCAAATTATAATTGAAAATTTTAGTTAAAAAGGAAAATAGTACAATAATAGTCAACAAGAGTGGAACAGACTCTCTAATTTTATACTTGAATCTTGTTACAATCTATAGTTAATTATCTGGAATGTGGTCAATCCTTTTTTAAGCCCTTTATTTGTATGATACAAAATATTATATTAAGAGGCGGTTTTCACAAGTTTAGCTTATACCTTGTGCTGCAGATATGTGCGAAGGGAATCATTTCTGATGCTTTATTTTGTTGAGATCCACTTGTGCTCCTTTGTTTTCCATAGCTTGTGTCTTAAATGGAGGAATATAGGGCTATAGAGATGGAAGAATGTCAAGAAGAAGATTCTTAATAATGAGTTAATATTGTTTTGTATCTCAACCTACTCGCAATATGCCACAAATTGAGAATTAAGAGTTGTTCTTCGTCCATCTTATTATTAAGGGATTATTTTGTAATAAGGGTACCAGGTTTATAATCTAATTAGACTTTGGGTACTGGATTTATCCGATTTAGAATTTGAATACTCGAACTTTTTAGTGACATATTTTAGTAACAAAATTGGACTTTCGGTGACGAAATGAGTCTTTCATGACGAATGTTCGTCACTAAAATGTATCACTAGAAAAATTCGAATACCCAAACTCTAAAAAGACAAACTCAGTACCCAGTCTAATTAGATCATAAACCTGGTACCCTTACACAAAATAATCATATTATTAAGTGTGGTCATTTTCAATAAATTTAAGCATCGAAAAAAATGCACAACTAGAAAAAAAAGAAAAAACAGTTACATCTGAAAAAGAAAAAACAACACTCTTAAGACAGTGTAGGTCTATAACCTACAATAGGGCTACTACAAAAGAAACATACAACCAACAGCTAAACACAAGCAATAACAGGTAGAATTGCCAAGTCAATCACTCATGTCCTGAGCCCTCCTCCATTTCGAACAATCCCCAATCTTATCAGACATCTTTCTAACTCTAGGACTGGGTGCTAATGGACAACACATTGAATCTTCCCCAGAATTTTATCAATCTCGAAATGTTTCTTGATAGAGCAATAAAAGAACATTATTATATATTTTTGGAAAGAAAATATACGTCTCTATCTATTACCAAAAGCAGCTAAAGTTGTTGATTGGGCTTAAAGTCGAAACGAAATTGTTAAAGGATGGGTACTAAAGCCATGAAGTAGGCTGATTTTCAACAATTTCTGATTGTTTTCATATAGATCATGAACTGTTGTGCTTCCTATGCAGGTAGGGTATGATTCAATATTTATATAGACTTGCATGTTGAAGTACTTATTTTCTTCTTCTTAGTTACTTCTAGGATTAGATAGAACAATATTTATCACACGTACTATTTTACTCCAGTTTCATACAACACTGGCACAAGAAAACTCCAAGACGAGTTAGAAACAAAAGGAAATCATGAGGGTGCATCTGCAACTAATGCAAGAGATGAAATGCTCAGTTTAGCAGTATCATGGGCCAACATCCTAAAAATTATCTGTAACTGAGGCTAGTTCTATAAACTGCAACTGGCAAAATCCAGGTGGTCTAGACGTATAGATAGGAAACTTAAAGTTATGGCAAATCATCCAACCAACACTACCTTTGGGAGCTTCGAAATCTGCATTTCCATATTCAAAAACTTTGTAGATCCCCTCAAATTCTCGAGAATTCAACACCTGTACACAGAACAGAATTCCGTATGTCAATGCTTCTCCTATTTCATTAGCAATGCAGAAGTGAAAGATTTTTATGTGGGCTGTAGCTGATAAGTATGCAGAATTAAGACGAGATGCCAGCAAGTTTAGGTACTCCTTGTTTTTAACATTGATTCCATCAATTGTCAGCAAATTGTTTACTTAGGCAGTGTTATCTGAGCCCCTTCAATACAAATTTAACAAAGAGCTGACTACTCGTACACTTCACAAGAGATGTATTCTAGTGCGAAGAGCATGATACTGTCAGAAAAGAATGAAGAAATCATGGTGTGGCACACGCACAGAACAAAATGTCCCTTTCTCCCGACAATCAAAATACACACTTTTAGGTGGCTCAGAAAAAAGATGTATGCATCCCTCAAACTTTGTTCCTCCTCTTCTGCTGAGCATTCTTGTCGTAAAAATGTGGAAGGCCATCTTGCGTACAGTTTTACAAAACTGGAGTTGTATCACTCTCAGGCTCAGAACAAGTCAGAATGGTCGTAGATGGAAGGCACTGCCGTTTGAATCAGTACTTGATGACATGGTGTCGTAACCAAAGATCGTACATTACCATGTGGAATGCATCGTAAGGGACTGGAGGTGAATGCCACACAAAGTGCTTCTGTACCTGATAACATATATCTTTTTAGTAACTTGGGTGAATGCCACCCAAAGTGCTTCTGTACGTGATAACATATATCTTATTAGAACTTGGGTGAACCCTGATTCCATTTTTTCCAAAATAGACATAAATGTGGTAACTAGGTAGCTAAAATCATTTGAAAACTGCACTTAAAACTCAAAGAACTGGTTGGATCCAATTACTGTGCATATAAAAGTCTATTGATGTATGCATATAATTGAATAGTCAGCTGAAACAATGATTTATGCATATAATTAAATAGTTGGCCTTTCAACTAACGGAAGAAAGGCTATTTTTTGGTTGATTTACCCAAAGAATCGATTTTTTTTATCTCCTGCCATAACGATAACTTCTCAAAACTAAGAATATCTTATAGATTTTTTTTATAATATTTGCCGTGCCAGAGTAGTTCTAAATTGTATCAACAATGTTCGAAAGAGTCATCTGTTGTCCAAGTGTCATCAAATATGTCAAAAAAGTATCTGGTTAACATTGTTGTAAAGGTCAGGTTGCTCAGTTTTTATATAAGAACAAAATCCAAAGTGATAGGGTTAGGGCTAGAGGATGTAAGCAGAAACCATCCCACTTTATATATCATTTGAAAGCTGCACTTAAAAGTTAAAACTCAAAGAACTGGTTGGATCCAATTACTGTGCATATAAGAGTCCACTAATATGCGCATATAATTGAATAGTCAGCAATGATTCAATTGAATAGACAGCCTTTCAACCAATGGAAGAAAGGCTGTTTTTAGGTTGATTTTACTAAAGAATTTTTTTTCTTGTATCTCCTGCCTTAACGGTAACTTCTCAAAACTAGAATCTTATAGATTTTTGCCGTACAAACGATGGAATGTTATAACAGCAAACAGCATTGCTGTAAAAGGAGACATTATGAACCATCTACCATAAAAACATTGCCTAAATGTTCAACAAACCATAATATCATCACAGGTTATAAACCAAAGTAGTTCTAAATTGTATCAACAATCAATGTTCTAAAAATCGGACTAGGCGGCCGTCTAGACGGCGCCTAGGCGCTAGGCGGCCACCCACCACACCGGAAACCCCAAAATCGGCAGTCCTAGGCGGCTAGGCGGGCCTGTTCGGCCTAGGCAGCTAGGAGAGAATTGAATTTTTTTTTTTGAAATTTCAAATTTCCAAATTTTAAATTTAAAAAAATTTCAATAAAAATCAGATTTTAAAAAAAATTCAAGAAATTTCAAAAAAAAAATCAAATTTCCAAAAAAAATTCAAAAATATCAAAAAAAAATTCAAATTTCAAAAAAATTCAAAAAATTCCAAAAAAAATTCAAAAATACAAAATACATTCAGAAACATTTCAAAAAAAATAAGGAAAAATTCAATATTCCAAAAGAAAAAAAAAACTGTGCGGCCTAGGCGCTATTCGGCTCTCTACCGCACCGATTCCGCCTAGCAAATTTTAGAACATTGTCAACAATGTTCAAAAGAGTCATATGTTGTCCAAGTCAACAAGTATCTCGTTAACATTGTTATAAAGGTTAGGTTGCTCGGTTCTTGTATGAGAACAAAATCCAAATTGATAGGTTTAGGGCTAGAGGATGTAAGCCCAAACCACATACATACCCATCCAGCCACCCACTCTTAGAAGCCAGAAGCGAGAGCGAGGAAGCGCGACTACTTAGAAGAATATAAAATTAGGAACGTGATGGAAGGTGCGTTAATAATTTTTTTTATGTTTATTAACTATTGTTATCAAAATTTATATATACCTTAATATTTATTAGAATTTAAAAATTAAGTTCAAAGCTATAGAGAGATCATTTGTATGGTAATTTTTATTATGTCAATATAAGCATTAGTTTCTTTTTATTTTGATGAACATGTATTAAAAATTCTCCAACTTTCTTTCCAAAATTTCTCACTTTTAAAACTAGTAACGTGTATGTGCATTGCACGCATGTAAAAATATTGTAAAAAAATAAATAAATATGAATTTATTATAAATACTATCGCTTCTAGGAATTGAACTCAAACAACCAAGGAAAATGGCTCCAACCTTAACCACTTGAGTTAAAGGTGTTTAGTTATAATTAAATCATATTAGGTAGTTAAACAATTAGTTAGTTTTTTTAAATAATTAATGAAATATTTACAAACGGCTTAGACGGTTTAATTTTGGGCCGTTTCCAAGCCATCCTATATTAGTAGAGATTTTGGTCTTGTTATGGGAAGCGTTTACATCGCAAGAGAAACGTGCTTCCGTCGCAGTAGAAATGAGCTCCCGTCGCCGGAGAAACGAGCTCCCAAGTAACAACCGCCGAATCGAGGTACTCACTGAGATTCATTGGCCTCCTAGGAGATTCTAACTTCTCAAAATTTTATATATTGCACGGACATGGGGAATGGTGTCTGTATCCGTATCTGCAACATAGGAGACTACTTATTGACCTACCATCTCAAAATGTTTCTATCCCGTTTTCATATCGTGCCATTATCTATACCCGTGTTTGTATTCGTGCAACATAGCTTGTCTGATTTTGAATGGCCAGAACAGAGGCTAGGAGTGGCAACAGAGCCAGCAGCGAAGAGTAGCTACTGTTGTGAGTAATGTAGGATATTATTTTCTACATATGTCATCAACATGCCTCAAACTCAGGGACCGTCTAGTCTGTGTAGGGCTTAAAGGAGGCCTGCCCTTCTAGGTGGCAGAAGGCAACCAACTTTGGGAAGCTGCATGATAAAATGAATAGTGACCAACACAGAGCTAAGTATGGAAATTACAGTTTCTTTCTAAAATCTTGAGGCAATGATCAAAATTTTAGGCGATAATAATGTGAATTAGCTGTAGCTAGTTGAGTTGAGTAGAACTGATCAAAACCTGCATGATAAAATCAATGAGACCAATAACCTCCTATGCATAGCTAATTATGGAATGTTTGGCAGTATAGGTTTGACCCCAAAATTGGCCAAATCTTCCAAAACTTTGATGAAACTTCCTAGGCTGAACCACCTCATCACCCCCCCCCCCCCCCCCAACCACCACCACCCTCTCCAAACCCCCAATCTCAATATCTCATAATGCCAATGCAAATAGGACCGCACGAGATATTGAGATATCTGAAAGAGATACAGTAACTTTTTCTGAAGAGCCAAAACCCAATACTCCCCGTCAGAACCGTGGAACTGCCCAATAGTGTATATCAGTCGTCATAGAGAGAGTCCAGCAACAATATTTGTATCATGATTTCGAACCTTGATGTCACGAATAGTGCAAGATAAAAAAAATGATCACCAAAACTGGATACAGAAATGGGACACAAGAAAGGAAAAGGACACAAGTTCCTAACAGTGGATAGCAGCCACATATTTCTTGAGGTTGAGGTATTGTCAGAGAGAGGAAAAGAGGGCGAGAGACAATACAGGAAATATGGGAACCATATGGAGTTATAATTCAGTTCAAATATCATACATATGATAAAATCAAATAACTTATTGCAAATTCTTAAGAAGAACAAAAAGACATGAAATGTAGCATTGTGACTTTTTTTTAAAATGACACTAATGAAACAAAAAAACCAGGGATTGTGAATACCTAAAGAATGAAATCATTATATATTTTAGTTCAATGTTATATTAAGAGGTTTCCATCGTGTCATCAAGTGCTTGGTCCTAGCTTTTTAAGGTGGCACGAGGCGGTGAGGTGACAAAGTACAAAAAGGACTAGGCAGGACCTCAAGGCAACGAGGCGGAGACAAAATTTTGGGGTGTGCAATAGGTAGATTAATACAAACATGTAGTTACTGAAACTTCTGATACGCCAAGTTGTCAGCAACTCTCAATCCATTAGAAGTAAAAAAAAAATGGGAGTTTCAATTAGGGGACCAAGTTTTTAAAGCAGCACTAGACGGCAAGGACCAAAACGCCTAAGCAGGTATGTCAATGCTAAAGTATGGGTGCGTATTTTGTAATAAGTGAAGACAAACTTGTGGTTTCCTTCTAATTGGTACAACAAATGTATAATTAAAAAGCTGTAAGCATGTTCTTGTGCACACTAAATACAAAAGTGGACTTAAATATCAACTTCATGAAGTTTTCCGGTGTTCTAAAAATCGGCCGCCGCCTAGGCGCTAGACGGTCGTCGACTGAACCAAAAATCTCATGTTCGGCCCTCCTGTGCGTCTGTTCGGACTTGTTCAGTCCCTGTTTGGGCATGTTCAACTCTGTGAAACCCTATACGGCTGTGCGGATTTCAAATTTTTTTCTTCATTTTTTTATACTTACTTGTATTGTGGATATGTTGTTTGGATTTGGATTTAGAACATTAAAATTTCAAATTTGTAAAATGGATTTCAATTTCTAAAAAAATATGAATTGTATTATGGACTTAGAATATATTTGGATTTCAAATTTCAAATTTCAAAAAAAAATTGTTCGGCACCTAGACGCTAGGCAGTCCTCCACCGCACCGAATCCGCCTAGCAAATTTTAGAACACTAAAGTTTTCGATCAAGAGACTTGAAACAGAGAGGAAAACAATAAGAGTGAGATATAAAGATAGAGACCGGGAGAGACTTACATGTGGTCACCTCGTAATTGACATCATAGTCAGGGATAAGGATAAGATATGATGCATTTGGACAGACACAAAAGGGAAGAGAATAAAAAGGACAAAGGGTTAATACTATGGTATCCCTCCTCTTTTTTAATATATTCAATATTTAATAATATCCATAACTTTAAGTTATTAGGCTGGGTTTCGTCAGATTCCATATTAAAAAATTAGTAAGATTGGATCACATTTAAGTCAAGGTGAGTCATAGCGGTTGCCTAAGACGGTGAGGCGATATCAAATCTAAAATGCCTAGATGACCGGCAAAGGCAACAAGGCGAGGGGATTTTAGAACACTGGCTCAGTTCATAGATAGTTACAAATTAATCAGATTACTCAGACAATTAACTAGATCACCTAGCCAATTAATTATAATTACGTGACTAATTGGAATGTCTGGTTAGTAAACACAAATAAATCGGATTAACAGTCTCTTAATCCATTTTTTGAATAACATTGTTTCATATCACTTAGGTACTGATTGGAAGGAATAATGCCAGCAATTTCATATTCCTAGGAACAAAATTCCAGGGAATCAAATTCATGTTAAAATTATATTATCATGTTTGGAGTGTGTGTGTGTATAATTGGTAATTATATTAATTTCAAAAAATGGGTAACCGGACTTAGTTGCGGAGTACCCTATATCTCACTACATCAACTAGTTACAACTCAGAAAAGGAACACTCCTACATCAGATTAATATACTATGTTGCCCTTTGTTACTTCTTGTACTAACACGAATTCCTTTCTAAAAAATCTTCTTCTGACAAGAACGAACTTGCGTTGAGTCCTCCTGATGATATTGCCGCATCAGCTTTAACCATTTCTTGTTTTCAGTTGTTAGATTGCCCGAACAACCTTTTGTGGGTAGCTCCTCGTCCGAGTCTTCCCTCCTTGAATCTTCAGTCTCACTCTCTACTTGGCTCCAGATGGAAACGAGTTGGACGTCAACCCATGAAAGGAGCTCCTCCCCCACCTCTCTCGACAACTGGATTTCCATGCCCCGAAGAAGTCTCTCTATCTATAGCTTGTCCATGCGGTCTCTCCTACCCTTGCAGTTGAAGGGTCTGCTTGGATGATCAAAACCGACCCACCACTTGCATTAGCCTCTATCCGGTTAGGCAAAAGGATCAATCGAATAACCTCACGTGGTGGAACTACAATGGAGTCAACTCAGATCCGAAGTGTCATTATCATCGGGATAAGGGTGGTTTACAACCCATGTTGGTGACTATGTAGGCAAAAGAAACGACTGGAATGCAATATTAGCATTCTCTACTTCCTCTATGTAACTCTGTCATCGTCGTATGTGACGTTTCTTTGAGAACTTCTAGAACTTCCTCACGAAGTACGTCCCCAGATTTACTAGACATGAGACTGAATGTCCAAAACATCGACACAAAGTACAATGGGTGGAATCCACTCAAAAGCAACAGGTTGATGAAACATACCATCGTCAGGAAGCTGAATGGAGACCTCTTGAGGTAGATCTCTACTCGACGTAATTTCCACCATGACTCTTGCAAAAGCAAGAAGCTGGTGGCTAGTCATAGTTGAATCCATTCGTATAGGAGATCCAACCACGTTGGCTATCTTGCTTAGGGCCCTTTCGTTCCACAGATGGAGCGGCAAACGAGGTAGTTGGATCCACATTGGCACAGACACCAGGAGATCTCTTTCCAGTGATATCGAAGGCACCCATCTCTTCAGAATGATAAGACGTCCTTCATACATCTATGGACTTTCTCGCAGAATCTTAGCCACCATTGCTAGTTGAAAAGTTTGACGAAAAAATACCAATTCTCTCTCGAGAATATCTCTACACCACCATCTGGTTGCCATACGCGCCGCACAAATGACGAAATGGCTAGGTATGAGGGGCAATCCCCTAGCACATATAGGAGAGCATAAGTGTGCTCCCATTCAGCAACTGAACTAGCTACATCTTCATTCAAGATAATATTTGTGTGATTGCCCATGATTAGATTTGGCACTGCTTCACGCCGAAGCATCCCAAGCTCCATTGTCGTCGGCCTATTAGGAGTTGTTGTCGAGGAGGCACATATTGATGCCTATGTTAAGGGTTGTGTAGATGAGAACACCCTCTCCTCTCCCTTTATAATATTCTGAGCTAGCACTGTTGGCCGAACGTTGCTTCCTTGATGGTGACCAATCAAAGGTTGGTCAGTACCCCGAAACTTGGTCCCTACCATTGACGACATAGCCTGTCCACCTTGATTCTCCATAGGGCCACACATCTGATGCTGCACATTATCCACTAACGGTCATGACTTCCGCACATGACTGTTGGTCGAGAGCCTGAGAAACCATAACTCCCTCTGCCCTTTTTGACCTAGTCGTAAGCTGACTTGGTCCTCCTGACAACTGTCCATCCCTCCCCCTCCTCTTGCAGAGGAGATTGAACTCTCGTGGTTGAACCAACCCCTATACCGCTGGATGTAGGGAAGACGCTATCAGGAGGAATATTTTTTTCAGGGGATATATATTTATATATATGAATGCTGGATTTCATATTACGAAACCAACCTATGTTACAACTATTAGATTTAGATTGCAATGCTGAGATTAAAAGGTGAGAGTATCTACTTAAAAGATACAGGTGTAATCTCAGTATTGCAATCCAAATCCAACGGTTGTAACATAGGTTGGTTCCATAATATGAAACTATCCGACTAGAGCATATATATATATATATAACAGTATTAGTTTGTAGTAATATATATTTAGTGCTTATCTCTTTCTAACAAAAGTTTGTTACAGTCTATTTGGTTATGATGGTAGACTAACACTAGGAAGACTATAGATCAAACCCTATTAAAAACATGTTCTTTTTCTTGTTAACATAAATTAATTCTTACTCGGACCCGCGGTCGAATAGGATTTGACCCGAACCAGACCCCGATCTGTACTTGCACCCGAATCGAACCAACACCACAGACTGGACCCGAACCCAACCGGACTAGACCCGAACCCAAACCTAACTCGACCTAATCCAAATCCAATCCTAACCCAATCAGGTTGCGAACCCAACTCACACCCGACCCGAACCCGTCCTAACTGACTCAGTCACCTTACCCGATCTTGAGCCGGACCCGACTGAGTATGACCATGCACTATTTATTCCCATAAACATAAATATACGCACATATTTTGGGGGAAATATGTTTCTTATGATTTTTGAATTCTAGGAAATTCAAAATTCCTGAAAATAAATTCTATAATCCAACTCAAACATGATAATTAGTTTCCCACCATAAAAAAAATCGAGAATAAAAAAAAGTATGCATAACAAATGCACCCTTATATGTAAAGGAACTAGATGTAGGGATGTCACAAAGAGGGAAAGGTGAGTGTGGATATTAAAAGATACAAGAGAGAATACAGAGAGGTCATCCTCAGAGAGATTGTTACTCTAGAACATATAAGAGACAAAGAGGCATAAAACGACAGATAATCATATTAGACACAGGAAAGAGACTAGTAACTAGAGAAAGAAGAGAACGTTGATGCCAAACATCATCATGTTTGTTGCCTCCCTTGTCCATTATCGTAAATGTTGATTTGCCATCGTCAACTACGCTTGTTGGAGGGAGAAGGCAATAGGAAATTAGTTAGGGATATGGATTTCATTCCGTAAAGAAAATAATTAGATCAGATTTGGTGATACAACGTTATATATTTGGATGGGCCTGATTTATAGAGTTTAGAAACCTGCTGAAAGCTCTCAGCCCATTGCTAATTTAAATTTAGCCGATATAGCAACTGGCATAACGATATATGGTCAGTATACCACAGTCTAGCTTGTTACATTGTATGTTGTTTTCAAGCCACTAATCTCAATACCTGTGTGTCACATCATCGTGAATATAGTTAAAGTGATATATCAGTAGCTACATGAGGCTGCTAGCCATTACGGCCAACATTCTGATAAAGTGATGGACACAGGATGCAGAGTCTAAAGAAGTCCATGTATGCTGCAAATGCACACACAGCAGATCGCAAGCTCGACAAAGCTTGACTCGGTTCCGTTAATGAGCCGAGCATGAACCTAAAATGAGGCTCGATTACCTTAATGAGCCGAGCTTGAACATAGGAAGCTCGGCTCATGAGCTCGAGAGCAAGCCGACAAGTACTCAGCTCGGCTTGGCTCGACTCTTTTGGCTCGACTAAGACTCATGACTCGACACGAGTCTACCCATATATAGCAATTAATTTCCAAGATTTGAATGTGAAACTGTCAATAAATTCAAGGCAGAGCATAATTTCTAGTCCCACATCGGTTGGGAACTAAAATGCAAATGGGAACACTAGTATAAAAAAGAAAAGAAAACCAAAGTCCCTCTTATACTTAACTTGGCTAGACTTTAATGACCATGACCCTTGAAGCCCAAGGACTTGTGCTCGGCTCGAGCTCGAGCAGCGCGAGCAGCTCAAGTTCGGCTCGCGAGCAAAACTACCCAAGCTTGAACATCTTCGTACAAGCTCGAGCTTGAACATGCAAAGCTCGGCTCTGCTCGGCTCGATTGCAGCACTAAGTCAATGTAAACATGATACAACTATATACTAATTAGAATATCAAACTAATATTAATGGAAAAGAGATTTCAGGAAACTCTTTCCATATGAAACAAATAGGGATAGAGTTTCCCACTTTTTGAAGGAAAATTGTGTCTGAGTGCGACATGGGTAAGGTTCGCAGTATCATCCAATAAAGATATGTATCGACTGTATCATGTCGTTTTTGGCATGTTTGATCAAGTACTCACCTCCACTGAGGCACTCTTTTGCGCAAACAATCAGCAAAGAACTATATATATATATATATATATATATATATATATATATATATAGCCAATGACCCTCTAGCCTAGTGGTAGTGGTGAGGAATGCAGCCCAAGAGCGCAGGAGATCGATTCCCAGTGGGGCGTTCGCCACAATTACCAGTTCCAAATATATATATATATAAGTCCAAAGAAAATGTCGACACAATGATCTCGCTCATCGTAAAGTGTGTTGATAAAATTCCTTATCAAGGCAATGTAACCATTACCATTTGATGAAGTTGTATACTACAAAATTCATATTGTCCATACATCTTAATATTATTTCATTAGTATCCATTGTGCATTGTGGGGTACGTTGTCCAAAAGCAAGTAAAAAACAACATCTATTGTGGATGAATAGTTCAACAACGTTAAATATTACTCCATTCAAAACTAGCAGAAAATAACAAATAATACATAAGATTACTCCTAAATTTTTCAAATATTTTTTCTAGTTTTTAATATAATTGTCTTATTATATTTTAGGCTTTCCAAATCCAAGAACTTCAAAAGTCTGACCCGAACCCGCAAACCAGCGTAAGTGCTGAAACCAAAGATACTCAAGTGTATAAAGAAACCATCAACTACGGTCAAAACCATCTCTACACTAGAAAGAGATCACATTATATTCAGAATTGTCAAATTTAGAAAGAAGCAATAAGTATCAAGAGCATGAACTTAAGGGAGGTGAAGGAGGTGCAACTTATAGAGTGGGTAACAATGGCTTCTAACAATTTAAGAATGTGGAGTGATGTCTCAAACCTGATGACAGCGAGTGCTCGTAGTCGTAAACTGATGGTGGGTAGAAACGGTTGTAGGCAATTTATGTGGTTGAGAGCTAGGGAGCAGCATTGTTTGGGTGATGCAGTAAACTTATAAAGGTGGCAAGAGGTGGCAGGTGAAACTGAATCAGTTCAATGGCCTCCTAACTAAAAACTTTTTGTAGATTTAGGCCAATTATGTGGTTGGAAAGGGTTGAAAGCCAAATATGTTATCGAAAGCTAGGGAGCAGCCTTCCTCGAGTGGACGTGGCAAAGCGATAAAGGTGGAAAGATGTGGCAAATTGAACTGAATCAGTTCATAGGCCTCAGAACTAAACTAAAAAAAATGTTGTGGCTCTGGGTACAAATAGCATTTGAACCAAGGTTCGCATTATCGATATCGGAATCGGTATTGGACCATTTCTATGAGTATTGGGAATGCCGGTTTTGGCGGGTTTCAGATTGGAGTATCGGATTTTTTTTTTTGGTATCAGAAAGTAAATAACTATTAATAAATTATTAAAATTAAGAAAAAAAATATTTTACACATTTAGGCATAATTTAAATATTTTGTGTTGTTTCTTAGTGGTTTTGAAATTGAATGAAATAATAGTCACCATTGTTGATGGTTTACCTGGGATAAATAAGTTTTATTTATTTACATGCTTTTACAATCTTAGTATGCTTTTACACCCTTGTTGATTGGTCTTTTTCGTTCAATTTCCTTTGTTGAATTGACTGAAAAAAGACTCAACATTAGGGGTGAGCATTATTTGGTTTTGGACCGAAAATCGAACTGGACCGAACCGAATAAGAGATTCGTTTCGGTTTTGAAAATACTAAATTTTCTTATTCGGTTTCGGTTTTGGGTTTCAGTCCAAAACCGAATAAGAAAATTTAGTTACTATATATATATATATATATATATATATATATGTTTATACTATAGTTATATACTAAATATATCTAGGTATATTTAGTTACTATATATATTAGCAAAAAAAGCGCAAATAAACCGAAAAATCGAATAAACCGAAAACCGAAGCAATTTAATTCGGTTCAGTTTGGTTCGGTTATGGGCCATTTCAGTTCGGTTTCGGTTTTGCTTATTCGGTTTTCGGTTATTCGGTTTGGTTGGAACCGAATTAACCGAATGCTCACCCCTACTCAACATCGGTATCGGTCAATATCGATTGCAGATAGTATAAAAACGGGATATGTCAAATCATATCGGTATCAGCCGCATCGTATCAGTATAAACCGATAGTGTAAACCATAATTTGAACCCCAACCACCCAACCACCTTCTCGTTCCAAATTAGCAATTGGTTATTAAAATTCATTATTCAATACCACAAATGCAGTTTTTCTACACAAACAAAAAGATATGCTTATTAATAACCTGTGAAATTAAATAACTGCACTGAACTATTTTCATACTGTTCTGTGCAAGGAAAAACTGTCTAAGATACTATAAAGGTCTAGCTTCACTAAAACATAATGTTTTGGATGGCACATTGCAGGTTATTTGAATATATATGGTGACAATTATTGGTTTCTCAAGTTGGCATGGGATCATGATAACTACATAGTTATGCCACAAAATTCAGGATAAAACATACCTCAATCAATCCCTTATGTAATGCTACAAACTCTTCGTGTGATATGGACTTAAGAATAATCTTAAGCTCATAGACATCCTTCTCTTTAAGAATTACAGCAAACTTCTTCCAGTTGAGGATGTCATTGAAAGGAAGATCATAGTAATTAGACAATATAACTGAAACAGGACCAACAATTCAAGTTAGAATTATCCGGAAGGCAAATTCCAATTGTAACAGTTCATCTTTTAATAATAGCAGTATTTATCTAAAAACCATACTTGAAGAGAGTTTATTAACAAGAAGTATACAGAGAAATTTCTACCTGGAATACATGCATAGTGAATGGAATCAGTTATTCGAGCACTATTGACCTGAGAACCACCTGGACATATGCAGAATTTAGTCCTATAGAACGTCTTTTGATAAACCAACTCCCCAGTTGCTCTGCTTATCCGGTTGTTACTAATAGCAAGTTCTGTGTCATTCTCCCAGACACGGGCTAAGATAACCCTGATCTTAGAATTCCGGTGGCCAGCCCAAAAACCAAGTATCGTCCTGCATATGACTTAGAATTAATTCTAGAGTTTGAGTTACTTTTTTGGATAAATTTCCGCCAGTTCCCTGTTTGAGAATCATGCAACTATTTTCAGAAGGCATAATATTTCAAACCCATCCACAGTAAAAAAAACAAAATCGAACTATATTAGCTGCAATTTCAGAAATGACAAATTGCACATAATTCCTGAAAATTGATATCATGGTGTGATAAAACATTTTCATCTTCTAGTTATCAGAGCATGAAAAAATTTCTCAGCTGGTCATACATAATTTTCCATGCAATCTTGTAGTAGGTTTTCAGCCTATAGGTGCCAAGGCAGGTTTCAATCCATTGAGCAATTCTAGTTAAGGTCAGGCTATTATAAGCATCCTGAGTTTCCAATACTTATAGTTATTTCAATCTCCGTATGTCATGTATATGCTCAATGACAAAGTTTTTCCCATGTAAGGGGAAACATGCAGATTTAATACTTCAATGACAAGAATGACCACAATGGACAAGCAAAATAAATCACCTCTCATCTTTTTTTTTCTTTGCTCAACATGTAGAATAATACAACAGCATAACTGTATAATATGTTTTCATGAGATTTGGATGTTTAAATATATCATGAAAGCAAAATAATATATAAACCTTTATGTCACACTACAAATGAGTAACTAAAAACTCCATGGCTTCCGAAGTTTGTTATACCGAAACAAGAAATCCAAATAACTTGTAAATTCCTTCAAAAAATGTACAAGTATAGGTATAAAACAATACAGAGAACAAAATGCTAAAGTTTACTTTATAAGAGCAAAAACTCATGTATGCCATATTCTAACCTGTTCTCAATATCACTTCCTCCAGCTGGTAGTGCAAACGGCTGGAGTACTTGAGGAAGAGCAACATCCTTGTGTGGGATAAAACCAACATCATAGCTTGGAGAACAGACAACTCTAATGGAGTTTTTTACCATAAGAGGAAGTCCTTCAAATGCTCTGACACCAACATCATGGCAAGTGACAAAAAAATGATCTGCGCCCAAGGTCCTATTCCAGTAAGGGTACTTCTCAATCAAACTATCAACATAATTCTTGACTATGATGGTCATGTTCTCATATGATGTACCCTGAAAGACAAAGCATGAATCACATATAAGACAATCTGAAGGGTCCCATGCTATTCAGGTATTAGCTTATCAAGGCCTTGAACATAATTATGAAATGAATAGCCATGTTTCAGTTGATGGAGGGGGCTAGAAGATCTTAATATTTGTAGGAAGGCAAGCATGCATTTCAAGGTAAAAGAACGCAACAGAATCTAAAGAATCACATAAAAAGACTATGATGCTCATGCTCTCATATGATGAGCCCTGCAAGATCAAAGCACGAATCACATAAAAGACAATCTGAAGGGCCTATGCTATTTAGGTATTAGCTTATCAAGACCTTGAGCATAATTACGAAATGAATAGCCATGTTTTCAGTTGATGGTTGGGGCAGAAGATACTAATATTTGTAGGAAGGCAAGCATACATAACATACAACAGAATCTAAAGAACAAAATAACATGAGCAGATAACTCCAATTCCAGAAAGGTTCCTTTCTTGCCAAGCCTAAACATATCTACACTACCTTTTTCTCATCTATATCCATTTCAGGCATGGCAGACAACAACAATCTAAAAGACAGACATATAACCAGATTGACGAGATTTCTTTTACATGTGACTTTAATAAGCACAGTAGACCAGGCTATAATATGTATGCATACAAAATACTTTAGGTATTGCTTTCACATGTTATCATCGCCATCATCAAACTTATCCCAACATAATGGTTTGCCTGTTGAGCAGAAAACTCAATGAAAGAAATCAAGAATTGACAATGGTTTTATGGCCAGCTGTCGACCTGATGTGAACCTTCTGCATTGGTGCCAAATGGTGTTTTACTAATAAGAAAGCCAATTGACTTCTTTAGAAAATTTGAATACTCAAATGCAGCGCAAAGAGATCCGCATTGACATTGCAATAAATATCTGATCAAATGCTTAGTCTAATGAAAGCTAACAACAGAACTTCCGGTCTATTCAAAGAAAGTTATTTACTTACCTATACATAACAAGTTTACTTTCTGATTAGTAGACGAGGAAACCACCCCAAACTGCCAATTAAGAAGGGTCAAACCTCCTGCACAATGAATTCGTGTCAATGTTTCCACCGAGCACCACCAAGAGGGGATAATCAGATATCATATTTTCAAGCCTCCTGCACAGTGAGTTTGTTTCAGGGTTTCCATCACACAGAAAAAGATAAAGCACCGCTGAGAGGCCTGGACTCCACTTTAAAGCAAAGTACCGGTGTCGACCTGACATGACACGGTACGGGTATGGGATCCGGATCAGATCCTCCATGATGACAATCGAACACGGCAGATGAAGAACTGCATATTATACCTGTTTTTTAATTTTGGAAATTTGCATTCAGTATTTAATGTGGCATGCAGATTTAATGTCGCATGCAGTATTAATGTGTAATTTATATTGGTACTCGTAGAAGCACATTTATCAATGCACATTTTCATTTATCAATACATATTTTAAATAAAAGATACATTGATAAATGTGACTACCAATATAAATTACACATTTACCAATGTGTTAACATGTAGTGAGACCTGGGGATTATGAGAACCAGGGATTTACCCTCACGTGGATGAGCCTAGAGACTGCACTTGGACTAATATATCAAACATATTTATTTTAATAGTCGTATCCCCGTACTTGTACCCAAGTAGTGAGACCTGGGATTATGAGAACCAGGGATTTACCCTCACGTGGATGAGCCTAGAGACTGCACTTGGACTAAAGTCCAGTGAGCGCAGAATCAAGCATGGAAAGATAATATAAATCCTTTAATTGGTGGAAGAGGATTTGAACCCCGGACCTTATGCTCTGATACCATGTTCTTTAACTAATGTTCCCAAAACCTGGAGATGTTAGGAACAAGCCAATATTATATATTAAACCACTAATAGAGGGCATCCCTATTGATTTATGTGGTGTTTGTTACTGTCAGCCTCAAGCATTGAGCTACCCTTGAAAGACTTATCAGTTGTCCTTTCGTTAAAGCACACACAATTTGTTTCTATATATAGCAAATTGATGCTAAGAGAGAGCTGGGAATCCAAAGAATAGAAAGATTGTTTCAAAAGAACAAATTATAATGAAAGGAGAAAAATCTCTCTACTCATCCCACCTCTATACATCATATATGTAGTCTTAGTGAACCAATCTGACCCTAATATATCATTTCTAGAATATTTCCACCTAAACCAACTAAAGCAAATCTGAAAAACTAATCAGAAAGAGTACCAAGTTCAACTGACCTGTTTTATCATACCAAAACTGATTTTGTTGAACCTCCGGAGCAGCAAACTAGATGCATCCCGGTTCAGGCAGGGTGCACATAGATACATCTATAGAAATCCATCCGGATTGCAAATTGCCATCTATCCATATTCATCTGGATTACCTATGTAACCTACTAGACCAGATATTTTCTATATTGTGATTCTAGTTGGTCAAGTTATAGAGAATGCCAAGTAATGTCACTGACATGCAGTTTTGAGGATTTTTGAGATATGTAAAAGGGTCTCCTTGAAATATCTTTTTGTTCCAAAGTCATGGACATCTTTCAGATGCTGACTATGCGGATAGAAGACAGATATAAGGTCCATATCTGGCTATTGTACTTATGTTGGAATCTTGTCACTTAGAGAGAAGAAGAATCAGATGGTGGTACATAGAATCATAGTTTAAAGTATCGGCCGATACCGATCCGATACGGCCGATACCGATACAGTTTGGCATGTCCCGATCCGATACCGACCGATACCCGATACTGACCGATACCGACATTAGAGGTCTCTTTTCCAGTCAATTCGGAAAAAAATTTGAATTAAAAAGACCAATTAGAAAGGATGCAAAAGCATAGTAAGGTTGTAAAAACATATAAAAGAGGAAAACTTATCTATCGCATATAAATCAATCGACAAAGATGACTACTATTTCATTCAATATCAAAAATACTAAGAAACAATACTGAAAATACTTTAAATTATGCATAAATGTATAAAATATATTCTCTAAAATGTTAATAATTTACTAATAGTTGTTTGCTTTTCGATACCAAAAAATCCGATACTCCGATCCGAAACCGCCGATACTATCGATACCGCCGATCCCGATACTCATAGGAATGGTCCGATACCGATTCCGATACCGATACTTTGAACCTTGCATAGAATAAGAAACAAAAGGTAGTACCTATATGATAAGGTTCGCACTATCGGTACTGGTTGTACCCTTCTTATGAGTGTACCGCGATCGGCAGTATCAGCAATTTTCTGTCGGAGTATCGAATTTTTTTTGGTATCAGAAAGAAAATAAAATTAATAAATTATTAGAAAATTAGAAAGAAATTTTTTTTATACATTTAGGCATAATTTTAAGTATTTATTATATTGTTTTTAGTAATTTTGAAATTGAATGAATAGTCACCCTTGCTTATTGGTTTACCTACGATAAATAAGTTTTCTTCGTTTACATGCTTTTACAATCATACTATGCCTTTACACCATTGTTGATTGGTCTTTTACGTTCAATTTTCTCTGCCAAATTGACTGAAAAAGAGACCCCAATGTCAATATAGGTCGGTATAGGTAGCGATCGCTATCGGACTGGGACATGCCAAATCGTATCGATATCGGCCGATATTGCAAACTGTCATATATCAAGTATAGAGGCAGAATATAGAACTATAGCCTATACATTTTGTGGTTAAGATAATTGATAACATACCAGAATGTTAGTGGCAGTAAGCCATTGCATATGCATTATGATAATCAAGTTACCATTTTCTTTATAAGCAAACCATTTTTTAACGAATAAACCAAACATGTTGTCATTGAGAGGTGAATTCTCGCTCTACTCAAGATGCAGTTGTGACTGTGAGTAAACAGATTTTGACTATGGTTCACTTATGCAAAGACCAGAGCGTCGATATTATTATAAAGTGGTGAGTTTTATGTTTATAAAGTAGTGAGGTTTATCAGGTTATCTACTGTATGTATCGAGCAAGGTTCGTAATATCGGTATATGAAGCAGTATCATACCTTTTCTATAAGTATCGGTATCGACAGTATCAACGGTTTTGGATGGAAGTATCAGATTTATTTTGTATCAGAAAGCAAATAATTAATAATAAATTATTAAAATTTTATAAGAAAAAAAAAATATACGTTTAGGCATAATTTTAAGTATTTTTTTCGTTGTTTCTTAGTAGTTTTGAAATTGAATAAAATAGTAGTCACCCTTGTCGATTGGTTTACCTAGGATTGATAAGTTTTCTTTTATTACAACTTTATTATGTTTTACACCCTTGTTGATTGGTCTTTTTTGTTCAATTTTCTTTATTCAATTGACTAAAATAGAGACCCGCAATGTCAGTATTGGTCAGTAACAGATTGGGACATACTAAACCGTATTGGTATCGACCGTATCGGTATCGTCCGATACTACAAACCAAGGTTTAAATTATCGGCCGATATCGATACGTATCGGCTGTATCGGATCGGGTTTGGATACTGTCGATCCGATACAAACCAAAATAATCGGTATCGGCCGATTCGTGACCGAAATTTTTGGTATCGGTCTGTATCGGTACGGACTCGATACGGACCGATACAGAGAGGTTTGTCGATACAGCCGATACCAAAAAATATTGTCGATACAACCGATACCAAAAAATATTGCCGATACAGCCGATACCAAAAATTATTGTCTATTTTTTTTACTAATTTATTAATAATTATTTAAATATTTCCGATACAGCCGATACCAAAAAATCCTACTCCGATCCGATACCGCCGATACTGCCGATACGGATACTCATACAAACTGTCCGATAACGATACCAATACCGAGTTTTTGAACCTTGCTACAAACTATGGTATTGAGAAAGACCTGCATAATATATGTAGTCCATATTGTGGAAGAGTGTTATGATCATATAGTCCAACATCGGTTATATAGAGAAAACGATATAGGTTGATATAATCTTTCTCTCTCCTCTCTTAACGGCTAGCTTTAGGATGAGTTCTCCCAATGTTCATATTAAATCGTATCAGATTCTACACTATGTCTCACAGTTACAATCGTGTGGCGCAGGTGATGAGGCATGCATAGGAGTGTTCCACCGGGACTAGAAGTATAGTGCAAAGCTAGCACGAGTGGACGTCGAGACTGTGGAACCTGGTAGAATGTTACGGAAAAATGTCAATAGAAGATTGGGAAGTCGATGTTGGATAATATAATCTTAGGCTCTCCTCTTAACCAATAGCTTTTAGGATGAGTTCTCCAAGGTTTATACCTGGGAGTCTTAATAGTATTTAGAGTTCTCACACTTGTGTATCCATGCTTAGTTGTTTTATGGATTCCTTTAGTTTCACATAATTTATCTACTATAGCATGAGCCGTATGTGACTAAAAACTGCAAACCAAACATAATCAACAAAAAATTAGACTATTATGTTCAATTTATTGGGAGACGATTTGGTTTGCAGTAATTTGCAGTTTTGCGGTTCAGTTTACTGTTTCGGGAATACAGTTTGGTTCAAACCGCATAATATACAACTATAACACCTCTTATATACCATCTATCTAAGCCCAACCCAACACCAACCCCAACCCTAAATCTATCATATCCACAAAACCCCCTCCAATCTTCCCTCTTCTTACTTGTAACTTTTCCTCCAGTAGCACGGTCCTTTATTAGTATTTTTGATTCATGACTTAACTTTTATTTTATTTTTTATTTTTTGGATGTTATGTGGTTTGCGGTTAAGACCTTTTTGCCATTAAAATTGATTGGTTCAATAACAAACAAAAGTAAATACAAAGAGCTCCTAAACAGACAATTTAAGTACATTTTTTTGATTTTGGGGTGTGACGATGGACAAAGAGCGCTATGGCAGCTCCTTTACTCCGTTGACGATCCGACGCAGGGTGAAGAAGCTCTTCTGCTCTCTCTCCACTCATCTGATGTTCTCTGTCTGTCCATGCGTGTGTCTGGTTTGGGCATGTCACCCAGGTATATATATAGTCATCCTTGGACGCGCATATGTTGGGCCGCATGGATGCTAGAGGGTGCCACGTGTGCCTCCTTAATAGGATGCAGTTATAACCGTGAGCGGGCCAGGCTGTCCTGTGGGCGCTTGTTGGGATCTTCTGTTGCTGAATATATGGGTGGTTCTCGTCCTTTGTGGGTGTGACTGGGTCAACTTGACACATAGTCCGCACTTGGTTGAAGAGAATCACTCTTGTCGTAAGAGCAAGATTTGGTCTTCATGGAGTCTGAAACACATGTGGCCAAAGACGCATGGGACGCATGGAGTCTGGGACGCATGGAGTCTGGGACGCCTGGGGCCAAAGACGCATGGAGCCTGGGACGTATGGGGCCAGGGACGCATAAAACGCATGGAGTCTGGGACACATGGGACCAGAGACGCATGGGGCCGCATGGAGTCTGGGACGCATGGGGCCAGAGACGCATGGAGTCGCATGGAATCTGGGGTGCATGGGGCCAGTTGTGCTGTACAAGTGGCGCTGCACATCCATCGAGAGTAAAGTTCTGTGCTGACATGAGACTTTTGTCGTTTAGTGCGTTCACGTCTTTTGAAGCATTCATAAAATTATTTTTGTCAGAATTCTGTGTCAGAGACGTTTCTTTTGCTAGGATGACGTGTCAGGTCCATCTGCGAGCAAAGCTGCTTCGGCTAATTGGGACGCATGGATGTCGTCTTTCTGGGCCGCAGGGTGACTCTGTGGCTTGATCTCTTCTGCGTCTACTTTGGGGCGCATGGCTGTTGGACGCATGGATGCATATTTTTCATGCTTCTACAGGACCTCCTTCAAAGTTTTCAAACTGTCAAGTTTGAAATACTTTGAATAAGAAGCATGGAGGAAAAGCACTTTTGGTCGCATGGATATTGTGTCGCATGGATATTGTGTCGCATGGACATTGGGACCGCTTGATCGCGGGCCGCATGGATGAGTGCTTCCAGGCTGCTACCTCTTCTATTTTTTATCTTGTGTATGAATTTTGTGTGAACTTTGGATATTGTACTAAGGTAATATGGATGTAGTACAATATCGCAGCATGTCTAGAATGTCCCACTGGGGGACTTAGGTGGACCTATTATTTGTCGCGCATGTTTAGTGCAAATAATAAGTTCGAAAATAATCTATATCAGAGGTAATATGGACGTGATAGATTTTGTGGACCCATTACTTCTTGCGCACATGAATGCAAGTAATAGATTTGGAACAAACTCTGCCAAAGGTGATATGGACGTGACAGGTTTTGTGGACTTAACACCGCTGGCGTACCTTGGTAACTACAGGTGATAAGTGGAGATGACAACCGATATCAGAGGTAATATGGACGTGATGATCGATAGCCACAACCCGGGAGGTTTGCTCAGAGGTAATATGGACATGGCAAACTCAGTCGAAAAAAAATGTTAGGACAGTAGTTCAGATGTAATATGGACTTGAACCAATGTCCGAGAAACTCACTGATGACTGATTTGTTGGGTGTGGTCTATCCGAGAATATAGACCTGAGGATTGCTCCGCTGGGGAGACTAAAGTCTAACGAGACTGGTTTTTTGGTGGTCCAAGCGGGAGTGTGTTGGTGGACCTGAGGACTGCTCCACTGGAGAGACTTTGAGGATCCATCATCTGTTGCGAATCCAGGACTCCTGGATACAGATAATGGCTTTTGTAAAAAGTTGTAAAGAAAGAAAAATGTTGTACATAGGCATTCGCTGGGGATGAAGAACCAAGAGTGTAATGACTGTACATCTTGATTGCCTGGCTGGTGATAAGGGGAGTACAAGTCAAGTTTAGACGTAGTACTTTTTCAGGAACTTGTCGTTGATAGGCATCATGAGCAAGTCGTCGTAGGGTTTCGCGAGCCGGTAGGCACCGTTGGAGAATACTGATTCTACGACAAACGGGCATTCCTATTTGGATTGGAATTTGTCGGCCGTTATATGGGTCATAACCATCGGCCTCCTTATGGTCAGGACGAGATCACCCACTTGGTAGGCCCTCTTCCTCACCCGTTTGTTGAAGGCTCCCGAGAGACGCACTTGGTATAGCTCAATGCGTTGTTGAGCTAAGAGACGTTTCTCGTCGAGTGCTTCTAACTCTTGCAGCCGTCGGTGGTGATTGTCGTCGACGGTTAATTGGTTGGAGAGAGCCACTCGGAGTGAAGGGATTTGGATCTCGAGCGGGAGGACCGCTTCGCTTCCGTACACCAGAAAGAAAGGCGTATTGCTAGTAGCTGTCCGGACCATTGTACGGTAGGTCCAGAGGTATTTACCAAGCTTCTCGTTCCAGACGCGTTTATTGGAAGACACGAACGTTTTGAGAAGCTTTATGATGGTCTTGTTGAAGGCTTCTGCCAGACCATTTGCCGCTAGGTTGTAGGCAGTCGACGCCACGTTATGAATCCAGTTTTTGTCGCAAAATCGGTAGAACGCATGACTTGCGAACTGTGGACCATTGTCATGGATGATCCTTCGTGGCAAGCCGAAGCGGTATATGACGTGATGCTTGACAAACCTGATCACGTTGGACGTCTTGACTTTCGCCAGTAGTACTGCTTCCGCCCACTTAGAGAAGTAGTCAGTGATGGCGAGGATGAACCGATGCCCCTTGGATGAAGGTGGACTAATCGGTCCAATGATGTCCATACCCCAGGCTTCGAACGGCCAAGACGCAACAGTCGGGTGTAGGAACTCCGAGGGTTGGTAGATGAAGTTTGCATGAATTTGGCACGCTTGGCACTTCCTTGCATAGTCGACGGCATCCGCTACCATTGTTGGCCAATAGTAACCCATTCTACGGAGGCGGTCCTGTAGCTTGGGCCCTGGCTGATGGGCACCGCAAACCCCGTCATGAGCCTCGCAGAGAGCCTACTTCGCTTCTGCGTTCGATAGGCATCGCAGCAGAAGGCCGTCATAGGAGCGGCGATACAGCATTTTGGTAGTTGTATCGTAATAAAACCGGAGGGAACTTCTGATGGAAGTGGCTTCCTTTGGGTTCTCGGAAAGAATTCCATAGACTGCATAGTCGATGAATGGAAGTCTCCAGTCTTGTGAGTCAGTGCTTGTCTCTATTGAGTAGCTCCGACACAGAGAGAGGTTCTTCGGACAGACCAGCTCCTGACCGATCACGGTGATAAGTTCATGGGTATTGACTGGAACAGCGAGAGAGGCTGTGAGTCCGGCTAGGGCATCCGCCTCGACATTTTGCAGCCGAGGGACGTGCTCTATGAAGAACCCCTCGATGGTCGAGATGATGCCAAGCGCAACTTGATGGTAAGAAAACAGGTCTTCGTGCCGGACTTCGTCCTCGCTCCGGACCTGATTGACTATCAGCTTGGAATCGCCGTAGGCTTCCAGGTGGTCAACTCCTACTTGTTTAGCGAGTTGAAGTCCAATGATGAGAGCGTTGTACTCTGCCATGTTGTTGGAGCATGGCTCAGTGAAGGAGTAGGCGCGGTTGATAACCAGATCATATGGAGAGATCAATACTATCCCGACTCCAGGGACGATGTCGCCTTTGGGCCTATCCTCGAAGCACCGTCGAAGGACATTCGCCAAACGGCTTTTTCGTTCGTCACGGTGTTGGAGTTTGCAACTTCGTCTGGAATCTCATCGTAGAGTTTCGAGGTTTCTGACACCGGATGGGCTGCCAGGAAGTCGGCCAGTGCTTCACCCTTGACGGCTTTATGTGGAACAAACACCATGCCGTATGGTGACAGCAATATTGTCCAGGTGGCTAGGCAAGAGTTGAGCACCCCAGGTTTGGTCATGAGGACCCTGAGGGGATTGACCCGAGGGATCACATGGATCGTTTGTCCTGCCACGTAATGTCGAATCTTCTGGATAGCGAATACAAGAGCAAGACATTCCTTCTCAACGGGGGTGTACCTATGCTCCGCGCCAACCATCATCCGGCTAAGATAATAGATGGCCTGCTCGTAGCCAGCATCACTATTCTGGACTAATAAAGCACCGAGGCAGTGGTCCATCGCACGTACATAGAGCAGAAAAGGCTTCCCCACGACTGGGACTACCAGCACCGGAAGGTTTGATAGGTATTCCTTGATGTCGTCGAAGGCGCGTTGACACTCTTTGTTCCAGACAAAGGAGACATTTCCTCATGAGCTGGGTGAACGACCGACAACGTCCAGAGAGGTTTGATATGAACCTTCTGATGTATGCAAGTCTTCCATTGAAGGCCACGAAGTTCTCTGAGGTTCTTCGGTGGGCGCATTCAAGGATCGTTTTAGTTTTGTCGAGGTCTATGTGAATATCCCGGGAAGTGGTGATAAAGCCCAGGAATTTGCCGCTGGAAACTCCAAGGAAAGATTTGGTAGGATTCATCTTGAGCTAGTGCGTAAGCATGAGGTCGAACACAGTCTTCATGTCCCTGAGGTGATCATCTTTGGAGTGACTCTTGACGGCAATGTCATCGACGTAACACTCGACCGCCTTGCGTAGATGTTCAGGGAAGATGGTGCTTACAGATAGCTGGTATGTAGCACCCGCGTTCTTCAGACCAAAGGACATGACTATGTAGCAGTATACTCCTATCGGCGTTCGAAACGATGTATGCTTCTAATCATCAAGAGACATCTTGATTTGATTGTAGCCTGAGAATCCATCCATGAAGGACATGCGCTCGAAGCCACAGGTGTTGTCGATCATTATGTCTGTGATCGGAAGGGGAAACTCGTCCTTAGGGCAGGCCGCTTTTAGATCGCGGAAGTCAATGCAAATCTGGATATTCCTGTTCTTTTTGACGAGGGACACGATGTTGGCTACCCAGTCTTGATGTTGTTCTTCGCAAACGAAGCCACTAGCTATCAGTTTGTTGACTTCAGCTTCGATGGCATTCATAATGTCCGGCCGGAACTGTCGTTTCTGCTGCTTGACAGGCTTAGCGTTCGGCAAGATGTTGAGCTTGTGGACCGCGATTTTGGGGTCTAGTCATGGCATGTCTTCGTAGCTCCAGGCAAAGACATCAATGTATTCCCGGACGAGCTGTAGCAGGGATTCCCATTCATCATCAGTCAGACTCTTGCTGATGAAGATAGGTTTCTGGGAGGATTCGTCGTCCAGATTGACTTGTACGACTTCGTCCTCGGTAGGAGTTTCTCGTTGTTCGAACCGCATCTCCCATTGTGCGTCTAGGCATTGGGTACACGGTTCTATTTAAAAGAGTTCTGGTGGATTTTTGTCGTCTTCCTCAGGGTCAGTTGACACCATGTTGGTAGACAATGGACAATATTTGCTTGAGCATCTCCCCGATACTGACGTCGGAGTCCCAAGAGGAAGACTCAGAAGAGTGAGAGTGTAACTCATCTTCTTCATCCGAGCTTTCGAGGGTTGTGGGAGGCGTAACGTACCCTAAGCCATGCTTGGTCTTATGGTCGTAATCCTCGGATTTGCCTGCCGGAGCGGTAAGGCGCAAAGGCAGTCACCGACCTTTGTCGTAATTCAGACCTCGGTTGCTTTTAAGATCATACTCCATCTTCTGGATGAGGTGTTTGGCTTGACTACTGAACCAGTAGAGTTGTATTTTGCCGGTATCAAGTTCTGGCTCTTGTTCCTCCGGGATGAAGGAGCGGGGGCATTCAACCCTACCGAAGATGATGGGTTTGTCTCCCCTCCTCTTTGCTGGAACCGAGAAGTAGGAATCTTGGTTGGGAAGGATTCGGTTTGCAGCATCGGTGGTAGTCACCTGCGTCTGCAGGCACAGGCCTAAACCGTGCTCCATGGAGTCCAGTGTGCTTATGTGTGCAACTTTGGAGTAGTTCAAAGATAGCCCTTTATTGATGAAATAAGGTATCTCGTCATCCAGAATTACATCGTCGAGAGAATGGACGTTAGCATGAGCTGCTACGTACTCCTCTAGCTAGCCTTTCCCGAGATCTACCCCCAATGCGAGCAACGACTTTGTAGGTTTTCTGCGCAGCTTTACTACCAGAGGTTCAGACGTGGTAGGAGACAGTGGAGCATCCTTCGGAGGTTGACTCGGCCTGCGAAGGCGAACAACCAAAGGTTCGAACATGGTAGATGGTGTCGGATCTCCCTTCGACGGTCGATCCGTCCTACTAAGGCGGACGACCAGAGGTTCAGGTGCCTTCCTGCGTAGTTTTACGATGAGAGGAGAGGTTGTGTCGGAAGCGCGTGCCTTTAGACGGACTCTTAAGGGCTCTTCTGGTGTTGTCCCAGCCTCTACCTCATCATTGGCATCATTGCTACCTTCATCTTGGTAGACCTGTTTGTAAAGGATCGAGTTGGAGTAATAGACTTCGATCCCTTTGAACGGATCGACATCAGCAAACTCCGTTTTGACCGTGCCGTGTTCGTCGACGTACTTCAGGCACTGGTGTAGGGTCGATGGCACGATCATATGTTCATGTTTCCATGGACGTCCGAACAAGACATTGTAGGATACATCTACGTCAATGACGTAGCAGGTGACCACTGTTTTCAAGTTGCCGATCTGGATTTTCAGGCGAATCTTGCCCAGAGAGTAGCTCATTCCTGCGTTGAAGCCAATGATGGCAATATTGGTGGCTTCCAGGCGATGCATCGGAATACCCAGGGTCTGAAGCAGACTCCGCGGGATGATGTGATTAATGAGCCGGGATCGATGTGCATCTGGTCCACCTTAATGGCACAAATGTACCATGTGTAATACAGGGGACGATCATGCCGGTTATTCTTCAACAACATGTCCTGTTGTGAGAACGTAATAGAGAACTTCGTTGGAGTGTTGGCGAGCTGGGCCAAGATAAGTGTCGGCATTTTGCAATGCCTCACTAAGAGCGACCTGAGTGTCTTTGGAGAGTCGGAGAAGCTCGAATAGAGAACTTCGTTGGAGTGTTGGCGAGCTGGGCCAAGATGTTGAAGTTGTAGGGCTTTTCCAGCCCCTGAGTTGAATCTTTGCGTAGTGGCTTGTCAAAGCGAGTGTCTTTCCGCTTAAGACTTGTTCGCGGTTGGAGGCTGGGATGGAAGGATCTGATGTTGCGGGTGCAACTGTTGGAAGTGCACCATCGTCAAGGATGTCGTACTCTCATTGGTACGCTAGGCCTGACCTTGTTATTCCTGCTACAGCTTCCTCAGATGGGAGGAAAACCGTGTAGCAGGGTTTGGATTTCTTGCCCTTAGTCTTGGTGGCAGACGGTGTTGTCTGCTACATCAATTCTGGAGCAAGATCGGGGTGAACCCACATGACCTCCCCACGCGGCGTGGTGAGAGGTATCAGCCCGGCCGTTTGGTCACGAGTCAGCGGAAGGTTGATGACTTTCATCGTTGCTCGGGGGATCGGAATTACTCCGTCTTGGGCCTCCGTCGCCGGGAGTTGCCGAACTGGAGAGACACCATGTTTGCGACAACTGTCTTGTCATCGATATCCAAGGTGAGGGCCTTGGTATCGAGCAAACGCTGGATGTACCGCTTGAGGGTGTAGCAGTCCTTCGTCGCATGGTGGACGTAGCGATGATAGTGGCAGTATTTTGGATTATTCATCTCGGTTGCCTCTACAGGACGATTGACGTTGGGGAGCCGAAGCTTACCACCCTTCATCAGTACGTCGAAGATAGGCATGACGTCGTCATCTTCGAAGGAGTAAGTCTCTTGGGGCTTCGGAATCTCAGCAGGCTTTTGCTCGGGCTTCTTGGTTAAGTTGACCACCATGGCCTGCTTCCCTTTTCCCTCGCGGCCGCTGTTGCTGTTGTTGTTGTTGTTAGAACGTTTTCCCCTATCGTCAGAGACAAGGATCTGTATTCCCAATAGCCGGGCGTCTTTAACCTTCTTCTCAGCGCTGACAGCGCTTATGATGAACATAGTCCAGTCTTGGAACTGATCGTCGCTCATCCAGAGGCTGACTGCCAGAAGTAAGTTTCTGTGGCACGTGTCCATCAGTGTCGACTCAGGATTGCCTGGAGGCAACTTCAGTGTTGTTTGTCGGAAACGCTTGATATAATTTCGACGAGTTACCTTTTCCCTTGGGTAACATCCATCAGGGAGGACATCGTCATGTCGCTTCCTCCATTATAGAATCTTTTGAGGAAAAGACTCTTGAAGTCGTTAAACGACGAGATACAGTTATCTTGTAGGCTGCAAAACAAGTCGAATGATACCCCGGACAATGCCTCCACAAAGAGCTTCGTGAGGAGTGCGTCACTGCGACGTAGGTGCCATGTTGCAGTCTCAAAATAACTCATGTATTGACTGGGGGATGCCTTCCCGTCGAATGGATTCAAGTTAAAGGGCTTGTACTTTGGCGGGTACGAAACATCCCTCCACTCGCGGGGGTATGGTTGTCGTATCCCGATCTCGCGCAGTAAATCCCGGCTGCCGAAGGATCTAGGCGAGCCTGGAGTTCCCGGACTTTCCTCATTGCTTCTTTGGTTTCGCCTCCTGCGGAAGGAGCAGATAAGCCGGGCAAAGGGTGATTTTTGCCTATGGGCGAAACGGTTGCATCGGAATCCGCGTTGGTCCCAGGGTCCAAACTTGCTTGTCATGAAGACCTTCCTGGTTGTGAAGCCATGTTTGCTTTAATTTCCAGCATTGCCTGGGTCAGGGCTTGCATTGATGAACTCACCGTCTGCATCGTGGCCTCAAGAGCCTCGAGACGTTGTCGATCGCTGGGGCCTTCGTGATCGTCCCCTGCCATGTATACAGTCCTCACATGGGAGAGATGGACAGGGCAGTGGATGTCGCATTTTCCGTCTCAGATTCTTGTCGGGAATAGTCATCAGGTAGCGTCGCCGCCTCCTCGGATTCGGAGAGAGTACTACCCCCAGCGTAGGAGGCTACGTCATTTTGACGAGGGTGGCCACCCCAGGGATATCGGAGTCTGTCCCCTGGGAATCACCGCCTTCTCGGAACGTCGGGTTGTCATACAGGTCTAGGGGATTACTACCCCTAGCTCGTGTAACCCTCAAGGGTCCTCAGTAAGAACTACCCCCAGCGGCTGATAGCTTTTTCTTCGAGCGGGTTCCTTGGAAAACACCTTCCGCAGGTCCCGCTGCTGGTCCTCCTGGTAGTCGCATTCTCAATGCGCTGGTTGAGGGTGACGGACTGGAGGTGCTGGACTTCCTTCCTCCCAAGGTGGAAGGGTTTTTCCGAGCAGAATAACATGAGGCGAATGGTAGCTCATCCTCCTCTGATGTTTGCACCTGATCTTCGGGTTGTTGCCGGAGAGGTGCCGTTGGATGCAGCCGTTGGAATGCCGACTGCCTGTTTGTGGGTACTGCCATTTTGTTGCAGCAGCAGTTGATAATAATTTTGGCGCAGTGATGTCCTGGGGAGGATACTTCACGCGTCGTAGTTCTCCCTCGTCTTGCGCTTGCGATTGATCATGTTGCGCAAGTCCGGCGAGGGCTGATTCACCTTTGCACCCTTTTCGTGAACACGGGTAGACTGAGTGCACAGGTGTGTGGGTGTTGCTTTTGCTCCCTGATCTCGGGTTCATACAAGAACTTTCCCCGGATCGTCAGTGGAAGACTGTTGAGACGGACCCTGTCCATTTGCCGCTGCGGGCTGGACACATGGGTCGGTCTTGTATAACTTTCCATCAGGGGACCACATAACGGTTAGCGGTGTCCGCTGACGGTCAGCCAAATGGACAGTTGCTTGAGCCTGACGGGCTCGCACTGCCCCAGACTTCTTCGACTTAGCACGCGCAGGCGCAGAGTACGAAGAGTCCAAGTTCTAATTTTCCTCAAAGCGGCGCATGAAAGCACGGCCGGATGAGATTCTGTCAAAGACAGCTTATGGGAGTGTCAGAGACGCATGCAGCTGAGTTGGAGGCCGCATACTGCTTTCTTCTCCGCATCCTTCGTTGTCGCCGCATGGGCTGCGCATTAACCCCCAAACTCTTGGCATCGTATTGTTTTCCTCTACCAGAGTTCGGATGCTGAGCATTCTCCTTTTCAGGCAAGGAGGCCGCTTGAGCAGGGATAGCCTGAGCGGATGCATGTTGTGCGTCTTCAGTATCAGAGAGAGACAGGGAGAACATGCTCCGTAGTTGGGTGAGACGCGGCGGCCTTCGCTACCCACGTCCTGTGTAGAATGGGAATGATAGATTGATACATTAAGAGGAGAGGGGAGTACATTATATAGGACAGGCTAACCCCTCTCCCTATTAGTCTACCCGATGTGGGACTAAACTCAACTTAACACATAACTCAACACCCTCCCTCAAGCTGGAGCATAGATGTCAATCATGCCAAGCTTGTTGCAGAAAAATTGAACACGAGGACCTAGAAGAGATTTTGTAAATATATAAGCTATCTGGTCGCCGGTCCTCACATGGTGAAACTTTATCATCCCTTTCTGATACTCAACACGGACAAAGTGAATGTCGATTTCAATGTGCTTTGTCCTTTCATGAAATACAAGGTTAGTAGCAATAACTAGTTATCACACCACATATTAGTTGCTTTATATCCTGCTTCTTCTTCCAATTCATGTAGAAGATGCTGCAGATATAGCACATCTGCTGTGCCATGAGCAATTGTCCGATATTCCACTTCCGAGCTTGATCGTGCGATCACACTATGCTTCTTGCTCTTCCATGATACCAAGTTCCTGCCAATGAAGACCGAGTAGCCAGATATAGACCGTCTATCCGTAAGACTGGCACCCCAGTCAGCATCAGTAAAGCACTTAATATAAGTATGTCCCTTATTCTCTATCCGAATTTCTTTTCCGGATTCTGAACTAGATAGCGCAGAATTCTGAGAACTATCTCCTAATGTGGAACTCGTGGTGAAGACATGAATCTACTTGCAACACTGACGGTAAAGAAAATGTCTGGTCGAGTCATAACGGCCAAGTAGTTGAGTTTTCCAACTACTCGACGATATTGATCCAGATCGGTCATCAGTGTCCCCTCGTCGGGAAGTAACTTTATCCATGGGTCCATGGGCGAGGTTGCTCCCTTAGCTTGCATCATTCCTGCATCATTTAGGATGTCAAGCACATATTTTCTTTGAGACATTACAATGTCCCGCTTACCCCGTGTGACTTCTACGCCCAAAAAATAGCTTAATGATCCCAAATCCTTGGTTTGAAATTATTCTCCCATAAACTTCTTTAGTTCTGCAATGCCCTGACTGTCGTCTCCTGTGATCACAATATCGTCCATATAGACACCGAGTATTATCCTTCCAGCTAATGTCTGACAGTAAAATACTGAATGATCATTCTTTGATTGGTACATGCCAAACTGAGTAACTACATTTGTGAAACGACCAAACCATGCACGAGGAAATTGTTTGAGACCATAAAGGGCATTCCGCAGATGACACACTTTACCCTCCCTTGCAACAAATCTGGGAGGTTGCTCCACATATACTTCTTCGTCAAGATCTCCATGAAGAAATGCATTATTGATATCCAGCTGTAGCAACGGCGAGTCATAGCAAACAGCTAAGGCCAAGAGGACGCGCACAGAGGCCATTCGAGCAACTGGGAAGAACGTCTCAAAATAATCCTCACCATGGGTCTGAGAATAACCTTTTGCCACCAGACGAGCCTTCATGGGATCAAGAGTGCCATCCGGTTTTACCTTAATATTGAACACCCATTTGCAACCCACTACCTTCTTACCATGAGGTAAATCAACCAAGTTCCATGTATGGTTCTCCCGAAGTACTTTTATTTCCTCTTCCATAGCAGCACGCCAGCTGGGATATTTAAGACCCTCCTCTGCAGAATTGGAAATCTGGATTCCATCAATAGTCGTCACCAATGATTGTGTGTGGCTCGCAAGCCCTTTGTAATGTTAACGTATAATGGATGACCACAACATGTACGACGAGATTGAGCTGGCAGATCAGGCGGAAGCAAATCAGTGGAACTAAAGGAGGATGAAGGCACTGTGTCCACAGACACTATCGGCGAAACTCGTTCCTACGATGCTGATACCGACAGAGCCGGTGTGTGCGGACCATCGGACCAGGAGACTGGTTCGGTAGGAGAGGACACCCTTACGGGGGACTGTTGTGTTTGAACAGAAAACAACAAGAAATCCTCTTCTGGGTAAACTTGTGGAGCAGGATCAGTATTTTGTGGAAGTAGAGGAAACTCAGTTTCAATAAAGGTAACATCCCGAGAGAAAATACCGCTTCAAGACATGGAAAAAATACTGATACCATTTCTTATCCTTAAGATACCCAAGAAAAATACATTAGATAGCCTTTGGATCTAGTTTAGAAAGAGTTTGTCGGATATTCCTAACATAACACAAGCAACCAAAGATTCGGAGAGAGAAAGAAAACGGCTCTCGTTTGGAATAAAACCGAGAGAAGGGAATATCGCCATTGAGAACAGACGATGGCATGCGATTAATTAGATAGCAAGCCGTGAGAATGGCATCCGACCAAAATCTTTTTGGAGTACGTTCTTGGAACATAAGAGCACGCATTATTTCTAAGATGTGACGATTCTTGCATTCAGTCACACCATTTTATTGTGGTGTGTAAGGACATGAAGTTTGGTGGATGATGTCATTCCGAGACAGATGTGAAACAAACTCACGAGACATATACTCACGACCATTATCAATGCGAACGCATTTAATCGGAACACAAAATTGTGTTTTGATTTTCGCATAAAAATTGCACCAAATGTTAAATAATTCGGAGCGATTTTTCATGAGATAAACAAAAGTGACACGCAAGTAGTCATCAACAAAGGTAATAAAGTACTTGAATCCCATTACAGATTCAACCGGACAATGTTTCCATATATCGGAATGCACCAACTCGAAAGGAGCGAAAGCAACTTTATTTTGACTAACCGAATAGGAAACCCGGTGATGCTTAGCCAAACTACAGGACTCACAATGAAAAGAATATTAAGCATCTAAAGATGGATTATGGCTCTGATACCATGTAGAATGGGAATGATAGATTGATACATTAAGAGAGGAGGGGAGTACATTATATAGGAGATGCTAACCCCTCTCCCTATTAGTCTACCCGATGTGGGACTAAACTCAACTTAACACATAACTCAACATCCTGCAGGTCTTTAAGTGCTGAGCACCCTTCTGGTTGGAAGAGGGTACCGCATAAGCAGTGGATGCATGATGTGTGGTCCCTGCAGCAGAGAGAGACGGGGAGCGCTTGCTCCGCAGTTGGATGAGGCACAGCGGCCTTTGCAACCCGTCATGCGGGTCTTCTTAGACTTTGCTAGCCTGGGGGAAGGACTCGCGTTGTTCCCAGAGAGCATGTCCTCGAAAGCCTGCTGGTCGAAACGGACCACCAGCATTCTTTGAGTTGACCCGAGCTTGGCTGCGTCGGATTGCGCCACAACTTTCTCATCAGAGGAGAAAGAAGTCTCACCAGCAGAGTCATCACCTTGTTTGCCATTAAAATTGATTGGTTCAACAATAAACAAAAAAAAAGTACAAAGAGGTCCTAGAGACAATCTAAGTACAATTTTTTGATTCTGGGGTATGGCGATGGACAAAAAGCGCTATGACGGCTCCTTTACTCCGTTGACGATCCGACACAAGGTGAAGAAGCTCTCTTCTGCTCACTCTCTCCTCTCCTATGTTATTCTTTGTCTGTCTCTGTGTGTGTCTGGTTTGGACATGTCACCCAAGTATATATATAGTCATCCTTGGGCGCGCATATGTTGGACAGCATGGATGCTAGAGGATGCCACGTGTGCCTCCTTAATAGGATACAGTTGTAACCGTGAGCGGGGCAGGCTATCACATGGGTGCTTGTTGGGATCTTCTGTTGCTGAATATCTGGACGGTTCTCGTCCTTTGTGGGCGTGACTGGGTCAGCTTGACACATAGTCCGCACTTGGTTGAAAAGAATCTCTTGTCGTAACAGCAAGATTTGGTCTTCATGGAGTCTGAAACACATATGGCCGAGACGGATGGGATGCATGAAGTCTGGAAAGTCTGGGACCAGAGACGCATGGAACGCATGAAGCATGGGACGCATGGAGTCTGGGACACATGGGGCCAGAGAAGCATGGAGCTGCATGAAGTCTGGGACGCATGGGACAGACGCATGGGGCCAGTTGTACTGTACACGTGGCGTTGCACATCCATCGAGAGTGAAGTTTTGCGCTGACGTGAGACTTCTATCGTTTAGTGTGTTCACGTCTTTTGAAGCATTCAGAAAATTATTTTTGTCAGGATTCTGTGTCAGAGACGTTCTTGTTGCTAGGATGACGGGTCAGGTCTATCTGCGGCCAAAGCTGCTTCAACTGATTGGGACGCATGGACGTCGTCTTTCTGGGCCACAGGGTGACTCTGCGGCCTGATCTCTTCTGCTCTTTACTTTGGGGCGCACGGTTGTTGGACGCATGGATGCATATTTTTCACGCTTCTACAAGACCTAATAAAGCGATTTTTTTTAATACGATTATGTCAAATACGGTTTTGATATAATGCATTGTAATCAGGTTTGGTGCTATGTTGTTTGCAGTTAATTAGTGGCTTCAAAAAACTACGGTTTTCTTAAACCGAATAAACCAAATGCACACCCTAAAGTACCAAAGAAGGAAGCTTACCTCCCTCTATACATGTATCTAATACATGTATCTATTTAAACCACATCAATAAAGCTATTTCAATGAGTTGAGTCTCCTCAATTCAAATAATTAGTACCATCTCTTTTCTCATTTTGATCTCTTGAACACGTGGCAGCATTAAAAACTTCACCGTTAAGTTTATGTCGATGCATAATAAAACCAGCTTCACATCACTTAGACAATTTTCTTCAATGGTTGATCTATCCCAGGATTAGTGAAAAAAAAGTTGTTTTCCTTCAAAAAGAACTAAAAGAAGAACACTGGTCCTAAGATGTATCGATGTTTGAACACATGTTTATTTTGGTTCAATATATTGACAATTGGTTCCAGACATTCGACTGTGGAGTTGAGATCTTTAGTTAAGATAAGTCTCAAATATGTAATCCTATTGTCCGCCTCTGACATTTGTGAGAATCATGCTTTCTGATAATTAATAAATAGCTCCACCATGCTCATTTCTATGGAATCCCAATAATGGAATTCTAAAGGATTTAATCTCTCTTGTAGGTTAGGTTTCCTAAGAGAAACATAGTAACTGTCCCAACATATATGCATAGGTTTACAAGTAATACAATATAAAAGTCTTCAAATGCAACCTATAGATCAATGGTTAACCATCTACCTACGGAAAAATGTCAATAGAAAGCACCTAGAAGCTTACCAACAAAAATGTGAATTAAAGAGCATTTAACTCGAAAGAGAACAAGGTAATATATATAAGCTATGTTGGTAGTATTGTAGGATACACAATGCGTGTCATAAGAAACGATATACTGCCATTTCATTACGTATTAGTTGATCCAACCCGATACATATAAGCTGATAAATAGTATCATTTTTTTAACTTAGACTCATGTAATGCATACTTAATAATATGAATTCTGAAACTTCCTATTTGGATTTAGAAGTATAGACCTAAACTTTTAGAGTTACCGTATCATACGATACGCAATATGATACATGATAAGATACGCAAGCAAATTGATATTCAATATGCTTCGCGAGTTACAACCTACTATATGAGCATCATAGCAAAGAGTTCCATATTAGATACTAAAATACACACCGCTAAGAATTAATTTAAAGACTGAAAAGGACATCCTATTGCCAGAAGGCTCCCGCTGATGTTGGGTTCCCATATGATCACAATGTAAACAACCTTACCTCCAATTATAAAGAAGCTACTTTCGAAACTAGAATAGGCATCCACCAGGATGCAAGAGCTAGTGTTTTGCACACCATTCAATGCCCTCTAGAGAACTAAATAGAAGATACAAATCTATATATAAAATAAGTTAGGATAAAGTGCACAAAAAAAAAAACCTTCTGTAATTTGCCTCGTTAGCAAATTAAGACCTCCTAAATTTTTTTGTTCGAAATAGCCCCTCCCGTTCATTTTTCGTAAAAAATACGTTAAAATAAAAAACGAAAACCCTAAACTACCCTTCCCCTCCCCCCTCCCCCACCATCACCAACCCCACCCTCAGCCCCCCCCCCCTCCTCCACTGTGCTCGCTCGCAGCCGCCCCCCGCGGCACCCCCCACGCGTGCGCAGTTCCCCCGCGGCCGCCCTCCCCCCCCCCTCCCCGTGCGCAGCTCACCCGCGTCCGCCCCCGAGCGCGCGCGCTCCTCCTCCCCCCTCAGCCCGAGCCCCCCCCCCCCCCCTCCACCCCACGCCTCACCCCCGCGCCTCACCCACCGCCGAAGAAGGAGGGTTAGGGTTAGGATTAGGTTTAGGGTTAGGATTGGATTAGGATTTGAATTAGGATTAGGGAGGGATATATTAGTCATTTCACATCGAATTTGACGTCCATTAACAACAGAAAATTAAATTGAGTGCAAAATACACCAAATATAAAATGAGAGAGTTTTTTAAATCCAGGAGTCTTCAATTACAAAAACACAAATTACAGGAGGAATTTTTTGCACTTTACCCAATAAGTTATAACCCATGCCCTCCAGTTTAGCTAGTAAACATCGCACCGGCATAAGCTCGTTACTGATTTCCTATTTCCTAATTCTCCAGATGAGATCCACAATTGGGATTGGGATTCCGATTGCAACTCAAATTCGCCCATGCTTCCTAGATCAGAACTAAAGTCACAAACTTGAGACCCCAAAAACATGTGTTGCGTCTGTGTCACATCGGACACGTATCAAAAACGGCATAAACACACTCTGAATCATACTGCGACATGCCACAATCGGTGCTTGTACGCATACAAATCGAAGATCTGGAAGAAGTGTAGGGCTAGATGCCTACCTTTCCTCTCATCTTGTGGCAGGAGACAGGGACGAAGAAGAGATGGGCACTCTCCGGATCCTCCGTCCGGAAGCGGCTCTCACGTATGTTCTGGAAGAAGTAGCCCTCGCTCGAGTACTTCCCCGTGAGCTTCCTCGGCGTCTGGAAGAAGGTGTTGGGGTCGCCGTCGGGGTATATGTACACCTTGAAGTCCCTCTCCATCTGCGCGTAGTTGAGAAAGAATGCTTCCGCAGAGTGATAGATCGACGACGACGAGGAGGAGGAGGAGGAGGAGGAGGAGGAGGCGGTGGTGGCGGTGGCGGTGGTGGTGGAAAATTGTTGGGAGGAGGAGGAGGAGGAGGAGCGGAGGGAGATGATGGTGAATGAGATTAGGGTTAGGGTTGCGAGGGTGAGGACGGAGAGCTTGAGAGAGCAGGTCGGGAAGGGGGATCTTTTCCCGGGCATGATTGGATCCGGACGGATAGTGGTGGTGGTAGTGGTATCGATGAGTGGTTACAGGAAGAAGGATTACTAACAGGGCTTATTTGCAACTTAGGGGTCTGTCTGGGCAATGATAGCAGTAGCGGTTTTGAGGTGTTTTTAGTGTATCGATCATAAGCGTCGATTTTGGATAGTTTTAAGTAGTGATTTTTAAATTATTTCAATCTATGCTTGATAATTTACTAACGAGCGGTTCTAAAAAATTTTTACAAAAATAAAATTACATATATGTCTATTTATAAATAAAATAATAGAAGTATATGAAATAATAGAAGGCTTATTTTGAGTTGTCTCACACTTGTTTTACCATAATTCAAGGTGCACCCCTACCGAATTATCATAATGCATGAAATCTCCAACTTTTAACGAAAACTGTCAATGACTAACAGTCAACTCCTTTGACTCCCATTTAAGTGAGGTGCGCCTTGAATTATGACCAAAATATCCTCAAATAAGTGGGGTGCACATTGAATAAAAAATAAGTGGGGTGCAACTCAAAAAAAAAAAATGTATTTATGCAGGTCAAAGGAGTTGACTGTTTGTCATTGGCAATTTCCGTTAAAAGTGGGGAGGTTCATGCATTGTGGTATTTCAGTGGGGTGCACCTTGAATTATGATAAAAAATAAGTGGGAGGTAACTCAAAAAAATTCATAATAGAAACGCATTGATGAAAGTAGGAGAAAAAGATTTTAAGAACTTACCAGAGAAAACAGTCGTAGTTTGGAAGAAATACCATATTTGATCAAAATAATAGAAAACACATGAAATAATATAAATATCTGAATGAAAGTAGGAGAAAATGATTTTAAGAACTTACTGGGGAAGTTATCGCAGTTTGGAAGAAGTAAAAGAGAAACATAGACGAGAATAGTGTAGGATATTAGTAGTTATAATTATATAATTTTGGTGAGAATATAAATGGAATAAAATTATAAACTCTTCAAAATCCGTCAATTGGGGGTGTTTATAAAGACACCCAAAATTATATTACACCGATTTTTGGGGATTTTACCTCAGAAAAATTAACAAGCAAGAGTTTTTAAAATACTTCTTAAATGGCTAGTTCAAAAATACCCTAAAACCGGTCAAAATACCATTACCAAGCATATTAGATTGTTCTTTTTTCAGTTATAAGTGAGGGTTCTTATAAGTGTCACTTACTCTATTTTACTTATAAGTGCTCTTATAAAACATGTTCCTTTTTTTCACTTGTATGATTTTTTTTTTACTTATAAGTGATTTTGTTGTTGTTGTTGTTTTGCACTTATAAGTGTTATTTTACCATTATGCCCTCTTATATAAAATATGGATAATATATGACAATCCAAAAATATGTAGGCTAAAATATTGTACTACAAATACCAAAATGTTTAGTTCAACACAAATACATATACAATGTGTTCCATAATTCGAAGTTTGTCTTACATAAAATTATAGTTGTAAAGCATTAAAATAATATCAATTTGGAAATATTTTATTCACTGCATCAGCAATTTGGTTGCGTAATCCAATCATATAATATTGGTTCTTAGCACTATTCTCGTTCGCACTTTCTCTAGTTTATCATTTGGGTTTTCCACTTCGTCATTCACTTCCTGAAACTGTGAGAATAATTCATCATTTATTGCATATCGACACGGGAAGTTATGCATAGTCATGCATGCTATAACTATTCTTCTCTGTGTAGAAAACTCATAAGGACGCATCTATTTCAATACATAGAACCTAGTCTTAAACATGCCAAATGTCCTAATATTTCTTAGTTGGGAGTGAGGATGATTGAACTTTCTCTCTATCTCTAGCTCTACCTCCACGTCGAAAGTCTCCCAAGCAATATCTTTTGCCCCGATATGAAGCCATGAATCCCTTTGTGCGTGTGTACCGTGCATCGCATAAGTAATACTTATCTATAGTAAAATTAACATGTAAGGATTTTAGTATAAATTAAACTCCTATCCTTTATCACTTATTTACATTGAAACATAAAGGAAATGAGTAATATTAACCCCGGGGAGACATTAAAAATTTGAATTTCGGGTTTCGTATGGTCTCGGCTAATACCCTTGAATCGTGAGCTATATATACCTTCCCAGTCGCCAACAACATATGTGAATTTCATATCGAAGTCACATATGGACAATACATTTTGATAACATTCTTTCCCCCCCCTTCCTCTAAAAGGAATTTGTTTGTCTGATGGGATCACAGTAAGGATAAGTGTGGCATCCATTGCACCCACTGCTCCTTTGAACGGTCCTACTCTTAAAGCTCAGTTGTTCCCTATTTGTTCAACTGGTGTATCCCAATTAGGTAAAACTTTCATATCTTTGGCGACCATTAATATTCCGTATAACACTTCGCGAAACACAAGGAAATGGTCGATCCAGAATGCTGGAATTTTTGTTTTAGGAATCAATTCGGTGAGTTATGACTTATTATCATCAAGAAAATCGCCATATTTTCCTCCACATTGATATGTTTGCTATTAATTAAATAGTTTTTTTCTCTCAAAAGTGACATCATAAAGCAATAAATGCATCTTTGTTCATCTTAATTAACTAGTACATAACTATCGAAGATATTCCAAGAGTTCTTTCATATACATCTTCCCAATAAGAGAAGAGGTGTATAACTTTTGCCTAACACTTCTAGGTTTTCTATGCCTAAGAATAACCAAAATTGCAATGACGGTTATCGTCATTAATTCTTCAAGGTCTGTATCCATATTCAAACAATTTTTGTAACGTACCTGGAATATATACATCAACTTTCCAACATAAGTATCAACATTATAACATAAACATCAATATTCAAATATATACATCAACATTCTAACATAATTAGTGTCATTTAAACATAAACATCAATATTTCAACAAAAAGTGTTAAACCATGTTCAAAAACATCCAAGAAGTTTTAAACAAACCACAAAATGAGCCAAAATGTCTATGTAACCCACATAAAAGCATCCAAAATATATATGACATCCATATAACTTGACCTATATATTATCTATGACATACTTGATAAGGCATGAATAATTTGTACTTTGTAGTTCTCTGGAACTTCCATAAACTGCTTCGTGTACTTCATATCCTCCATAAATTTAGTAATAGCATAATTTGGTACCTCATTTGGAATGACTGTGTAGGTCCTTAAAGCATTAAGCATATCCAAACATGCAACAAAAGTATATTTCTCTTCCATTTCCACCTCAAGATTAAGCTTTTTCAGTTGAGCATTTCTAAGCTCTATTTCAACAGTTTTAGACTCCTTCATTAATCCATGCATATTTTAGTGCCTCGTTCCCCCGATGCGGGTAGCGCGGCTAAGAAAAACTGTCGGTATTAATTGATCGGGAAAATTGAATCAAGATCATTTTCTCATTATGGATTGGTTTATTCGGAATCAAGTCTCATATTCAGCAGATCGTGTCTCGAGGAATGGCTCAGCGGCAGAGTAGCGAGGGACCTTTCCGTTGCGTTGGTTTTTGTTGCTTATTTTTTATGCCGCTTTACTGCTTTGGCGTTGGTTTTATGAATGCGTTTTCTTGAACAGTTTTGATGGATTTTATTGCTTTTGTTATTTGGACTTCACATTCGTATCGAATTTTAGGAGAAAGAGTAGAGGAGGTATCGATCGTCTGTTTGTGTCAATGTAGGTGACCGAGTAGGCGACACGCAAGTGGAGCACTGAAGCATCGTCTTTCTCCTTAATGATTTACCAACTTGTGAGTGGCTATAACATTGAACCTTCTTTCCAAGCCTTCATACTTAACAATTGAGTCTTGTTGCGTTCCGATCAACGATACCATAATAATAATAAGAGTCAAGATAAAGTAAAGAAGTAGGCTTGAATACTTGATGCATGTCACACAAAACTCATGAAATAGTCGTACTATTGCGTGCTTGTCTACCATGAATGTGCTTATTTTATATTTCAGTTGTATCTAGAGTTCACTTTATCTATAACTGTGCAAAGAAGTAGTACATACTTATAATACGATCACTTGAGCATGTACACTATGCTATCGGGTTATGTTGAGTAGTTACATTCCATTCATGTTGTCTTGAAATGGTTCGTTTGATAACTTAGTTTCAGACATCGCATGGTCATGGACAACTTGTGTACAGGGTTTATGGTTCATACGAACGGTCGTCGGGACATTGGAATCGATTCGTTTATGGTAGAACTCAGATAGTTGTGCTAGCAAACTAGCACGGGTGAGGCGGGAGTTTGTAGCGGGGCTCGCTACCCATGTTGCAAGGATCGTCATCTACCCAGACTATAGTCCATGATAGCTTGTGGAGCCAGTGACCCTCTATGTTTGCTTAAACTGTTCAAGCTAACGATGTCTTCTGGGCAGGAAAGAACATGATAAGTCATTTGTAGGTGGACACGTCGGCTGCAGGTAATTATCATTGAATGGTGACACGCTTATTTCAGTCATTTTATTTTCTATCTCATGCTTGTAACTTGGACTAAGGCAAGATAGAAAGATCACATAATAATAAATTTGTATACTTTACTTGAATACCGTGTCAATTTTGGTGAGTTGGGTTAGCTTGCCCTCACTAGTATATTTCGAAGTACTGATCCATGTTATAACAGGTTCTCCGATCCAAGGCGACGCTGCGAGGAGCTGAGGCCTTCCCCAAGTAGTCCATCAAGAAGACGCACTTCGTGTTCGTGTTTTGAAGCTTGTGTACAAATTCTCAGATATCGTGCATATATCTCATGTAGCTCCATGGCAAGGCGAAGACTCATTTGGAAGGTCTTTTGTCTTTTAATTTTAGTAAAGGGATGTGATAATTGGAACGACTATCTCATTTTACGTCCATCTTGTAATCCCGCACGGCAACCCTGTACTTCTGTTCAAGAGTCTTTAAATGATGTTCATTATCAATCAATAAACTTTTCTTTTGTACAATTATGTTATTCAATATTTCTATGTACTCTGTGTTGGCTCATTATAAAATAATGCCTTTGCCTTAGGCGAACATAACTTAGGCTCATACGGTATCACGCCCGGAGAACGACTATCAATTATATGGAATCAAAGCATGACATATTAGTATCAGAGCACAGCTTCAGTTCCTTTGACCCTCGTGTTAGAAAAGTTTTCTTAAGGGACTATGTCCCTCCCAGTTGAACTATTGAATGTGTATGGTCAAAATGAGATGTGTTCCATATAGTGAGTCCATAATACGTTATGAGACTGATGCTAGTTACTTTCTTTTGAAGAATGGACCAAGAGTAGGGAACGACACAAGTGCAAGGAGTGACGCAAGTGCAAAAGAGAAGTTCTGATACCTCGGGAAGTTCTGGTAGCCAACGAGTTGTGCCCTCCGTAGACCTAGTCGAACGGATGATGTAAATACTCGAGGCACAACAACGACGAGACGAGGCTCGATTTGAGTGAGCCGTAAAGCGGGCGGAAGAACGACAAGACAAGTTCGAGCAATATTTCAAAGTTCATTCTAGGTCCAGTAGAAGCAGATGGATACCTTACAATAATTGTTCAGACCTTAGCATCGAATCATTCCGCAACTACAGCTACGCCAGTTGAGAAGCCAGCAGCCGAAGCTGAAGCACCTCAGCCCACTGAGGAGAGGAACTATGCCTTCGACTTTGCTGAGTTCAAGAAGGTCTGTAAAATATCTTTTCACGGGATCAAAGACCCTATTATGGCTTTAGATTGGTTGGTCGAACTTGATGACCACTTTAAACTACTCAAATTTTTGAGGAGAAGCGAGTCGCCTGTGCCTAGCTCAAACTTCGGTTGAATGTGCATGATTGGTGGGACATGCACATGAGATCGATCTTAGAAGACTGCAGCGACGAGATGATCTCGTGGGCTATGTTCCGCAAGGCGTTCGAAGACAAGTTCCAGCCCCCAGCTATTCGTCGTCAAAAGGAGAAAGAGTCCATGCATCTTCAGCAGGAAAACATGACAGTCAAGCAGTACCACAAAGTTCAATTGGCTCACTAAATTTGTTAGCTTCTATCTGCCCAACACAGTGAGTCGTGCTTAAAGATTCGTAGGCGGTCTATGACCTGCGACCCACGCGCACATAGTCGTTCCTCAATATCAGACGATAAGGGAGGTACTCAACCATGTGTCACGCCCCAGTCCCTGTTTGATAATAAACGAAAGAAATTAAAACTAGGTTTATACGAAGCCCTTTCTTTGTTTACAAACAAGAAAAAGAAGACAATTAATCCTATACGAGGATATTAAGTACAAAAATTTGATTCTGGGGAAATATTGCTATAGGAGTCTGATCTGCGGTCGATCACTTTGTTCCTTGGACCACACGATGACGAAGAAGTGCTGTAGAAGAAGGAAAATAAGCTTCAAAGACTGCAGGAAAGGTTGAACTCTCGTTGCCAAAGCTCTCTATAGGTGCTTTCTTGACCTTGACCTCTGTCTGTGACTCCTGAATTCTCTCCACCTTGGATTCGACCTCTGTCTCCTGTGGTTGGAGGTCTCTATTTATAGAGTTTGGTCACAGTAACTGATCACTCGGTGTAGAAACCGACCAGCGGAGAGAGCTGCACCTTTTACGCGGTGGTTATAATAACTGCTACCCACGTATGAATGATCTCCTGAATTGGCGTGTGACGCGTGTCTCATTATGAGGTAATGCGTATAATCGCTCATCGAAGATCACGGCATACAAGCCACGTAGGTAACTGCCCCTCGCGTAGAGAAGGTTGGCATAAAAGCCAAATAACTGTCTCGTAGGCGTAAAAGCCAGATAGTTATCTTGTTGGCGTAGAAGCCAAGTAGCTCTCTGGTTGGCGTAGAAGCCAAATAGCTGTCTTGTTGGCGTAGAAATCAAATAGCTGTCTTATTGGCGTAAAAGCCAAATAGCTGTCTTGTTGGCGTAGAAGCCAAATAGCTGTCTTGTTGGCGTAAAAGCCAAATAGTTGTCTTGTTGGCGTAGAAGCTAAATAGCTGTCTTGTTGGCGTAGAAGCCAAATAGCTATCTTATTGGCATAAAAGCCAAATTCTGCGTAAAACTTGATGCTGCATAGGTAATAGGTAACCAGCGTAAACTAGCCAATTATCCTTGCTGACCGAGGTCTTAAGCGTATTCAGGGCCAAATAGCCTTATTGCGTACCTTACAAATATAGCCTGAATTGGCGTATTTCAAGGAGATAGCGTACGGCGTGCTCCTATAGTTGAAAATAGCCTGGTTGGCGTAATATACAGGGATAGTGACGTGAGCATATTAGCCCTAATTTTAGCTCTCCCAGTCATTAAAAGTAGAACAAAATCTCGTGCATTAAATGCAGAGATATGCCCCCATCTCGCGTATTAACTGCAGAGACGTGCCTCGAGTTCTGTACGAAGAACAGCTTTTGATGTAGCGGTTGGTTTTGTCTCATCCTGAGCGAAAATCTCGTCTCTTCCTGTGTAGAATAGGCAACGTATTCCTTGAATGCGTAAACGACATCTTATATCAAGGGTTATGTCACTAGACGACAGTTTGGGGCTCTGTGCAGAGTCATCATTACAGCCGTCCTCTCGATCGTCGTACAGTACTCTTTGTCAGGAGTCAGGTTTACTGCTTCGTCTGACAGGTTCATTCGAGGAATACGAAGAGTTCCTCGTACAACTTTCCGCTGCATTAAAAGCAGACAGGTTTTACGTCGAAGTGGCGATGTAGCAACCTTTTTACGTCGAAGTAGTCTGGAAGGACTGCTTTACGCGGGTTATTCTGGAGCTCTGTTTTACGCGGACTAGCGTTGAAGCTCTGTTGTACGCCAATGGCTCTGAAGTCATGTTTTAGGCGTGCTTCATGTATGTTAGGGGTTTTATGCGTATAATCCCCCAGTGTATTTTTTATGCTTCTACAAGACCCCCTTCAAAGTTTTCAAATTCCTCGTAATTTGAAACACTTTGAATGAAGCATGAAACAGTCAAATTTGACTCGTTCTGCGAGGCTGATTTCTCTGCAAATTTTTAGGAATTTGTTGGGATTTGGTGTGTTCTCTTCTTCCTATATAAAGGCAAGTGAGTGAACCTGTTTTTCCCACACTTCCTTCACCAAAAAGAGATGGTTGCCGAGATTCGTCGGGCTGACTTGAGGAAGAAGAAGATCATGTTCTTCCAGCATGTAAGGAGCCGTAAAAAGAGGCATCTTCGAGCAAATATCCTCTGCAACGATGGATCATGAAAGGATATCATAGCTTTCTTTGCTCGGGATGATCAGCAATTTTATATGGCGATTCGTCCAGGAGAGAGGAAGGGTCTCATTTGGCCACACAGCTTGCAAGCTGTATTCTCTCCCATTATGGCGCTGGACGAGGGTAGGCAGTTTGGCCCTGTCTTCCAGTATTATGTTGGGTCTGAACCCCGAACACAATTTCTAGGGCATGCCTGCCATGGTATGTAGGATATAAGCTGGCCTGAGGGCCATTACTGATGGGCTGTTAGCTGATGATACGCAACATGATGGATTTCTCCGAGTGAAATTACCATTCCTATATCTGATGGGATGGTTAATCCTTCATAACACCAAGGTGATGTCTCCTGGTCCTGCCAGCGGTTCGGGAAATAACTTCTTGTTGAATTACAAGAATTTCCTTTGGAATGTGGCGAGCGTCATAGATTGCCGACGAGCATTAAATTTTGCCTATGGCTGGAAGCTCTTCTATATCGTCCCCCCTGTACATATCAATCAACAGGGGACAAAACTTAAGGATGCAGGTCAAGGAAGAAATATTCTTTCTCCTGAAGCCTTTTATTGGTTGGTTTGCATTAGACCTTCCCACCTGCTGTACAGAAGTGAGGACCACTGCTACTTGGAGCCTTATCTGTTCAGCCGGTTCGCCAGGCAATTTGGGTACGACCAATTGCATGTGGGGAATCCCATAACCAACTTTAAGTCCAAAGGTGGACTTATTGATGGAGCGAGAGGATGGCGGTATTTTATCACGGGTTGTACAAGTGCAATTTTTGCTGTGCCCGCGACCTCTCTCTCTATGGAGTTACGCATTCTTCATTCGTACGCGCAGTTTTATGCATCCATTAACACCTTCCATCATGATTTTGATGTGCATGGAAGTTTCAGGATGCCCACCCATAGGTCCACTGGAAGGGAGGAGATACCGTTTGTTTCATCTGATGAAGGTGAAGACCCTACTGGTGCAGACGAGTTCTTGTTGATAATACCGAGAGGCGTAATAGCTCCTCCAGCAGAGCCTCTCGTTATCTCCAATAAACAGAAGGCTTCCACTCTGAAAGAGCTTTCCCCCCAAGAAGAAAACGGTCAGAGGTCCTAAAAAGACTTCCACCAAGGGGGCTTCTAGGAGTGAACATATTATTTTCCCAGTTGGGGATAATTCTTTGATCTGAGGTCCTTCGCCTTTTAGAGAGGGAACCTCCACAGTTCCAGCTGACAGTGTTGGAGATTCTTTGCCCGCGATTGCTGCCGCTACTACTGCTACTGGTAGTGCTTCGAGATCGCCTTCGAGGCCGAACATACTAAGAATCAATATACCTTCATCTAGACAAATAATGGGCCTAGCCCCTCCTTCGTCTGTAAGTATCTCAAGTAAGATTCCACCCGATAAACCTCGAGTGGATCTTGGTGAAGACTGGGATGACTACCCGCCAGTGTCAGTTGGTGCACCCTCTTCTCCAGGTATGACAGCTTGTCTAGCATCATTAAGAGATGATTTAACTATACAGGCTGCAGACGCAACATACATGCCATCGGCCATGGGTAAATATTGTCTTCACGTGTTCTTCATGAAAATTAACATTAAATTGATATTAACTTTCTCTTGTCTTCGTTTCAGGTGAAGACATCTCTGGGGAGGGCAGAGTTGACGCAACTTCTGACTTTGTTGCGGATCCATTTAATGAAACAGTGGTGATCGACGTCGAAGAAGCGTGCTTTGAAACTGCCGATCTCTCATCCGCAACATTCTCGGGTGTCATCCCGCCAGTGGGAGTTCAAATAACATCAGAGGAGGATGAACCCACCATCTCGTCCGTGCCTCCTTCATCGAGTATACCAGCAACTTCAACTATTGTTGGTGTCTCTTCTTTTATCGTGCCCTCTATTGGAGCAACGACTGTGGCGACATCCTCTACAGTCATTCCTGGAGGAAGATTTACTAATATTGCGGCCACTCCCAACGTCCATTCGAGCTTTGCTATGCTAGTGGATCAATACACTAGCATATTCTATCTCACTTTGAAAGAGTTGATATCGATGGTGCTGGAGAAGAACTTAGGTTTCGATGCTCTGAAGATATCCTCCAATCTCCCTATAGTATAGATTAGAAATTTTAGTGATGCTGAAAGAGCTGATGTGCTAGAGCAAATAGTTAATGGTTTAGAACAACCCATTAACGAGTATTTGCAACTATCCCGAGGCAGCATCGACGATCTGGTTCAAGCTGAGTATGACTCCTTAACTGCAGAACTTGCTGAGCAAATAGAAACTCTAAACAAATCCATCCAGGAACAGCAGCAAGAGATGGATAAAGAGCAAGCTGTCTTGGTGGATTTTATTCCTCAGCTAGCTAAGTGCCAGGCCGAATATGAGGGAGATGAAGCGAGGGTTCGAGATTTGTAAGCTGAACTCGCTCAGGCAAGGGAGAGGCTTCTCAAGACATCGACAGCTTGTGATGTATTTAAGGGCCAAGTGGAGATAGCTCAGCAGAACTTGACGCGTACGGGTGCCATCCGTGCCGATTTTATTGATGCTCGGTCTGAACTATCTCACTTGAGTGATGACGAGGCAAGGCTGGCACGGGCTCGCAATAATATTTTGAACTCCAGGAATAAGAGGATGGCTGGTTTGGCGAGACAGATTAGGGATTTAACTACTCCTCCCCAATGATGTACCTTTTTGTTTCTCCTATAATTTCTCAGAGATACTAAAGACACATTTTCTGACTTTGTGGACCCATCACTTTAGAATGTTATAGGCTAAGATAAAAGTGATATCAGAGGTATCATTAACATGACATACTTTCGTTAAGGTTTTGCTGAATGTAAATCTATTCAGAGGTAATATGAACCTGATAGAATATAATCCAACTAAATTTGTATACTAAACACTATCAGAGGTAATACGAATATGATAGGTTTAGAAATTAGTTAAGCATATCCATTAAGAGGTTATATGAATCTGATAGAATATGATCCAGCTAACCTTTGTGCATGATATCGTCAGAATAAGATCCTCATCATACTCCGTTAAGCAAAGGAGATCAAGTATAGTACTTCTTCAGAAATTTGCAGTTGATAGTAGCCTTTATCAAATTTTTCATTAGACTTGGCTAATCTGTAAGTGCCATTTGCAATCATATAAGGACCCTCCATTTCTTTATGATTGTTTGTGCGAACTTTGGTTTGTTGAGGACATCCTACTGGGGGATTCTTTAGTGGACCTATTATTTGTTGTGCACATTGAGTGCAAATAATAAGTTTGAAACAAACCCAATCCGATGATGGGTTTTGTGGCCAGTAAAGATATCCTGCTGGAGGATTTTTTTGTGGACCCATTACTTCTTTGCACATGAGAGTGCAAGTAATAGGTTTGAGATAAGTCCCGCCAGAGGTAATATAGTCGTGGTAAAATATGACTCTGTAGGGGATAATGGAGAGACATAGTCCAGAGGTAATATGAACATGAACTGACTTTCTCTTTGCTGGGGAAAATGAGGATAGTTCAGAGGTAATATGGATATGAACAATTCGTTTCCATTGCGGGTATTCCACAGGAGAATTTTTGGTGGACCTATTACTTCTTGTGCACGAGAGTGCAAGTAATAAGTTTAGGACAAGCCCTGCCAGAGGTAATATGGACGTGGCAGTTTTTGTGGACCTAACACCACTGGCGTACTTAGAGTAAAGTACGGGTGTTAAGTTGAGATGACAACTGATATCAGAGGTAATATGGACATGATAATCGATAGCCGGACAAAGAAGGTTTGTTCAGAGGTAATATGAACATGACAAACTCAGCCTGAGAGAAATATTATGACAGCAGTTCAGAGGTAATATGGACGTGAACTAGTGTCCGAAAAACTCTTTGAAAGAGTGATTTATTGAGTGTGGTCTATCCAAACATGAAGATAGACCCAGGATCGCTCCGCTGGGGAGATTGATGGGACGATAGCGCAGAGGTAATATGAACATGGCTAGCGTAAAATAAGACTGGTTTAAATAGTCATTGTGCGAATGTGCGAGTAGACTTAAGGATTGCTCCACTGGGGGGAATTTTGAGGATCCATCCTCCATTGCGTACCCGAAATTCCCGGATACGGATGATGGCTCTTTACAAGAATTTGTAATGAAGGAGAAAATGTTGCACATAGGCACTTGCTGGGGATGAAAAATCAAGAGTCAATTTGTACATCCGGGTTATGGACTTATTACCTATGGCGTACCTCAAGTACAGATAATAAGCTGAAACGACTAGTACTATCAGGAGTTATGCGAACGTGATAGTAGGAAGTCAAAGAGAAGAACTTCACCCAGAGGTAATGTGGACATGGAAAGTTCTGAAAATATCTTACTCAGAGGTAATGAGGACGTGGTAAGATATGACTCAGTGGAGATGACCATTTTCAGGGTAAAAGATTTACTCTGCTGGAGAAAGTGGAAAGACGTAGTTCAAAGGTAGTATGGACGTGAACTGATCTATAGCCACAAACTGGGAGGTTTGCTCAGAGGTCATTTGGACATGGCAATTTCAGCTGGGGAAACAAATATTTGGATAATAGTTCAGAGGTAATATGGACTTGAACCCATGTCCGAAAAATTTACTGTGGAGTGATTTTGCTAAGTGGGGATAGATCTGAAGAATCTGCTGGGGAAACTTTAGGGACTCATCATCCGGCACTTCTTGAGGGAGCAAATTGTCACGTTAGAGTGAAATCAATTTGCAGTGATCGTCCCCTTGTTTATAAATGCAAAGTGATGACTTTGGCATCGATCAACTCCTGGATTCTCCTTTTCAGTACATAGTATGCCCTTGTGGGTTGATGAATGTACCGATGAAAGAGACAATATTTTGGGTCATCGACTTCGCCAGACCTTTTAGGGTATCTGATGTTGGGTAGTCAAAGTTTGTTTTCCTTCATCAATATATTGAAGATTTCAATGATGTCATCTTCATTGAAGGAGAAAGTCCCCCTTGGCCTTCGGGCTCCCGATGCCTGAGTTTTACGGTCTTCCGGGAAGATGGTCATCGTTGCATCATCTTCGGACTCAGAGGGAATTCTACCCCCAGCTTTGGATGCCGCTCTATTTTGTCGAGGGAGACTATGTCACGCCCCAGTCCCAAAATACCAAGGGACTGGACGCGTGATAGTGGCCAGCAGCACACACCGATGGACAAACCCAATTTAATGGATCCATCGGGGCATACTTAAGCTGTATTACAACAATAATCAAGGTCTACTAATCTCATCCACAGAATAAATATAACAATCTCAACAAAAAAGGAATATAAACATAAACATCAACATCAAGTCACAAGTACATAAATCGGGGAACAACCCGATAATCAAGTCTGATACAATGGTTCATTTAACAAGAAAGTAAATAACATCACTGACTGAGTATAGAAGAAACATATACTCAGAAAATACATGGTAATCACCTAGTCCTCGGTTCCTGGTTCTGCTCCAGTGTCTGCTCCTGAACCTGCTTCTGCTCCTGCTATAGCACCTGTCCTATAAACCTCAGAGTGGATCTCCTCTGCTAAACCTGGGGACATAATCCGGATCCAGGTCCTCATGGGACATAGCAAGGTACAGATAATACAAGCCAAAATAAATGCAGTGCAGCAAATATATAAAATAATAGGGTGAACTAGATAATCAGCTAAGTGACATGCAAGTTGAGAGCATCACTAAAACTCAGGCTGAAACCACTACAAGCTCTGTGTCGGGGAGCCGGTAGCAGTGATAACACGTAGTGGGCCAAGCTTGGGTTTAGAGTCTTGAGCACCGCAATAATAGGGGTTATATATATATATGATCAGCCTGTAGCCTGTGTGTCTCTCCCCACCCAATGTAATCATACGCCTCATGTATACAACGTCTCATGTCCATGCCACGCAGGATCAACACTAATGCAGCAAGTCATAATAAGAACTAATATAATGTCTATGTCCATCCTGCATCCTACACAGAATCACCATAAATATCTCAGGAAGATTCTATCAAATATATAGTGTCAAGTGTCCTGGGTATAACGTACTTAATAACGCAAGTACGAGAATGTAAAGGGTCACGATGTCCATCTATAGGTGACTTTACACAACTCCGCGTACGGTGTTGGCACCCGACTATTAATCGGACACTAAGTAAGTCACACGGTCCTAGGTTTAAGCATGTACAACAATTATATATATAAGCCAAGGAAATAAATAACAAGATCTGCAAGTTTTGGCAAGGTACACTTGCCTGGGGTTCCGGCTCCAATTATAGCTCTGACTTCAGCGAAAATTACAGAGAGTACCCCGGTTGCTGAAATAAATATCACCATCAGATCCAGAAAATATCAATCAGCTAGAAACGCCTGTCCTTGAGTCCAATTTGGACACAGGGGCAAAAATAACATTTTCAGGTCAAGACGGGGTCCACATGTGGGCCGCTTTACACCGAAAAATATGCCAGGGACAAAGGTCTCCAAATCTGTCCAACTTAGTGTCAACAGGTCAGGAACGATGATACGAACCCAAGGAACTTCCAGAATTGGATTCCGATGAGCCGTTCTCAAAATTGCCCGTCAAGTGGAGCCTGTGGGCCCACGACACGCGATTTTGTCAACGTTCTCAGAATCGAACCAAACTTGGGTCACAAGACCAGCATATTGCTACGAGTCCGATGGTACAAGTTTTGTTTCGATCTGACGTGTATACACTAAGTTACAATAAGAACCAGAAAGGTCGGATACGGGGCGTTGTCGGCGGATACGCGTTGATTCCGGTGTGCACGCACATCCAAATCAACTTCTGTGAAATCTCGCACGTCCGTATCAACGACGCGCATGTATCGGTGAAGACCGCACGCGACCAAGTCGTCCTGTTTGGTGGGGCATACTCGGTTCCAGGATAAAACAGGGCGTTGGTTTTCCTATTTTTGGATCGCGGTTCGCGATCACCACAGGACGCGATGCACCGAGCGGTTTGCACGGGCACCGAGAGGGTCACGCAGGGTTCGCGTCACAACTGACATAACAGAAATCAGGGCAGCGAGGAGAGAGATCGGGTTACCTGAACAGGGCTCCGTGAAATCGAGATTCCCTTATCCGAGTCGTGTCCGAGTCGTGTGTCCGCCTAGGTTAGGGTTAGGGTTTGGGCTCTGCCACTCGTCGGGGACTGTCGGACTGGCCGGGGCTTCACCGAAGGAGGGAGGATGCTGGCGGCTGGCCGGAGCTTCACTGGAGGCGGCTGGCTCGTCGGAGAGGAGGCACGGCAAAAAAACGAGTGGCCGGAGAAGACAGGGGGTTAGGGCTGCTGGAGTCGGGCTCTGGCCGGAGGGGAAAACTGCTGGCCGGAGCTGCAGGAGGAGGAGAGGGTGGCTGCGGGTTCTGCGGTAGGCGGAGGAGTCGGGTGACGGCGAGGCCAGCGGAGGCAGGGCCGGGTTCAGGCGGAGTAGGCGGCTGCGAGGGCAGGGGAGACCGAGGCGGGCTAGGGCGGCGGGCTTAGCGGCCGGGCTCGGGCTCTGCGGGGCTGGGTGGAGGCGTTCAGGGGCTGCGGGTGTCTGGGCGGTGAGAGGAGCTGCTGCTCGAGGGTTCATCGGAGGGGATAAAGGCGACGACAAGGCGGCTCTGCGGAGGAGTCGGGGATTGCACAGTCGGCCGAAGGAGGAGAGTGGGGTCTGGTCGAGGCCGGCGAGGCGAAGGGAGAAGACGACGGAAAGTAGAGGGTTTTATAGGCGGTCGAGAGGGAGGCCGTGCGACGACCGGTGAGGGGGAAGAAGGTGGGGCGGTCGCGGCGGTTACAGAGAAGGGAGCCGGAGGGTCGCCGGCGGCCACGGCATAACGGCCGAAAGCGGAGCGGGAGGGGAATCGCCAGGGTCAGGGTCAGGGAAAGGTTTACGGATCGGGTTAGTGAAGGGTCGGGTCGGGTCAGGCGGATCCGGCCCGATCCGTTAAGATTTGAATGCGGGTCGGGTAGAAACGGGTTTCGGGTCACGGGTTAGACCCGGATCTGACCCGCTAGGTTTAAGTTGGGTTGGATTCGGTTCAACAGTGGGTTGGGTTCGGTTTGGTTTATTTCAAATAAACCGGATTTAATTAGGGTTTAAATTGGTTTAATTATAAAATAGTTTTTAGGGCTTTAAAAATACTTTCGGGGTCCAATAAATTCTCAGAAAATTACTCTATGTTTAGATTTTCATTTTACACCATAAAATATTATTATCATAATATTTTAATATTATTTAATAACATTTAAAAATCCTTTAATTACCAAATACTTTGATTTTAATTCCAGAAAAATATCAGAAAATTACAGTAAATTGGGGAAAATTCTAAATTATCAATTTTTGAAAATCAGGGGGATTACAATCTACCCCCCTTAAGAGGATTGCGTCCTCGCAATCAAAGAATAACCGGTCAACATAGATGACACAGTTGCAAACATTGTTCGAAGCACATCAAAATCAAGGAGAATCAAGGTTTAGAGTAACACCTAGGAAAATTATTTTCCTAAGCATTAAAAGTTATAAAATTTTCCGATTGAAGGAAATCTAGAAAATTACAGTTTTAGAAAACCAGTTTTATCCTTTTAAAAACTTATCAGGTTATCATTTATAATAAACTAACAATTATAAAACATTCTAGGTTATTCAGCAAGTTCAAAAATTACTAGGTTAACACTAGGTTATCTATTATTAGCAAGTTAAAATTGTCAGGTTAAGTCTAAGGTCACGAACCAGCAGGCACAAAATAAAGCAAATCTATAAGCAGATAACTATAAAAACTTACTCGCATTAGCTATTCCATGAATCTGAGCATTCTCTAAAGTCATCACCAATGCTTGTCCGCATTCTTGCAGATGATTCCTCGGCTGCTGTTGAGCCTGCTGGAAGAGTGCTGCTTGTGGTGCCAAGGGTGGCCTCGGCAGATATTCTCCTGGGGCATGTGGTAGAACTCCTTCAGCTTCCGTTTGCAGTATTTTTAATGCTGGAGAGGCTGGCCTCGGTGCTGGTAGTGCTTGTCGTTTTAACATTAGTGCTCTCTTTCGATGCTGAGGACAATCTTTGGCTAAGTGTTGGTTGGACGCACAAATCAAGCACAATCCCATTTTACGTCTGCACTCATTCTCATTGTGGCCTCTCTTGCGACAGTTTTGACAGATAGGCAGTACTTGCGGAGATGCTTCTGGTGGTTGGTGCATGTGAGACTTCTTTGCAATTTCTTCCTGTGGTGCTCCGACTGATGTTGATGTGGCTGGTTGATGAATCATCACTGCTTTCTCTCGACGTTCAAGGCAATCCCTTACCGAATGCTTTTTGGATCCGTAAGATAAATATTGTCCCAGTCTGCGTCGGCATTCTTTAGCGATATGGCCTACCTTGCCACAATAGTGACAAGTAGGGAGGACTAGTGCAAGTGGTGGATTCATTTGTGGTCGCTTTGTAACTCTTTCTTGTTGTGCTTGGTCTGGTGATGATGTATACGGCCGCTTCTAGCTGGACTCTACCCTTGTGATGCACTCTATGGGTCGTGCTGCAGCAAGAACATTTTCATCTAAGGTAGTTGCATTTGAGCTGATTAATCTCCGTAACTCCGAGCTAAATTTGTCGATGAACTTCTCCACTTGGTTTTGCTAATCTTCTTGATGAACCTTCTGATGGGCTTGCATCATCGCGTAGAACATTCGAAATATTTGTTGTTCATCCATAGCCTGCCCTTGTGGAACGGTAGGCATTGGTGTAGCAAACTGCGTCGATGGTGGAACGTCATCTTCCTGGATTCTCGAGGCATACTGACTTGCTGGACTGAGTTGTTGTGATGATTGACCTTCATCAACTGGTGTCACTTCTTCTTCGTGGATAACCACAACACCTTATGGTGTTTCTTGATGAGTCTCGTTGCCGGCTTGTGGATCCATAAATCTGCAACCAAAATAAACTATAAGTAGCGCACATGAATCAAGACAGGATGCAAGTCAAGAATTTTTATTCAAATCCGATACAGATATCAAGAACGTTTCAAGCACGTGGATAAGATCTTTAAAACTTATCCTATTCTTATTGCAGGCCTGTTCGGTCCCTAAGTTAAAATCGAACAATTTAGTCGTTGACCTGCATGGGCCACCACAAAAACCATGTCACGCCCCAGTCCCAAAATACCTAGGGACTGGACGCGTGATAATGGCCAGCAGCACACACCGATGGATAAACCCAATTTAATGGATCCATCGGGGCATACTTAAGCTGTATTACAACAATAATCATGGTCTACTAATCTCATCCACAGAATGAATATAACAATCTCAACAAAAAAGGAATATAAACATAAACATCAGCATCAAGTCACAAGTACATAAATCGGGGAACAACCCGATAATCAAGTCTGATACAATGGTTCATTTAACAAGAAAGTAAATAACATCACTGACTGAGTATGGAAGAAACATATACTCAGAAAATACATGGCAATCACCTAGTCCTCGGTTCCTGGTTCTGCTCCAGTGTCTGCTCCTGAACCTGCTTCTGCTCCTGCTATAGCACCTGTCCTATAAACCTCATAGTGGATCTCCTCTACTAAACCTGGGAATATAATCCGGATCCAGGTCCTCAGGGGACATAGCAAGGTACAGATAATACAAGCCAAAATAAATGCAGTGCAGCAAATATATGAAATAATAGGGTAAACTAGATAATCAGCTAAGTGACATGCAAGTTGAGAGCATCACTAAAACTCAGGCTGAAACCACTACAAGCTCTGTATCGGGGAGCCGGTAGCAGTGATAACACGTAGTGGACCAAGCTCGGGTTTAGAGTCTTGAGCACCGCAATAATAGGGGTTATATATATATATGTTCAGCCTGTAGCCTGTGTGTCTCTCCCCACCCAATGTAATCATACGCCTCATGTATACAACGTCTCATGTCCATGCCATCCAGGATCAACACTAATGCAGCAAGTCATAATAAAAACTAATATAATGTCTATGTCCATCCTGTATCCTACACAGAATCACCATGAATATCTCAGAAAGATTCTGTCAAATGTATAGTGTCAAGTGTCCTGGGTATAACGTACTTGATAACGCAAGTACGAGAATGTAAAGGGTCACGATGTCCATCTATAGGTGACTTTACACAACTCCGCGTACGGTGTTGGCACCCGACTATTAATCGGACACTAAGTAAGTCACACGGTCCTAGGTTTAAGCATGTACAATAATTATATATATAAGCCAAGGAAATAAATAACAAGATCTGCAAGTTTTGGCAAGGTACACTTGCCTGGGGTTCCGGCTCCAATTGTAGCTCTGACTTCAGCGGAAATTGCAGGTAGTACTTCGGTTGCTGAAATAAATATCACCATCAGATCCAAAAAATATCAATCAGCTAGAAACGCATGTCCTTGAGTCCAATTTGGACACATAGGCGAAAATAACATTTTCAGGTCAAGGCGGGGTCCACATGTGGGCCGCTTTACACCAAAAAATGTGCCAGAGACAAAGGTCTCTAAATCTGTCCAACTTAGTGTCAACAGGTCAGGAACGATGATACGAACCCAACAGAACTTCTAGAATTGGATTTCGATGAGCCGTTCTCAAAATCGCCCGTCAAGTGGAGCCTGTGGGCCCACAACACGCGATTTTGTCAACGTTCTCAGAATCAAACCAAACTTGGGTCACAGGACCAGCGTATTGCTACGAGTCTGATGGCTCAAGTTTCGTTTCGATCCAACGTGTATACACTAAGTTACATTGAGAACCAGAAAGGTCGGATACGGGGTGTTGTCGGCGGATACGCGTTGATTCCGGTGTGCACGCACATCCAAATCAACTTCTATGAAATCCCGCACGTCCGTATCAACGACGTGCACGTATCGGTGAAGACCGCACGCGACCAAGTCGTCCCGTTTGGCGGGGCATACTCGGTTCCGGGGTGAAACAGGGCGTTAGTTTTCCTATTTTTGGATCACGGTTCGCGATCACCACATGACGCGATGCACCGAGCGGGTTGCACGGGCACCGAGAGGGTCACGCAGGGTTCGCGTCACAACTGACAGAACAGAAATCGGGGCAGCGAGGAGAGAGATCGGGTTACCTGAACAGGGCTCCGTGAAGTCGAGATTCCCGTGTCTGAGTCGTGTCCGAGTCGTGTGTCCGCCTAGGTTAGGGTTAGGGTTAGGGTTTGGGCTCTGTCACTCGTCGGGGACTGTCGGACTGGCCGGGACTTCACCGGAGGAGGGAGGATGCTGGCGGCTGGCCGGAGCTTCATCGGAGGCGGCTGGCTCGTCCGAGAGGAGGCACGGCGGAGAAAACGAGTGGCCGGAGAAGAAAGGGGGTTAGGGCTGTTTGAGTCGGGCTCTGGCCGGAGGGGAAGCTGCTGGCCGGAGCTGCAGGAGGAGGAGAGGGCGACTGCGGGTTCTGCGGGAGGCGGAGGAGTCGGGTGACGGCGAGGCCAGCAGAGGCAGGGCCGGGTTCAGGCGGAGTAGGCGGCTGCGTGGGCGGGGGAGACCGAGGCGGGTTAGGGCGGCGGGCTGAGCGGCCGGGCTCGGGCTCTACGGGGCTGGGCGGAGGCGTTCGGGGGCTGCGGGTGTCCGGGCGGTAAGAGGAGCTGCTGCTCGAGGGTTCGTCGGAGGGGATGAAGGCGACGGCGAGGCGGCTCTGCGGAGGAGTCGGGGATTGCACAGTCGGCCGGAGGAGGGGAGTGGGGTCTGGTTGAGGCCGGCGAGGCGGAGGGAGAAGACGACGGAAAGTAGAGGGTTTTATAGGCGGTCGAGAGGGAGGCGGTGCGACGATCGATGAGGGGGAAAAAGGTGGGGCGGTCGCGACGGTTACAAAGAAGGGAGCCGGAGGGTCGCCGGCGGCCACGGCGTAACGGCCGAAAGCGGCACGGGAGGGGAATCGCCAGGGTCAGGGTCAGGGAAAGGTTTTCGGATCGGGTTAGTGAACGGTCGGGTCGGGTCAGGCGGATCCGGCCCGATCCGTTAAGGTTTGAATACGGGTCGGGTAGAAACGGGTTTCGGGTCACGGGTTAGACCCGGATCTGACCCGCTAGGTTTAAGTTGGGTTGGGTTCGGTTCAACAGTGGGTTGGGTTCGGTTTGGTTTATTTCAAATAAACCGGATTTAATTAGGGTTTAAATTGGTTTAATTATAAAATAGTTTTTAGGGCCTTAAAAATACTTTTGGGGTCCAATAAATTCCCGGAAAATTACCCTATGTCTAGATTTTCATTTTACACCATAAAATATTATTTTCATAATATTTTTATATTATTTAATAACATTTAAAAATATTTTAATTACCAAATACTTTGATTTTAATTCCAAAAAATATCAGAAAATTACAATAAATTAGGGAAAATTCTAAATTATCAATTTTTGAAAATCAGGGGAATTACAATCTACCCCCCTTAAGAGGATTGTGTCCTCGCAATCAAAGAATAACCGGTCAACAGAGATGACACGGTTGCAAACATTGTTCGAAGCACATCAAAATCAAGGAGAATCAAGGTTTAGAGTAACACCTAGGAAAATTATTTTCCTAAGCATTAAAAGTTATGAAATTTTCGGATTGAAGGAAATCTAGAAAATTACAGTTTTAATAAACCAGTTTTATCCTTTTAAAAACTTATCAGGTTATCATTTATAATAAACTAATAATTATAAAACATTCTAGGTTATTCAGCAAGTTCAAAAATTACTAGGTTAACACTAGGTTATCTATTATTAGCAAGTTAAAGTTGTCAGGTTAAGTCTAAGGTCACGAACCAGCAGGCACGAAATAAAGCAAATCTATAAGCAGATAACTATAAAAACTTACTCGCATTAGCTATTCCATGAATCTGAGCATTCTCCAAAGTCATCACCAATGCTTGTCCACGTTCTTGCAGATGATTCCTCGGCTGCTGTTGAGCCTGCTGGAAGAGTGCTGCTTGTGGTGCCAAGGGTGGCCTCGGCAGATATTCTCCTGGGGCATGTGGTAGAACTCCTTCAGCTTCCGTTTGCAGTATTTCCAATGCTGGAGAGGCTGGCCTCGGTGCTGGTAGTGCTTGTCGTTTTAACATTAGTGCTCTCTTTCGATGCTGAGGACAATCTTTGGCTAAGTGTTGGTTGGATGCGCAAATCAAGCACAATCCCAATTTATGTCTGCACTCGTTCTCATTGTGGCCTCTCTTGCGACAGTTTTGACAGATAGGCAGTACTTGCGGAGATGCTTCTGGTGGTTGGTGCATGTGAGACTTCTTTGCAATTTCTTCCTGTGGTGCTCCGACTGGTGTTGATGTGGCTGGTTGATGAATCATCACTGCTTTCTCTCGACGTTCAGGGCAATCCCTTACCAAATGCTTTTTGGATCCGCAAGATAAATATTGTCCCAGTCTGCATCGGCATTCTTTAGCGATATGGCCTACCTTGCCACAGTAGTGACAAGTAGGGAGGACTAGTGCAAGTGGTGGATTCATCTGTGGTCGCTTTGTAACTCTTTCTTGTTGTGCTTGGTCTGGTGATGATGCATACGGCCGCTTCTAGCTGGACTCTACCCTTGTGATGCACTCTATGGGTCGTGCTGCAGCAAGAACGTTTTCATCTAAGGTAGTTGCATTTGAGCTGATTAATCTCCGTAACTCTGAGCTAAATCTGTCGATGAACTTCTCCACTTGGTTTTGCTGATCTTCTTGATGAACCTTCTGATGGGCTTGCATCATCGCGTAGAATATTCGAAATATTTGTTGTTCGTCCATAGCCTGCCCTTGTTGAATGGTAGGCATTGGTGTAGCAAACTGCTTCGATGGTGGAACATCATCTTCCTGGATTCTCGAGGCATGCTTACTTGCTGGACTGAGTTGTTGTGATGATTGACCTTCATCAACTGGTGTCACTTCTTCTTCGTGGATAACCACAACACCTTGTGGTGTTTCTTGATGAGTCTCGTTGCCGGCTTGTAGATCCATAATTCTGCAACCAAAATAAACTATAAGTAGCGCACATGAATCAAGACAGGATGCAAGTCAAGAATTTTTATTCGAATCCGATACAGATATCAAGAACGTTTCAAGCAAGTGGATGAGATCCTTAAAACTTATCCTATTCTTATTGTAGGCATGTTCGGTCCCTAAGTTAAAACCGAACAATTTAGTCGTTGACCTGCATGGGCCACCACAAAAACTATGTCACGCCCCAGTCCCAAAATACCTAGGGACTGGACGCGTGATAATAGCCAGCAGCACACACCGATGGACAAACCCAATTTAATGGATCCATCGGGCATACTTAAGCTGTATTACAACAATAATCAAGGTCTACTAATCTCATCCACAAAATGAATATAACAATCTCAACAAAAAAGGAATATAAACATAAACATCAACATCAAGTCACAAGTACATAAATCGGGGAACAACCCGATAATCAAGTCTGATACAATGGTTCATTTAACAAGAAAGTAAATAACATAACTGACTGAGTATGGAAGAAACATATACTCAGAAAATACATGGCAATCACCTTGTCCTCGGTTCCTGGTTCTGCTCCAGTGTCTACTCCTAAACCTGCTTCTGCTCCTGCTATAGCACCTGTCCTATAAACCTCAGAGTGGATCTCCTCTGCTAAACCTGGGGACATAATCCGGATCCAGGTCTTCATGGGACATAATAAGGTACAGATAATACAAGCCAAAATAAATGCAGTGCAGCAAATATATGAAATAATAGGGTAAACTAGATAATCAGCTAAGTGACATGCAAGTTGAGAGCATCACTAAAACTCAGGCTGAAACCACTACAAGCTCTGTGTCGGGGAGCCGGTAGCAGTGATAACACGTAGTGGGCCAAGCTCGGGTTTAGAGTCTTGAGCACCACAATAATAGGGGTTATATATATATGATCAGCCTGTAGCCTGTGTGTCTCTCCCCACCCAATGTAATCATACGCCTCATGTACACAACGTCTCATGTCCATGCCACGCAGGATCAACACTAATGCAGCAAGTCATAATAAGAACTAATATAATATCTATGTCCATCCTGCATCCTACACAGAATCACCATAAATATCTCAGGAAGATTCTGTCAAATGTATAGTGTCAAGTGTCCTGGGTATAACGTACTTGATAACGCAAGTACGAGAATGTAAAGGGTCACGATGTCCATCTATAGGTGACTTTACACAACTCCGCGTACGGTGTTGGCACCCGACTATTAATTGGACACTAAGTAAGTCACACGGTCCTAGGTTTAAGCATGTACAACAATTATATATATAAGCCAAGGAAATAAATAACAAGATCTGCAAGTTTTGGCAAGGTACACTTGCCTGGGGTTCCGGCTCCAATTGTAGCTCTGACTTCAGCAGAAATTGCAGGAAGTACTCCGGTTGCTGAAATAAATATCACCATCAGATCCAGAAAATATCAATCAGCTAGAAACGCCTGTCCTTGAGTCTAATTTGGACACATGGGCGAAAATAACATTTTCAGGTCAAGACGGGGTCCACATGTGGGCCGCTTTACACCAAAAAATGTGCCAGGGACAAAGGTCTCCAAATCTGTCCAACTTAGTGTCAACAGGTCAGGAACGATGATACGAACCCAACGGAACTTCCAGAATTGGATTCCGATGAGCCGTTCTCAAAATCGCCCGTCAAGTGGAGCTTGTGGGCCCACGACACGCAATTTTGTCAACGTTCTCAGAATCGAACCAAACTTGGGTCACAGGACCAGCGTATTGCTACGAGTCCGATGGCGTAACTTTTGTTTCGATCCGACGTGTATACACTAAGTTATAGCGAAAACCAGAAAGGTCGAATACGGGGCGTTGTCGGCGGATACGCGTTGATTCCGGTGTGCACGCACATCCAAATTAACTTCTGTGAAATCCTGCACGTCCGTATCAACGACGCGCACCTATCGGTGAAGATCGCACGCGACCAAGTTGTCCCGTTTGGCGGGGCGTACTCGGTTCCAGGGTAAAATAGGGCGTTGGTTTTCCTATTTTTGGATCGCGGTTCTTGATCACCACAGGACACGATGCACCGAGCGGGTTGCACGGGCACCGAGAGGGTCACGCAGGGTTCGCGTCACAACTGACGGAACAGACATCGGGGCAGCAAGGAGAGAGATCGGGTTACCTGAACAGGGCTCCATGAAATCGAGATTCCCGTATCCGAGTCGTGTCCGAGTCGTGTGTCCGCCTAGGTTAGGGTTAGGGTTTGGGCTCTGCCACTCGTCGGGGACTGTCGAACTGGCCGGGGCTTCACCAGAGGAGGGAGGATGCTGGCGGCAGGCCGGAGCTTCACCGGAGGCGGCTGGCTCGTCGGAGAGGAGGCACGGCGGAGAAAATGAGTGGTCGGAGAAGAAAGGGGGTTAGGGCTGCTGGAGTCGGGCTTTGGCCGGAGGGGAAAGCTGCTGGCCGGAGCTGCAGGAGGAGGAGAGGGCGGCTATGGGTTCTGCGAGAGGCGGAGGAGTCGGGTGACGGCGAGGCCAGCGGAGGTAGGGCCTGGTTCAGGCGGAGTAGGCGGCTGCGAGTGCGGGGGAGGCCGAAGCGGGTTAGGGCAGTGGGCTGAGCGGCCGGGCTCGGGCTCTGCGGGGCTGGGCGGAGGCGTTCGGGGGATGCGGGTGTCCGGGCGGTGAGAGGAGCTGCTGCTCGAGGGTTCGTCGGAGGGGATGAAGGCGACGGCGAGGCGGCTCTGCGGAGGAGTCGGGGATTGCACAGTCGGCCGGAGGAGGGGAGTGGGGTCTGGTCGAGGCCGACGAGGCGGAGGGAGAAGACGACGGAAAGTAGAGGGTTTTATAGGCGGTCGAGAGAAAGGCGGTGCGACGACCGGTGAGGGGGAAGAAGGTGGGGCGGTCGCGGCGGTTACAAAGAAGGGAGTCGGAGGGTCGCCGGCGGCCACGGCGTAACGGCCGAAAGCGGCGCGGGAGGGGAATCGCCAGGGTCAGGGTCAGGGAAAGGTTTTCGGATCGGGTTAGTGAAGGGTCGGGTCGGGTCAGGCGGATCCGGCCCGATCCGTTAAGGTTTGAATGCGGGTCCGGTAGAAACGGGTTTCGGGTCACGGGTTAGTCCCGGATCCGACCCGCTAGGTTTAAGTTGGGTTGGGTTTGGTTCAACAGTGGGTTGGGTTCGGTTTGGTTTATTTCAAATAAACCGGGTTTAATTAGGGTTTAAATTGGTTTAATTATAAAATAGTTTTTAGGGCTTTAAAAATACTTCCGGGGTCCAATAAATTCTCGAAAAATTATCCTATATCTAGATTTTCATTTTATACCATAAAATATTATTTTTATAATATTTTAATATTATTTAATAATATTTAAAAATCCTTTAATTACCAAATACTTTGATTTTAATTCCAGAAAAATATCAAAAAATTACAGTAAATTGGGGAAAATTTTAAATTATCAATTTTTGAAAATCAGGGGGATTACAGACTACCCCCAGACATGTCGTGGCGTTTGTCTATAGAAGTTGATTTAGAAGGACCTGCCTCTGGTATTTTAGGATCAGACTCTGGAGGTTTGGAGTTTGCAAGAGATGCAGTAAACCCTAACCCAAAATGATTTTGTTGATAGTAAAGATCACCATGCAACAATATTCGTCTGCCTTTTCCATAGTTGAGGCCTCGCTTCAACTTCAGATCATAACCCATGTTTTGCATAATCCTCAAAGCCTGAGGGCTATATCTGTGGATTTGTATTTTCCCAGCATCAGACTCGCGAGATTCTTCTTGTACAATCGGTCTATTCTGCATTCGACTGAAGATTATTTGATGCTGATCGTTGCGAGTCGGTGGAACAATAAAGACAGATTCTTCATGTGGTCCATATGTCATGACGACATTAGATGTTGACGCATCTTCCCACATGATCTCCCCACGCTTGGTAGTTAGGGGAACTAAATCTTGATTTTGACCCCTGTCTTTGCATTTCTGGATCAAAAAATCACGCAAATCAGCGAAATTAACAGAAGAAGAACAAGAAGAAGACTTATTCTGCCTTTTTACATCAGTAGGCCTGTGGAGATTAGGAACCAGAACCCTTTCACTGCCATATGAGTAGAGCACTTCAGCCATGTGAGTAGCATACGATCTATTATCTGTTAGAGGAGCGTATTTTCCCGTGAAGCAGGTCTTTTTTACGCGGATGGGCTTATCCTGGCATAATCTGGAGCTTTGTACAGATTTGCGTAAAACAGGTGGAGTCCGCGTAATCTTCTTCTCTTGGTGGCGTACAACTCTAGAGGTCGGGAGATTCGCCACGCATTTTCTCTTGATGTGATCCAAGGGTCCACCTGCCTTCTTGTAGATGGGAGATACATTTTTATGCGCAGGGCGCATTTGAATTTTTTGTGCAGGCACTGAGGCCTTGTCAAAAATTTTGTCTGCCATGTCACAGACGGGAGACGAAGTTTTACGCGCAGGGCGCGTTTGAAATTTCTGAATTGGCGCTGAGGCCTTGTCAGAAATTTTGTCTGCCATGTCACAGACGGGAGACAAAATTTTATGCGCGGGGCACATTGTAGACTTCTGAATTGGCACTAGGGCATTGCCAGAAGCTTTGTCTGCCACGTCACAGACGGAAGACGGGTTTTTATGCACAAGGCGTAAAGGTCGCGATGTCACAACCTTGTTGATCGGAGAGAGAGAGTCCGCGGGAATGGTAGAGGATGTCCGGGGCATCCATACTTTACGCAATTTCCTGTTGTCTTGGACATAGAGGGAATGAGAGCTATCCCCTACTCGAAGCATGTCTTCGTAAGCCGATTGATCGAATTTGACGACCAAAGTCTTCTTCGTTGATCCTACGGATACAGTATCATGTTGAGCAATGGCTTTCTCGTCAGATGAGAAAGTAGTCCCCAGCAGAGTCGCCATCTTGTGTTTGATAATAAACGAAAGAAATTGAAACTAGGTTTATACGAAACCCTTTCTTTGTTTATAAACAAGAAAAAGAAGTACAATTAATCCTATACGAGGATGTTAAGTACAAAAATTTGATTCTGGAGAAATATTGCTATAGGAGTCTGATCTGCGGTCGATCACTTTGTCCCTTGGACCACATGATGACGAAGAAGTGCTGTAGAAGAAGAAAAAGAAGCTTCAAAGACTGCAGGAAAGGTTGAACTCTCGTTGCCAAAGCTCTCTATAGGTGCTTTCTTGACCTTGACCTCTGTCTGTGTCTCCTGAATTCTTTCCATCTTAGATTCGACCTCTGTCTCCTGTGGTTGGAGGTCTCTATTTATAGAGTTTGGTCACAGTAACTGACCAGTCGGTGTAAAAACCGACCAGCGGAGAGAGCTGCACCTTTTACGCAGTGGTTATAATAACTGCTACCCACGTATGAATGATCTCCTTAATTGGCGTATGATGCATGTTCCATTATGAGGTAATGCGTATAATCGCTCATCGAAGATCACGGCATGCAAGCCACGTAGGTAACTGCCCCTCGCGTAGAGAAGGTTGGCATAAAAGCCAAATAACTGTCTCGTAGGCGTAAAAGCCAGATAGTTATCTTGTTGGCGTAAAAGCTAAGTAGCTGTCTGGTTGGCGTAGAAGCCAAATAGCTGTCTTGTTGGTGTAGAAGCCAAATAGTTGTCTTGTTGGCATAAAAGCCAAATAGCTGTCTTGTTAGCGTAGAAGCCAAATAGCTGTCTTGTTGGTGTAGAAGCCAAATAGCTGTCTTGTTGGCGTAAAAGCCAAATAGCTGTCTTATTGGCATAAAAGCCAAATTCTGCGTAAAACTTGATGCTGCATAGGTAATAGGTAACCAGCGTAAACTAGCCAATTATCCTTGCTTACCAAGGTCTTGAGCGTATTCAGGGCCAAATAGCCTTATTGCGTACCTTGCAAATGTAGCCTGAATTGACGTATTTCAAGGAGATAGCATACGGCGTACTCCTATAGTTGAAAATAGCCTGGTTGGCGTATTTCAAGGAGATAGCGTACGGCGTGCTCCTATAGTTGAAAATAGCCTGGTTGGCGTAATATGCAGGGATAGTGACGTGAGCATATTAGCCCTAATTTTAGCTCTCCTAGTCATTAAAAGTAGAACCAAATCTCATGCATTAAATGTAGAGATCTGCCCCCATCTCGCGCATTAACTGCAGAGATGTGCCTCGAGTTGTGTACGAAGAACAGCTTTTGACGTGGCGGTTGGTTTTGTCTTATCCTGAGCGTAAAGCTTATCTCTGTCTGTGTAGAATAGGTAGCGTATTCCTTGAATGCATAAACGATGTCTTATATCAAGGGTTATGTCACTAGACGATAGTCTGGGGCTCTGTACAGAGTCATCATTACAGCCGTCCTCTCGATCGCCGTGCAGTACTCTTTGTCAGGAGTCAGGTTCACTGCTTCGTCTGACAGGTTCATTCGAGGAATACGAAGAGTTCCTCGTACAACTTCCCGCTGCATTAAAAGCAGACAGGTTTTACGTCGAAGTGGCGATGTAGCAACCTTTTTATGCCGAAGCAGTCTGGAAGGACTGCTTTACGCGGGTTATTTTGGAGCTCTGTTTTACGCGGACCAGCATTGAAGCTCTGCTGTACGACAATGGCTCTGAAGTCATATTTTACGCGTGCTTCATGTATGTTAGGGGTTTTACGCGTATAATCCCCCAACGTATTTTTTATGCTTCTACAGTCCCAAATACGTAGGACTAGAAATACGTAATTATGCCAGTCGTATGTATATGGCAACTCCAATATATGGAAACCATAATATATACGTACGCTGTATTATGAATATCAAATCCACAAGTGGTAATATACTGTCAACACAAGTCACACGCAATCTATATCTCATCCACAGCATAAATAAAGAAATAGGAATATATAACTGAATCTCAAATATGAAGTCTCAAAGTATGATAGTCGGGTGAAAAAAAATCCACTGCAAATCGACTATACTAAAACTACTAAATGAGAGAAGAGATCAAACTCTAATATAAGATAAATGTCAATAAAGGAAATAGCAACTAGAATATCCATCAGCTGCGATGAATCAAAGGTACTCTGAAGGTAAGACCTCCTTAGTCTGGTATAAAACGTCAGGTCCGGGTTCGTACTCTTGTGGATAATCCTGCAAGTCTATACCTGGAAAGGGACCAGGTCCTCAGAGGGACATAACATGATACATAAAAGCATGACAATAAAGTACTGAAAAATAACATCAATTGTGTCGCCTAACCATCTATGTGAATGCAGTTTGAGAATAACTTTCCAACCAGTGGGCTATCTGGCCAAAATGGGATTGGCATAATTCTCTCGGAGATTCAGGGGCCTAAAAAGCATGACGTCTTTTGAACCTCAGAGGCTACCAGGTAATAATATAGTATATAGTGATCATCATGACCGCGTATCTCCGGCGGAGCGTACGGGTTACACAAGAAAAGTGCAAAGGAGCCCAAATGCCTTACTTATTGTTCTCCCCACCCCATGCTCTAAGTATGTCACATCCATGACACGATGATACCTCTAAATAACTACCAGGTCATATAGCATGTAATTTCTATCAGCAGTTATCCCTATCCGTAGCACGACCTATACGTACCAGTGGCCAGTCGAGTACTCAAGTCCGTGTCCTACATGAGACTCACACTCGTGTAACAACAGTGTCATGACCAATGAAACATAAGAATGCCTCATGATAATGGGGCGGTCTCATAAACTAGGTCAACATGCATATATATAATAAAAATAGAATATGACGCCACTGTCGTTGCACCCAAGTTATCCTTGGACGTATAATTTATATAACAGTTAAAATATATGAACTAAATAAACAGGAATAAGATACATGCATCATATGAAATATAAATCACAGTACAATGGTAAGGTATATTTGCCTGGCAAGCAATCTGTATAGTTTAAGCGTCCAGACATCAAGTACACATGATCAGAAACTAAGGCCTCCGAATAAATGTCCCCGGATGCTGAAATAAATATCACCAACGTTCCCGGAATCAGCGAGATAGCTAAAAAATACTACCCTTTTGTCCAATTTGGACACAGGGCAAAACAGTAATTTTGGGTCAAAGTGGGGTCCACATGTGGCCCACTTTGTACTGAAATGCGTGCCAGAGGTAAAGGTCTCTAAATAGGACAAATTATAGGTCAAATAAATTTTAAATGTCAATACGAACTCAATGGTATGTCCAATTTTGGATTTCGGTGAGCCGAACACAAATTTGCCCTAAAAGTCAACCGTGGGCCCACAAATAGGTGGCTTGGTCAACTATCTCGGAATCGTATGAAACTTGGGTCACAGGACCAGTGTGATATCACGAATCCAATGGCACAAGTTTCATCGCATTCCGACGAGCGTACACTAAATGGTGCAGTATTTTACAAAAATTGCGATACGGGAACTTTTCACGGATATGGGTTGATTCCGACGTGCACACACGTCCAAATCAGTTTCTGCGAAAGCTCACACGTCAGGACATACCATACCATACACACCTTTCTGTGTAATTAGTACGCGACAGGGCGGTCCTGTTTGGCGGGACACGCTCTGTATCGCAAATTTTAAAGTTTTGGAAAACAAGTTTTTCATGATTTTCAATCCAATTTATTTCTGAATTCAACACAAAATAAAATAATCTAATTAACAGGGAATGATCTCGGTTATATGGTCTTCACATAGCAAAAATTAAATTTAGATTTAGATGTCTGTGGTGGAAGATATTAGTCTCTAAACATAGGTGGTTGAACAGTTTTCTGCAGTTTAAAATATTGTGATTTTTCTTCAACTTGGCCTCGATTTCTACCTAGGGTTTAACGCTGTTCGATGAAAACTAATTTACAAAATTGGAAGGAGAATAGGTCGTGAACATACCGGTGAAGACCGATCGGAAATCGATCGTAAGATGGAATGGGAAACTTCGCTTGAAGTAGGGTATGTCGTTGCCAAATTCTGCTGCGGCGATGCGCGGTCGCGGGTGTAGCCGGCGTCGCTGGTTCCGGGCGGTGCTCCGGTCGGCGTCGTGGAGGTCGGCACAGGGTTAGAGGGGATAGGTTTAAGGTTAGGGTTTTAAAATCTATAATATATATATATATATATATATATATATATATATATATATATATATATATATATATATATATATATATATATATATATATAGGGAGATAAGGAAGCGGGGGGGGGATTTAGCCTGGGCCGCGCGGGTTCTGGAGCTGACTCGCGGGGGGGGGATTTAGCAGCGGGTTAGGGATTTTAGTTTAAGGCTTTATTTGGGTTAAGGCTTAGGGTTTAAGTGATGGGTCTTTTTCTTTTCTTTTTATTAATAATATTTATTTATATATTCATATATATATATATATGGTAATAAAATTCAAAATTTTTTATCTAGCACATAAAAATAATATATCCTCCTTATACAAAGATATCCTACACACAATAAAATAAGATAAATAATAGTTTTGCTCCATAAGTTTCTAGATGAGTATTTACCTAGGTAGTTAATTCAATTAAATTTCTATTTTCTAATTAACTAGGAAATAGTACAATTAAATAAATTAATTAATTAAATAAATATAATATTTTAAAATTAGGGGGTTTTACACCATGCCCTCTCCCTAGAGCCACAATATCCTTCGACTACTGTCGGCGTTGTGCAACATTCAAATCACAAGCAGCCTAGTAATACTGGAGGACAAAATGCTCAAAAGCGTCCCAACCACGATGGATTTTAGGGCCACAACCCGGGGTGAGGTCAAGTGCCATATTTCACCCACTACAAGCAACCAGGACATAAGGCCAGCGACTGTCATGCTGGAAATAGTGGATGCTTCATTTGTGGTCGGTTGGGCCATGTTGGTCATGACTGTGCCGATCGCCCCAACCGGTTCCCTTTGTACCGTCCATCGTAGTAAAATCTAGCACATGTGCTCCAAGCCAATTGGGTCGCACCACAGCAGGAGATTCGACCTAACGTTTAAGGACGAGTTTATGTAATGACGCGAGAGGAGGCGTTCGCTTCGGACACCGTTGTGTCAGGTATATTACTTTTAATAATGTACCTACTCGAGTGTTATTTGATTCTGGTGCCACATATAGTTTTATATCGGTAGATTTTGCCAAATACACAAGTTGCCCATGACACAACTAGGTCTAAACCTTAGCGTTAGTACCCCGTCGGGCATGGATTTGCTTGCTCGCTCAGTCTGTAGAGATGGGTGTATTTGCATTAGAGGTAGGATAGTGTCGCTCGATACGAAGTCCTAGATATCAGGGAATACGATATCATCTTGGGGATTGATTGGCTCGGCGCTTGCTCGGCCACCATCGATTGTGCAAAAAAAAGAGTCGTGTTTCATCTACAGGGAGAGACCGAATTCTGCTACTCGTGTGGTTATGCGTCGAAAGCGTCAAATGCCTGCATGATACTTTCTGCAATGTTTAATCGACGGATGATACTTTCTACTAGGAAGGGTGTTTAGCATCAATTTGAGACACTCGGGCGGATGGTGCAAACGTAGAACATATGAAGTTGTAGCAGGATTTCTCGACGTGTTTCCATATAAATTACCCTGCATGCCACCCGATCGAGAGATCGAATTTACTATCGACACATTTCCAGATACTCGACCGATTTCTAAGGCTTTGTACAGAATTTCCCCTGTAGAATTGAAAGAGTTAAAAGTCCAGCTGCAAGAGTTACATGACCGAGGATATATTCAGCCTAGTGTGTCTTCATGGGGCGCACAAGTTTTGTTCATAAAGAAAAAGATGGGTCGATGCGGCTATGCATAGACTATCGAGAATTGAACAAAGTCACCATCTGGAACAAGTACCAGCTACCCATAATTGACGACCACTTCGATCAACTACAAGGCACGTTAGTACTCTCCAAAATAGACCTTCGTTCGGGTTACCATCAATTCAAGATCAAGCCGGATGACATATCAAAGTCACCATTTCACACTCGCTACGGACACTACGAGTTCCTGGTGATGTCATTCGGACTGACAAACGCCCTCACAACCTTCATGGATATAATGAATCACGTGTTACGAACATTTTTTGACAAGTTTGTGGTGGTATTTATTGATGATATCTTGGTGTACTCGAGGAACAAGGAGGAACATACGAAGCACTTGCGGACCATGCTTCGGACTCTTTGAGAAAACAAGTTGTACGCGAAGCTGAGCAAGTATGAATTTTGGCTAAGCAGTGTATCTTTCCTTTGGCATGTCATTTCTGCGGGAGACATTTCAGTCGATCCAAAAGAAAGTCAAAGCCATCGTTGAGTGGAAGCGACCTGCGTCAGCTAGTAAAATTCGAAGCTTTCTCGGTATAGCGGGCCACTACCAACGGTTTGTCTAGGATTTCTCAAAAATTGTATCACCTCTGACTCGCCTCACTCAGAAGGGAGTCGCATACGAGTGGTCGGGAGATTGCGAAGCTTCATTCCAAGAATTAAAGGAGATGGCTACTGAATAACCAAACTTTACTTTGTTAATAATAAACCCTTTGACCTTTTTATTCGTTTGCCAAATCTTATTTAGTTCCATCCAAGCTTGCTTTTGTCTGAATCTTCGTAGAAGAAGAAGCGGTTCACCAGCCACTACATCCAGGGATCCCACAAAAGAATGAAACCTGGCTGCTGCTCGCCTTTTGATCAATGGTTCACCAAACACTAGTTGGGCGGCTCATCGTAGTCCTGATACTTGAACTTTCGGATAGGCCTGAGGGATTCCAAATTTTTAGTGATGCATCAGGACAAGACTTGGCATGCGTGCTCAAGCAGAATAATAAAGTAATAGCTTTTGCTTCAAGGCAGCTGAAGCAATACGAGAAAAATTATCCTACACACGACCTGGAATTAGCAGAAATTGTATTCGTATTAAAATTATAGCGATACTACCTTTATGGTATAACTTAAAGAATTTACACCGATCACAAGAGCCTTAAGTACATATTCATCCAAAGGAACCTGAACAGACGACAATGGCATTGCCTGGAACTCATTAAAGATTATGACCTGACGATCGATTATACGCCAAACAAGAGAAATATTGTAGTGGATGCCTTGAGTCGGAAGTTTATGAGATCCTTGGCCACTGAAAGTAGGATAGTGGAAGATTTGAAGAGAATGGGTATCGAATTCAGAATTCGATATCGAGGGGCACAACTGGCTCGATTGCAACTTGAGTTGAGCTTGATAGAAAATGTTAAGTCCGCTCAGAAGGATGACCTATTCCTGAAGAAGATATGGGAGCAAAATTTAGCAGGAAAGACAACCGACTTTGCAAAAAATGAGAGCAGAACGTTACGGGTGAAGGGAAGACTTGTGCATTGCCAATGACGCAGAACTCATAAAGAAAATCCTTACGGAATCCATTATGCAGGATATGTAGTGCATCTTAGCAGCACAAAAATGTATAAAGATCTTCGTACGACTTTTTGGTGGCACGACATGAAAAGAGATATGGCACTTATCGTGTCGTAATGCATATCCTGTTAGAGGGTAAAAACTGAGCATAAGAGGTCGGGCGGAGAAATATAGAACCTCGCTATTACGTAATAGAAATATGAGCACATCAACATAGATTTTATTATTATCTTATCGAAGACGCAATACTAGAATAATGTCGTCTTCATGGATCGACTAACCAAGTCGATGCACTTCATTCCCATAAAAGTTTCTTGGAGCGTCGATCGCCTCGCTCAGATCTACCTTGATGAGATAGTTCGGCTATACGTTGTTCTAGTATCCATTATCTCAAATCGGGATGGACAATTTTTTTTGCATTTTTGGGAAAGCCTTCAATTGGTGATGGGGACCAAGTTGAAGTTTATTTTAGCCTATCATCCTCAAACCCATAGCTAAACAAAATGGGTGAATTAGATTCTCGAAGACATGTTATAGCTCTGCACGATGGATTCGAAGTCAAGTTGGGACGTTTACCATTGGCAGAATTTGCATACAATAATAGCTACCAGTCCATCATTTAGATGGCTCCATACGAGGCTTTGTATGGGCAAAAGTGTAAGTCACCTATATGTTGGGATGAAGTTGGGGAGCGTCAAATCCTTGGCTCAAAACTGGTTGAGCAGACCGTCCAGAAAGTTTGGTTGATCCACGAGCGACTAAAAGTAGCACAAAGCCGACATAAATGTTACGCGGACACCCATTGATGACCCCTCGAATTTGCGGAAGGTGACCATTTGTTTTTGAAAGACACGCCCATGCGAGGAGTTACAAGATTTTGAGCAAAGGGGAAGCTAAGTCCAAGATTGGTTGGTCTGTTCGAGATCCTCAGGCGGATCGCTCTGGTTGCCTATCAAATTGTCTTACCACCGATGCTATCAGATGTGCATGATATCTTCAACATATCACAATTATGGAAGTACGTACATGATTCGAGTCATATGGTGGATATTGGTCAGCTAGATTTGAAGGCAGACTTATCATATATCAAGGAGCCCGTGCAGATCTTGGATTGGAAGGATAGACAGATACGGAATCGTGAGATCCCACTCGTCCGCATGCTCTGGAAGAACCACTCGATCGAGGAGTTGACTTGGAAAATAGCGTCTGAGATGAAGAAAAAGTTTTCTTCATTATTTTCTTAGCGGTAGGTTACATTCCTAAGTTTCGAGGACAAAACTTTTTCTTAGTTGGTTATGATGTAGTGTCCCATTCCCCCAATACGGGGAGCGCGGTTACAAAAAACTGTCGTTATCGGTTGATTGAGATAGATTAAATCAAGATCCTTTCCTCATTATTGATTGGTTTCTTTGGAATCAAGTCCCATATTTGGCAGATTGTGTCTCTAAAAATGACTCAGCGACAGAGTCACGAGGGACGTTTCCGCTGTGTTGGTTTTCGTTGCTCATTTTCGATGCCACTTTGCTTCTTTCGTGTTGGTTTTATGAATGCATTTTCTTTAAAAGTTTTGATGGATTTTATTGCTTTCATTCTTTGGACTTCACATTCATATCAAATTATAGGAGAAAGAGTAGAGGAGGTATCGATCGTTTGTTCGTGTCAATGCAGGTGACCGAGTAGGCGATGTGCGAGTGGAGCACTGAAGCATCCTCTTTCTCCCTAGCGATTCACCAACTTGTGAACGACTATAACATTAACCCTTCTTTCCAAGTCTCCGCACTTAACAATTGACTCTTATTGTGTTCCAATCAACGATACCATAATAATAATAAGAGTTAAGATAAATAAAGAAGTAGGCTTGAATACTTGATGCATGTCACACATAACTCATGAAACGATCGTACTGTTGCATGCTTATCTGCCATGAATGTGCTTATTTTATGTTTCAGTTGTTGCTAGAGTTCACTTATCTATAACTATGCAAATAAGTAGTATATACTTATAATACGATCACTTGAGTAGGTACACTATGCTATCGGGTTATGCTGAGTAGTTATATTCCATTTATGTTGTCTTGAAATACTTTATTTGATAACTTAGTTTCAGGCATCGTATGGTCACAGACAACTTGTGCATAAGGTTTATGGTTCATGCGAACGGTCGTCGGGACACTGGGACTGATTCGTCAATCGTGGAACTCGGATAGCTGTGCTAGCAAACTAGTACGGGTGAGACGGGAGTTTGTAGCGGGGCTCGATACCCGCTCTGCAAGGATCTTCGTATACCTAGACTATAGTCCATGATGGCTTATGGTGCCAGTGACCCTTTTTGTTTGCTTAAACTATTTAAGCTAACGATGTCTGCTAGAAAGGGAAGAACATAGTAAATCTTATGTAGGTGGAAACGTCGACCGTAGGTAAATGTCACCTAACGATGACACACGCTTATTTTATTCATTTTATTTTCTATAGAATGCTTGTTCCTTGGACTAAGGCAAGATAGAAAGATTACATAATATTAAATTTGTATGTTTTACATGAATACCGTATCAATTTGGTGAGTTGGGTTAGCTCACCCTCACTAGTATATTTTAATGTACTGACCCATATTGCAATAGGTTCTCCCAGCCAAGGCAAAGCTCAGAGGAGCTTAGGCCTTCCCTAAATAGTCTATCAAGAAGACGTGCATCGTGTTCGTGTTTTGAAGCTTGTGTACAAATTCTCGGAGCTCGTGTACATATCCTATACAACTCTGTGGCAAGGCAAAGACTCATCCGGAAGGTCTTTTATCTTTTGATTTTAGTAACGGAATGTAATGTATGGAACGACTTTGTGTCCATCTTGTAAGCCCGCGTGGCAACCCTATACTTCTGTTCAAGAGTCTGTAAATGATGTTCATTATCAATAAAAAATATATTTCTTTCGTGCAATTATGTTATTCAATAATTTTGCGTACTTTGTGTTGTGCTCACTATAACATAATATATTTGTCTTGTGCGAGTGAAACTTAGGCTCGTACGATATCACATTTGGGGGACGACTATCAATTCTATGGAATTGGGACATGGCACATATCATGTAACTCAACTAATAATAGGTTTGTTACCATAGAATCGTTGGATGTTGCAGCTGTCCTCTTCATCTTTTTAGTTTATGAGTGACTATTTGCTACTCCAACTTGTCCCCAGTAGGAGTAACAGGAGTATTAAGAGTAGAAGGAAACTCTTGAGTCAAGGTAATCATTTCAAAGTAGTTGTCATTGAAGTTTTCATTCCCATGCTTTATGTCTTCCTCACTTCTAGCATTCACACCTGGAAAGTCATTAGCATCATTTGTAAATGTTGCCTCTGCACTCTCTCTTATGACTAAAGTGCCCTAAAAAATCGTCATTAATTCTTCAGCAAGCTAAAGTGTGATTTTCCTAAATTGAGCGACATCTTTGTTCTCCTATAAATAAACACATGAGAAACTTAATTTTACTCATTTGTTCCATAAAATATCTATATAAATTCAACCTAAATTTAGATACTATAAAATGAAACTTGCTTAATAAGTTTCTTCCATTGGTTGTCTTCATAATCAAAATATCCATGCTCTACATTATAATGCTAGCCAGATTTGGTTTTGAGATAGCGCTATGCAGTGTATTTCTTCTTTAAAGCATCCCAATGGATTTTCAGGAAATTTTGAGTAAAAGCAATCTTCGAATACTTTGCAGAAAAAGCATCGCATATGCGAGTCCATGAGTGAACTTTCAAGGATGTTCCTTGATAATCAGTTGAGGCTATTTTGTCTAAACATTTATCTACGAAATCTCTTACTAAATTAGGAGTTTGCAACCAAACTCTTTTATTATCCTTCTTTGATTTACTCTGTTACTCCATTAGATAATTTTTAACTAGAATACATATAAAAAAACCAATCACATAAGTGTTGGAATCAACGATTCTCAAAAAGCTCATCTCGTTTAGAAAATACGACAAATTTAGTTTCTAAGTTGAAAACTAGGTTTTCGGTAATACTTACTATATAAAAATAAATTCTACAAAATATTTAATATATCAAAAATAATCCAAAAATTCTCTAATTTTAGTAGGTTATAGGTTTTCGTGTCCGTTTTCTGAAAAATTAAGCAAATCATGATTCGGAGTTCTGGATCTCCTAAAATATCCAAATCTTTGAGATGTGTCCATAATTCGGACAACTGATACTAAAATTAATCTACATAATTAATGAGTTCTAATTTTTCTAATTAAATTATAGATTCAGTTACCTCAAGACGATTCCAAAAAAATAAACTAGAAACGATTCGGATGGGAACTATGAAATATGGTCTTGCGAAGTCGCGATAGATGCTAAAAATGAGGCTATTTTGGGACAAATTTTGTGACTATTTTGGATGGAAAAGAGGGGATTCTTGGTTGTTAGGAAGAAAAAGGGGAGAGTAAGGGGTGATTAGGTTTATATATAGGAAAACCAGTTTCTATTTGAATTTTTTGGTTTTATAGGGCATAATAGACTTTTCGGATAAAATAAGTACTTAAGCAATCCAATAAGTAAAAAAAAATTCACTTATGAATTTGGAGCCACATATAAGTGAAAATCACTTATAAGCGCAAAAAATGAATGCACTTGATGGATCAAATTCATATATAAGTGATGCCCCACACAGAATAAGTGAAATTCACTTATGAGTGAAAAAAAGAACATCCCCTTAATACCTTCAATTATGGCATCATTTGCATAGTAATCTAGAAGTCGCACATTGTCTTTTGTGTAATTTTTTCACTTTTTAAATATATTTTTATTTGATAAATCTATTTTAAAATTGATTTTTTTACGAGATTTTGAACTAATATGTACTACAAAAAAAATTGGACTGTACCGTTCGAATATATATATATATATATATATATATATATATATATATATATATATATATATATATATATATATATATATATATATATTCATTCAAACTTAGACTTTCAAAGACACTCTCGGAGTATTGCTCGACCGAGACGAATGATCGCTAAGGTGGGTGGCTATGATGAACATGTCTCTGTTTAGCATGCACACTTAAAAATACGGACGATACATGATAGTCTCTAGGCGAATCACCCATTGCATGCTAATAAGAATACAACGTACCTAGCTAAGGGAATAATCTTATCTTATATTGCTTGTGTTAGAATATAGAAATGAAACTTGGCTTATAGTTCGACCCTCACATGCTACCTTAGCTCCGTGCAAGTAGACTCTGCTTTATTGTCTAGAACTGGTCGAGTTGATGTCCATATGATATCTATCTTATATGCAATGCTTGTCACAGAGATAATGCAACGGTATAGAAGCACAACACATAAAATGGTTCACCTGCCTGAGGCAGGATGACTATCAAAATAGTCATTTCTGAGCCAAGTAATAGAAACATGAAAATGCTTCGGGACCTTTGGGTCGCCAAGATAACTTCCGAAATGGGAGCTGCAATAAGTAGTAAAAATATCATCTTCAATATGAATTGAAAAGAACACACGAGATAATGTGATGATTAGAATATGCATACTATGCTATGAACTTATACTGAATTGTTTGAACAGATAGACTTTGCTATGGACCCATATTGAATCATGTGTTCCAATTATGATTCTTGAAATGCCTCGCATGTAAACTTAGTGTATAGATCATCAATGGTCATGGACAACCTATGAACAAGCTTATGGTTCCCGCGGACAGTGCACCGGGGCATCGGAGCCGATTCAAACCGGTCAGGAACATGCTGATAGTCGTTCACTTTGGACGAAAAGGCGTTTAGCGAGGCTCGCTACATGCGTTGCATACCATTCCCTTGCTGAGACTATAATTTGTCTATGGCGGCTCATCAGGTCATAAGAGTAAATATGTATCGTTAAGTATATTACATATATGGCGGCAACCTGCGTATGGGCTCGTGTGGGCTTGAGGCAAGTAACAGATGCACATCGCACTTTGCGTGCAGATCGTTAATTGAACCAAATAATCTGAAGCTCTGATGTCATTCCCCGTTCCCAAATATACCTATTTGGAGTGTATTATTTTTCTTGCTTGCATGTTTTAGTATATTGTTTGAGACTAGACCCATTCTTTGGCTTATCTTGGCTCATGATTTATTTATTGGGTTGGTTTAATTATGGGTTCACAATGGTCTAAACCTCCATGTATAGAAACCAAACCTCTCATTCTCTCTCTTTATTACTTTATTTTCTTTCTCCCTTAAGCTTTCTCCCTCCAAGTCTTAGGCAAGTACACCTTATATGAGAAATGAAGAAACCCTCCATATTATTGGTTCATTATGTTTGTTATGTGTTTCTAACCACTTTTATTACTTGGAGTTCTCGATTTTGATGGGTGGATTTGAGTAGATCTAAAATTAAAGTTTAGATTTTTCATGGATTCTATGTGTTTTTTAGGGTTTTGATCTATTAAAATATGGTATTTTAGAAAACCAATTTTCTTATGTGATGGAGCACTTCATTTTGAGCATTTTGGCTTTTGGTTTACTTGATTCGGAGTTAAAATATAGTTTTTATGGAGAAGATAAATTTCAGTTTTGAAAGCTTTCCGCCGTGGCTGAACCTGCTGTTGGAGAAGATAAAGTTTTTATGCGGCCATCGAGCTATGCGGCTGAGAGTGCTATGCGACATGAGAGGGCTATACGGCCTGCACTTTTTGCCGCATACTGACAGCATGCGTCCATCTTGTTGGAAACATGTCTGCTTATTTACATAAGTGTCCTTAAACTACCATATTTTAATAGATCAAAATCCTGAACGCATGCTGAATGCATGATATATATATATATATATATATATATATATATATATATATATATATATATATATATATATATATATATATATATATATATATATATATATATTCAAACTTAGACTTTCAAAGACACTCTCGGAGTATTGCTCGACCGAGACGAATGATCGCTAAAGTGGGTGGCTATGATGAATATGTCTCTGCTTAGCATGCACACTTAAAAATACGGACGATATATATATATATTATTTCCCCAGCACGGGCATGATATGCGAGTCAACTACCAAAGCGTCGCTAGGATATTGATTGACTGAATATTGCATACAAGCTCGAGCGAATCCAGATTGAACTTCCATTGATTCATATCTAGCGTGCCTTTACTTTGTAAGATATCTTAAGAAAAATTCTCATGTGACCACGCCTTGAGATTTTGAACACAATATAGGGCTAATTAGGTAACTAAAAAGTGGTAGTAACATTTGGAGGGAACGGTATCCCGAGATCATGCAAATGAAGCTTTCCAAAGAGATTCATTCTAAGTTCACTATGGGCTAGCCACCATAGGTACTGTATATCATCTGCTTTAGTAGAGTACAATATCTGACCTATTATAAATAACATTGAGCCATTGTCTCCCTATAGGAGCACTGGAACCGCTAATACCGTATTTTAGCGTAGTGGCCCTACGGGGAACTGGTACATATGTTCCTTATTTTGCTTGGTTAGCTCAACTTTGGCAATGACGTAATTTGAGGATACCTATTATGCATTATTCCTGAGATAACCTCAGACTCCACAAATAGCAAGCCGTATAAGTGATTGACCGATATAAAGAAAATGGACTTGGTTGTGATTGTATTATTCGATTATTAGCATAGGAAAATGGACTATCATAGTGTGATGGTTCAACCCTTGTCCTTGTTTGGTTGTAGGGTTGGGCCTTTGCGTTAGGGTATGCTATGGAACTAAGTTACGACACTGAACCTATGTATTATTATATAATTGTTTCTTGGGTTTTTGTTTCTCCATTTCGTGCTTCCTTTGTAGTACTTGCTATTTGGGGTCCAACCCCACTGGTTTTGCATGGCCAGGTATTGATCCAGCACCCGTGGATCCAGCGTACTATCCCCCAACTCATGGTGCGTACCAAGAACATGGTCACAGAGGATAACGAGTGGGTTTTCTTCTTCCCTGCTCTTCATTATACTTTTACTTCTTTTGGGCATTTAGCCACTGACACCTATTAGCCGGCACGTCTAGAAATTTAGTCTCCTTACATGATTATATTATATCAGACTCCAGCTGATAACTATCATGTACTTTTGCTACTCTTCTAGCTTCTTATTTTGTACAGCTGGTCTCCATAATATTTTAACAAAGCGTTTGTGACGCCTTATTGCTTTATCATATATGCTCTATGTTTACTATTTTCTTGTTTGAATGATTGAGACAGAGAAGTTCTTGACCCTAGGAGACTTGATTTTAGCATGCACCCCTTGTCTTATTACAGCCGTGAGCGCTGTACGACATATAGTACCTTGTACGGGATAATTGGCCATGTTCGTCTCCGTATTTTGGTACTTGAGCATAACAAGGTTTTATTGGTGGCCCATGCATGCGTGTTCTTCAGACTTGTGGGGTGTCATGGTCATAGGAGTCTTAATCAAACATGGTCCTTCTTAAAATTCTAAATTCGTCCTCTTCGATACTCAGCTTGAATTCTTCCAAATTGATTACTTCCTTGTTTCTTCTCGTCCTGTACTTGATGTTTCTTGTGCTCTTCTTTAGGGCTTATCCTTCCCCCGATGCTGCAGTAATAAGAGAGACAGAGTTGCCGATGAAACGAGATCCTGTAGAACCCTAGCCAAGGATCCGAGTTGAGCCCACGATAAATGAGACAGAGCAGCAAACTCCAGGTGTTCCCATACCTCCAGCAGTACCGGCAATACTGGATACCTCGGCTTTGCTAGAGATTATTCATGGATTATTGGCCTCCTAATAATACTAGATGGTGGTACAGCAACAGCAACAACAACAATAACAACATCAGCAACAATAACTTCAGTAGCAAGAACATAATGTCATGTTGAACCAATGGTTGCAGACGGCCCTAGAACGAGGCGGGAGAACAGATTTTGGGGCATATGTTAGATTTTGTAGACTGAACCCCAGATATTTTGATGGCACAGAGGACATAATCACGACAGATGATTGGCTCCAGGATATTGAGACCATTCTGGCAGCAGCTAAAGTTTCGGCCGAGGAACATGTTTACCTGGTTCGCTTACAGCTCCAGGATCTTACAAGTGATTTGGGGGCCACGATGGAGGTAGGATTGAGGCATCCTATTTCGTAGGATGATTTCAAGACCCGGTTCAGGGCAAAAAACTTTAGGATTTTGGCTCAGTGTGAGTTACAGAAAAGGTTCACTAATCTCAAGTAGGCTGGAAGGACAGTAGATGACTACACAACAGAGTTTTGCCGACTGAGCAGATTTGCTCCAACCATGGTGGCAACTGAGTTGGAGAGATCAATGAGGTTCCAGCAGGAACTTTACTTAGAAATTTTATACATGGTAGATGTGCATGACTACCAGACTTTTGAGACGGTATTGATAGCAGCCAAAAGGGTTGAGCTTACTTCCCAGATGATGGAATCAAGAAGAGTGGATTGAAAAAGGCCTCATGGACAGAGCAATGAGGGAGGACCAGTACCGTGAACGTCGACACCATCTTCTGGCATTTGCATCCATAACTTGACACAAAGGAGGCCAGTGACCTCAACAGTAATGGCACCAACTCGGTAGCAACAACCGAGGCAACAATAGCAACAATAGCAGCAACAACGACGATGAGCACCGATAGGTTGTACCTATTATGGCAAAGGAGTTTATACTTGGGATATTTGTCGGACAATTAACAGACTATGCTTGAGATGTGGGTGCCCTGATCACAAGATTGCCTCATGCCCAATGATACAGAGGCCAGGAGGGCCAATACAACTGTTTCCTGCATTGCCAACTCTAAGAGCGGTGTAGCAAGAAGGACCAGCACTAGCATTACGACCTTTACCTCAGCGTCCATTATCGATGCAGGCCCAACTGTATAGACAACAACAACTACAAAATTAGTAGGGACTACAATAACGACAACAAAGAAGACAACAACAGGAAGCTCAAAATGGCCAAGGGCAGGTATTCACCTTGTCTTTGGAAGAAGCTATGACGTCAGGCGACGTAGTGGCAGGTAACATTTTCGTTACAACATTTCCTGCCATAGCTTTAATTAATTCTGGATCTTTGTACTTATTTATATCTGCATAATATGCGACACATTTTGGATTGAATTTTGAGGTATTGCCTGAGAGGCTGAATATACTCACTGGCAATAGGATCGTAGAAGTTAGTAGGGTGTGCCTAGCATGTCCAGTCGTCAATGACAAGAAGCTACGCAAAAATTCTTATTGGATCTCGGTTGTTCTTAATAACGATGGCTATTCCAGAACCAGGGGAGTTCCCTTGCTCCATAGTATGTGGACATTTATTACTGCAAAGTTGATCGAGTTTCCTATGGATAACTTTAACGTTATCTTAGGCATGGACTGGTTAAAATATAGTCATACAACGATAGACTGTCATGAGGGTATAGTGTTATTTAGAATTCCCGGTCCAGCTTAATAGCAAGAGACCAGCATAAGGGAGGAGTCGTAATAGTAGCAAAGGAAGAAGACCCGATACCCAAGATAGTTAAAGAATTTATGGATATCATTCCCAACGAGCTTCCCGGATTACCCCTAGTTCGAGAAGTAGAGTTCTTTATAGAGTTGATGCCAGGAGCAGAACCAGTATCCCAGAAGGTATACCCAATGTCACCATTAGATCTTAATTAGTTATATCGACACGTGAAAGAACTGAAGGCGAAGAAGTTTATTCGGACCAGTGGATCACCGTAGGGAGAACCAGTAGTATTGGTGAAGAAGAATGATGGATCGACGTGGTTGTGTATGGATTACAGGCGGCTAAATGCAGTGACCTTGAAGAACATGTATCCATTACCAAAGATTGGTAATTTGTTTGACCAATTAAGCGGAGCAATAGTCTTCTTCGAGATAGATTTATGATCATGATATCATCAGGTACGAGTTCGGGAGCAGGATATACCGAAGACAATATTTAGGTCACGATATGGGCATTACAAATTCTTAGTTATGCTATTCGGACTGACTAATGCTCCTGCGATATTTATGGATTTGATGAACCGTATCTTCATGCCATACTTGGACCAATTTGTGGTAGTATTCATCGATGACATCCTTGTGTATTCACGAAATGAGGAGGATCATGAAGAATATCTTAGGATAGTACTACAAACTTTGAGGGAGCACCAGTTATATGCGAAGCTTAGTAAGTGTGAGTTTTGGATGTATCACATATCCTTTTTTGGGCACATTATTTCTGAAGCAGGAGTGTCAGTTGATCCCAAGAAGGTAGATGCTGTAGAGAACTGGCCAGTTCCGAAGACAGTAACAGAAGTGCATAGTTTTCTAGAATTGGTAGGATACTATATAAGATTTGTGTCAGACTTTGCTAAGTTCTCGGCACCTTTGACTCGATTAAAGTACAAGGAAGTTAAATTTGCGTGGTCAGCAGAATGCCAGATAGCCTTTGAAGTGTTGAAGAAGAGGTTAATCTCTGCACCAATCCTTACAAGAGCAGGACTGGAGGATTCATAGTATATTGTGATGCATCTGGCAAAGGGCTTAGGTGTGTTTTAATGCAAGAAGGGAGAGTGATAGCGTATGCTTCTCGGCAGCTCAGAGATCAAGAGAAGAACTATCCAACGCACGATTTAGAGTTAGCAGCAGTAGTGTTCACACTTAAGTTGTGGAGGCACTACTTATTTGGCGATCGAGTAGAAATATTCACAGATCATAAGAGTTTGAAGTATGTGTTCACGCAGAAGGACCTGAAAATGAGACAAAGAAGGTGGCTAGAGTTGTTGAAGGGCTATGACGTGGAACTTTAGTACCATCCAAGCAAGGCTAATATAGTAGCTGACGCACTTAGTAGAAGAGGTAGAAAATTTATGTTGACTACTCAGAAGCACATTCTAGAAGCTTACGGGAGATAGATATCGAGATAATACTTCCACAGAGTACAGAAGTTCAGGCTAGCCCACAGATCCAATCAACCTTGGTAGAAAGAATCAAGCTAGCTCAGGCAAAGGACCCGAAGATTCAAAAGCTACGAAAAGAATGTGAGTTAGATCTTCAGAAGGAGTTGACAATACATGAGGATGAAATGCTAAGGTTTGGGGATCGTCTATGCGTACCAAGCAGGGATATTCGCTAAGAAGTTATAACTGAAGCACACAGTTTCTAGTATTCCGTTCATCCAGGAGGCACGAAGATGTACGAAGATATCAAAAAATACTTTTAGTTGAACAAAATAAAGAAAGAAATAGCCTGCTTTGTTTCACGATGTTTGATATATCAATAAGTAAAGGCAGAACAACAAAGACCAGCAAAATTATTGTAGCTGCTCCCTATTCCAGAGTGAAAGTGGAAACACATCACGATGAACTATAACCGATTTACCTAGATTATCGACTGATCGCGATGCAGTCTGGGTGATAGTGGATTGGCTCAAGAAAGTGACACATTTTCTCTCCTTCAGAGTGGGACAATCTACAGATCAGTTGGCAGAATTGTATATACGATAGATTATGAGACAGCATGGAGTGCCAGTAAGCATAGTATCAGACTGAGATACAAGGTTCACTTCTAATTTCTGGAGAAGCTTGCACGAGAGGTTGGGTACCAAGTTAAGATTCAGCACAGCTTACCACCCCAAACAGACGGATAATCCGAGAGAACTATCCAGACCTTGGAGGATATGTTATAAGCCTGTACCTTAGACCTTGGTATATCTTTAAAGAATCACCTTCAATTGGTGGAATTCTCGTATAACAATAGTTATCAGGCCAGTATTCAGATGGCACCTTTTGAAGCACTGTATGGCAGAAAGTGTAGATCACCGTTGGCTTGGGAAGACATTGGTGAGCGAAAGAAGTTAGGCCCCAAAATAATCACGCAGACAATAGAAGTTGTCAGGCAGATCAGAGAGCGATTTCAGGTTGCGCAAGATCGGCATCGCCACTGGGCAGACCGGTATCGTAGGTCTTTAGAGTTTTGTGTCAGCGACCACGTATTTTTATGGATTTTGCCTACCCGTGGGGTCATTAGATCCGGGGTTCATGGGAATCTTAGTCCGCGATACGTTGGATCGTTTGACATTTTCGATCGGGTAGGCAATGTGGCTAATCGTCTTGTCCTTCCACCTTTGCTATGTGGGGTACATGATGTATTTAATGTATCTTAGTTTTGTAGGTATGTCTCAAATCTGAGTCATGTCCTCGACCACTCTGAATTAGTCGTTGGTACTGACTTATCTTACGAGAAGCAAACCATATCCATCCTGGATCAAAGAGAGACGGTACTCAAGAACTGAACTATTTCTCTTGTCTGAGTTGCCTGGGCCCATCACACTCTTGGAGAATCGACGTAGGAGCGTGAGGACGATATTCGATCTTGGTATCCGCACTTGTTCGATTCAGAAGGTATATTCTACCTTATCCCTTCGTATCTTGATTCCATAATCAAGTGATCGCTTAAGTGTTGTGATGTTATTGCTTGTATGTGCAGTTTTGCTAGTAGATATGTATCGTGCTTGTCCTAACTTCTTTAGCTTATTTGGATTCAAATTTCGAGGACAATTTTTTTCTAAAGTGAATAAAGATGTCACTCTCTATTACCAAATATACGTATTTGGAGCATATTATTTTTCTTGCTTGCATGTTTTAGTATATTGTATAAGACTAGACCCATTCTTTAGTTTATCTTGGTTCATGATTTATTTGGTGGGTTATTTTAATCATGGGTTCACCGTGGTCTAAACCTCCATGTATATAAACCAAACCCCTTATTCTCTCTCTTTATTACTTTATTTTCTTTCTCTCTCTTAAGCTTTCTCCCTCTAAGTCTTAGGCAAGTACACATTGTATGAAAAATGGAGAAACTCTCTATATTATTGGTTCATTATGTTTGTTATATGTTTTCAACCACTTTTAGTACTTGGAGTTCTCGATTTTGATGGATGGATTTGAGTAGATCTAAAATTAAAGTTTAGATTTTTTATGGGTTTCATGTATTTTTTGAGATTTTAATATATTAAAACATGGTATTTTAGAAAACCAATTTTTCTATGTGATGGAGAACTTTATTTCGATCGTTTTGGCTTTTGGTTCACTTAATTCAGAGTTAAAATAAAGTTTTTATGGAGAAAACAAATTTTAGTTTTTGGAGCTTTCCGCCATGGCGGAACCAGCTGTTGGAGAAGACGAAGTTTTTATGTGGCGAATGAGCTATGCGGATGAGAGTAATATGTGGCCTGAGAGGGCTATGCGGCCTGCGCTTTTTGCCGCATACTGACAACATACGTCCATTTTGTTGGAAGCATGACTGCTTATTTACAAAAGTATCCTTGAACTCCTTATGTTTTTACTCAATAATCGAATGAGAAATTTGCTAAGTCCAAGAGATACTCATATGCGGCTGAGTGACCTATGCTGCAATAAGAGCATGCGGCCACATTCATTGGACGCATGACTCTGAACCGTTGGCACATATTTCTATAATTTTGTCCTTTCTCTCTGCCATACTTTATTGTATATCCCATCAGTCACATCAATCACTTTATGTCACTTCACTGACACTTTATTTATTGCCCGTCCCTTCAAGTACTTGTCTCAAAGAGTAGACTTTAACCCTGAACATGCGTCCTAGAGACCTATGCGTCCAGGACTTCCTATGCGGCCTAGAGACATATGCAGCCTAAAGACCCATACAGACTTGATTATTTTGATTGAATATTTTTTTATTCTTTTATGATTTATATTTTGGGTTAATGCTTGTGTTATGATTCTAAGGAAGAATGGATTTAGTAACCAGACCTCGTGCCAAACATGACCATGAGCTAAGATTGGCTTTGAACATGGCATGAGTTGAACTGAGATTTCAGTATGAACCGGACTAAGTGGATAGTGACTAACCGGCTATGTGCATGACATAAGCATTCGTGTTACAATGTGATCGTGATTCATGTGACCCAATATATAATTGGTAATTGGACTCGAGTACTGTATCCGTGCTGATACAAATTATTGCCTAAAAGTGTATATGATCGGATGTGCTCCGAGATGCGACATACCGTGTCACGTGTTAAGTGATTTATATTTGGATTGTGCATCGAGAATGCCTCCAAATTCCTGAATGCGTGATATTATATATATATATATATATATATATATATATATATATATATATATATATATATATATATATTATTTCTCTAGCATGGGCATGAAATGTGAGTCAACTACCAAAGCGTGGCTAGGATATTGATTGACTGAATATTGCATACATGCTCGGGTGAATCCAGATTGAACTTCCGTGGATTCGTATCTAGCGTGCCCGTACTTTGTATGATATCTTAAGAAAAATTCTCATTTGACCACACCTTGAGATTTTGAACACAATATAGGGCTAATTAGGTAACTAAAAAGTGGTAGTAACATTTGGAGGGAACAGTATTCTGAGATCATGCCAACGAACCTTCCCTTAGAGATTCATTCTAAGTGCGCTGTAGGCTAGCCACAACAGATACTGTATATCATCCACCTTAGTGGAGTACAATATCTGACCTATTAAAAATAATGCCGAGCCATTGTCTCCTTATAGGAGCACTGGAACCGCTAATACCGTATTTTAGCGTAGTGGTCATACGGGAAACTGGTACATCATGAAGTGCCTGTATATTCCTTACTTGGCTCTGTTAGCTCATGTTCGGTAATGGCGTTATCTAAGGATACCAATATTGTATTATTTTTTAGATAATCTCAGACTACACAAATAATAAGTCGTACAAGTGATTAACCGATATTAAAAAATGGACTTAGTTGTGATTGTATTATTCGGTTAGTAGCCTAGGGAAATGGACTATCATAGTGTGATGGTTCAACCCTTGTCCTTGTTTGGTTATAGGGGTGGACCTTTGCGCTAGGCTATGCCATGGACCTAAGTTATGACACTGAACCTATATATTATTATATAATTATTTCTTTGGTTTTTGTTTTTTCATTTCGTGATTCCTTTGTGGTACTTGCTATTTGGGGTATAACCCCACTGGTTTTGTATGGCCAGGTTTTAAGCCAGTACCCAAGGATCGAGCGTACTATCCCCCAACTCATGGCACGTACTAGGAACATGGTCGCAGAGGATAACGAGTGAGTTTTCTTCTTCCCTGCTCGTCATTGTACATTTACTTCTTTTAGGCGTTTAGCCACCGGCACCTGTTAGCCGGCACGTCTGGACATTTAGTCTCCATACATGATTGTATTAAATCAGACTACAGCTGATCACTATCATATATTTTTTCTACTCTTTCAGCTTCTTATTTTGCACAACTGGTCTCCAGAATATTTTGATAAAGCGTTTGGGACGTCTTATTGCTTTATCATATATGCTCTATGTTTACTGTTTTCTTGTTTGAATGATTGAGACATAGAAGTTCTTGACCTTATGAGACTTGATTATAGCATGCACCCCCTTGTCTTATTATAACTGTGATCGTCGTACGACGTATAGTACCTTATACGGGATAGCTGGCCATGTCCGTCTCCGTATTCCGGTACTGGAGCGTGACATCTGAACACTTGAATAATTTGATTATAAGATATCTGAGAAATCTGAACGAACTGAGTATAATGCATGTGAACCTGAGAAACAATATAACCTGAGTATCACATATTTGAGTATATATCGTTCACCTGATTCAGGAACCCGCTCACGACACCCTGTCTTTTCTTATGCGATTCCGTGGATTTTATTTTATATATTCATTCTTGGATTTTCAAATATATATATATATATATATATATATATATATATATATATATTGCAAGAAGGTAATTATATTCAACTCATGAAATCAATATACATACATCCACCTTTGGGTGGCTCTAACAGTGCTAAACATAGCTTGTACATCCCTTTTAATGTTATGGATTATGCCAACATTGGATTCTACTATTCTCAAAGACCCGGTTGTTCCGTTCCCTCTAGATATGACATACCGCAGAAGCTAATCTAGCACAAGCCTGTTGGAACCATGCACTTCCTCTGCTTCTGGCTCCTCTAATATCCCGAAAGCTCTCTACGATACTGTAGTCATCCAACTAGCTAAAGTAAGACCCTCTGTCTATGCTAAACCTCTCTAGACACAGGGCAAACAAAAAAATGTGTTGCAAATCCTTATCGTCGTTCCCGCATAAAGCACAGGTCCACTCTCCATTTAACACCCCTAATCTCGCAAGTCGGTCCTTCGTGAGTAGTTTGCCAATGCATTTTTCCCGCAACCCCACACGTCCATATGATAGAAGCATCCGTTATCTTTTCATGTATCATACTGACTTGGTTATAAGCCACACTAAATTTGAATTGTCTATCTTTAGTGCCATCCCATATCTATTTATCACTCGGGATGTTGCTGTCAATATAAACCCTCCCTACCTCCGTTGCCCAACACCAGACATTGGGATGCTACTCCATTCGCCAGCGACCATCTAGCAATAACACTTACCTTATGTCTTTGGTTTGCCTCATCTGCCATATGATCACCAACCCGATCCAAAAGGCTACTTTGGTGGATCCAGGGGTCTAAACATAGGTCAGTGGATGTTCTATCTCATATATGTCAAGAAAAAAACTACTACAATAATTTCTTATATCCGAGCATACGCTTGAAGATTACAGAATCATTATTGTTAGCTCTGTAGACCCAAAAATTAGCCCAGTTGAGATAGTGACTAGTCATCTAACGTGCCCAAAGTGACTCCCCCTGTAGGAACCTCTAGACAAGCTTTATCCCCGCTACCTGTAGTAAAGAGCGGATAGGCCGGAGCCCCATACCACCCTCCTCACGAGGTCTACACAGAATCTCCTAGAAAATGGCATATATACCCTCCCGCCAAATAACATCTGCACATATCACTCCACCCTGTGTATGGTAGTCGCTGGTAGCAAAATAGACAAAAGCCAGAACATGACAACTGCAGAAACTACCGATATGACCAACTCAATGCGACCTCCAAAGGATAGGCAGTGAGCTTGCCACCCTTCAACTCTCTTCTGTACAAACTCAACCAAACTCTTGCACTTTGTTTCCCTTACATAATTACATATTAGAGGGACTCCCAAGTATTTCACTTGCAATTTTTCTTTCACTACTCCCAAAGCGTCAGCCCGTTCCTCCTTACGCGTACATCGCTTATTGAAGTAAACTTTGCTCTTATCCCGGTTTAGAGTTAGCTCGGAGAGTCTCCCGAACCTCTCCATCATGCTAGAGATGTCACGCTCCAGTCCCAAAATACGTAGGACCAGGAGTACGCGACACGCTAGCTACGCATTCGACCAGACTCTGGTCCGACTCGAATACGTATAAGCTGTAAACTACTCGTAACTATCTAAATAATCCAGTAAATATAAACATCTATGTCTCAATCCACAATGAACAGAAATACACAAGAATAAGCTACATGTGCTAAAGTCGGCCGCCCAATAACACACAAACTAGAATAGACTCGAGAATAATATGAGTCTATAAAAACTAGGCTACAACAGCAGATGAATAATCAATATAAAATAACCATAATGTCGGTAGAAATAATGTGAGTACCTGGTACCAATGTCTGCAAGACAAGCAACTCCATCAGCAACTCCAAAGGCTCCGTAATCGTCTATGCTGCAAAACTGGCAGGAGACCAGGTCCTCAGAGGGACGTAACAAGGTACAAAAATACAGCATGCCAAAGTATAACAGAAAGTACAAGTGCAACGACGGTGTAATCTAGCATAACCACCTAAGTAAGACACAGTTTAAAGATAATGTTCGACGCGTGGGCTATCCAAAATAAAATCGTAGCTCCGGACACGAAAACACACGGGACGTACCGCAGCTCGGGGCAAAGAGTCACACGGGTGATACAACTACTCTAGATACATGATCACTACAGAAATAGTACATATACATATATAAGCACGTGCAGAGGAGCCCAAACGTCTTGTAACTGTCTTCCCTTTTCCAAGCGATCAACGAGCATGCGCTGAACCTGAACCTCTGTCTAGCAGTCTCGTCACACAGAAATAACTATCAATAGACGCGACCCTAAGGTCATCCCAGATTCCAATCATGCTATCAGTCTCAGGATACAGGAAATCTGGCACGATAACAGTGTATGGATGTGTCCTAGGGTTTTGATATACACAGGTACGTATATTAAGGTGTTACGAACATCTATCACTCATTACCAGACATTACCGATGAACATCTGTACCCGGTTGTGACCCGATCGTGAAGTAACGATTCTTAATCAAAAATGCGCACAATGCATATAATAAATCAATAAATATTTGGTAACTGAAATACAGGGTGGCAAGGTACACTTGCCTGGATCTGGCTGCTGAAGATGGGTCTCCAGTACAATGTCCAAGTCCGCGGGTCCCATAGTACTTAGAGACGAGGTACAAGCTCAATCAATAAACTATCACGAGGCTGAAAAAAGAAGTGACACACATCTAATATATGTTCAAACTCAGTTACAACTCACAAGGACACGAAGCTAGAGGGTTGACCAAGGTTGACTAAGGGTATGTTCCATCTAATCCATTTAATCATCTGTACAATATCATCAACCCAAACCTCAATCTTACTATATTCATCACGTTGTTCAGTAGTTCAAACCATAATCAAATCCTCAGTTACACCCCGGGTCTTTACCGACATTAACATGCACGTTGACATATCTCATCCTCAAATAAATTATCAATTATTTATTATACCCTCGAATATATACATTCACTATAATTTCATAATAAAACTTCTCCTCGATCAAATTTACTATTAGTATTTATTTCTCAATAATCGACCAATATTTAGGTATCACGACATATACTTAAACAAACGACCAATATTGCATATAAAATTACGTATAAAACCTAACAAATTCTCATTTGGCATTTAAATCCTAGCCTCATAATATGTGTCATTCCCAACCATCAACTGTATGTATTTCATACCTCAACCCATGAACATCATTGCATATTTAAACCATAATTAATCAACCTAGCAATTTACCATCACTTGCATATAATATTACTAAAGTCTCAATGTATAGCAACCTATTAAACTAAATCTAAAACATGCACAACCCTAAATGCATATAACCCACATCAATATACAAAATATATCCCAAAAAATCAATATGAAGTTACACTACAACTAGAGAGAGATGAGTTTTCACCTTGGCGGCGAGGTCCAGTGGTCGTCTCTGGCCGGAGGGGGTCGTGGGGGTGTTGATGGTGGTGATGTTGATGATGAGGATGATGAAGATGGTGATGATGAAGATGGTGCTGGTGGCGAAGGGCGGTGGTGCTGGTGGTGAAGGGTGGTGGTGCTGGTGATGAAGGTTGGTGCTGCTGCGGTGTGGGGGAGGTCGCAGGGGGTGGCAGTGAAGTCGGGGATGGGTCGAGGAAGCTGTCACGGTGGTGCTGGTGATGGTTCGAGGTACAACGGGCTCGAGGGGTGGTTCCGGCGGTGGCTCAGGAGGTTCGGGGTGAAGGAGGTGGTCGTGGCGGTGGGAAGGCTTCGAGGGGGAGGCTGTAGTAGCTCTCCGGGGGAGGAGCTCGGCCGCTCGACGAATGCAGCGGTCTGTCGGAGGAGGGGCCGGCCGGGTTCAGTTGGGTTAATGGTGAAGAACAATGAGTGGAGAGAAAGAAGAAGAAGAAGGAGAAATTTTGGCTGTGTATGTAGAAGAGGGAGGAGAGAGAAATTGGGGGTTTCCCAAGTTTGGGGATTAGGGCCGGTTGGGAAGTGTGTAGTGAAGAGACATTTTATAGGGAGTTGTGATGGGAAGTGTGTGGTGGTGATGAGTCCCGATTTTGAATGGGTGGCTAGGATTCATCATGAGGGAATCACACAAAGGGGAGAGTGGGGTTGAACCGATCAAGAGTTGAGGGCTTCTTTATTTGGTGTGAACCAATGAGGTGATGACACCTACTACAATATTTGCAAATAAGCCCCTTAATTTAGGGTATTTGCACAAACACATAAAATTATGGGAAAATGGTGTGGAAAGTAGTGTTTGGTATTTTGTAGGGTGAGAGGGGGTTGTATGTTTTGCATGGGCTTAAAGAATGAGGGTTTGGGTTACATTGGGGTTAAGTTAGGATTAGTCAAAGTTGGTATCCCCAATTTAATTAAAATAAATTATCATGTGCTCTTAAATTAAATGGGGGCACATGGGGTCTCAATTTGGAGTGACACAAAGGTCATAAAAGGTATATGCTTGGTGTCAGTCTTGGACCCTTTAATTGTTCCGGCTAAACGGGTTGAGTTGGTGTCTCAAAATTTATAGCAACGACACAGGTACGACACAGGATTAAATAATAGATTTCGGGTACGGGAAGTTGTGCAATTAAATTAGAGCACAAGGGATTATGATTTTGAGTGACAAAAAATTCCAGCGCCTAAGCTGGCTTGTCAAGTCAAGGGTGCAACAATTAGTTGGAAATTATGGGCTATTGTTGGGCTCCGGATATTGCAACAACGGTAGGGTGCACCAAGAGTTTAAAATAAATAATTTAGGCCACTGTAATTAATTTCTAAACCTTAATACCTGTTGCTAAATTAAAAATTTCTAACCCAAACTAGTCTATCTATAAAAATTAAACGAGGGGGTTTACATCCTTCCCAACTTAGAAAAATTTTCTCCCCAAAACTAAAAGTAAAGCACGAATAATAGCTACGAAAAAAATAGACTGGTAATCGAATGCGGTACGTAAATTCGTACCTTGGTCCTCAAATAAATACAGAAAATATTACCGAATGGAATCCTCGTGCTCCCAGGTAGACTCGCCTGGCGAATGATGCTTCCATGCAACCCTGACTAGTCGAATAGTCTGACCTCTCAAAGTCTTCCCACTGTAATCTAGTATCTCCACTGGCTGCTCTACGTAAGATAAACAGGGCCCGACTGTAATTTTCGAATGATCCAACACGTGGCTAGGGTCTGCCATGTATCTCCTCAACTACGATACATGAAATACGTCATGCACTCCTTCTAATGATGGAGGTAATGCAAGACGATAAGCCACTTTGCCAACTCGTTCCAAGATGTCAAAAGGTCCGATGTACCTCGGACTCAGCTTGCCTCTGCCGCCGAATCTGATGGTACCACGAGTAGGCAATATCTTCAAAAATACATGGTCACCCTCTTTGAACTCCAAAGGTCTGCGGTGCACATCTGCCCAATGCTTCTGTCTGTCCTGTGCTGCACGCAAGTAGCTCTGAATCTGATTTACTTTCTCTACTGTCTGTGTCACCAACTCTGGACCAAGTATTTGACGCTCTCCCACGTCACTCCAATATACCGGTGACCTACACTTCCTGCCGTACAGTACCTCATAAGGTGCCATATGTATGCTGGCCTGGTAACTGTTGTTGTAGGAGAATTCCATAAAGTGTAGATAGTCCTCCCAAGATCCTCCAAAGTCGATCATGCACGCTCTCAACATATCCTATAGTATCTGAATCGTGTGCTCTGACTGGCCATCGGTCTGTGGATGATATGTAGTGCTAAACTTGAGACGAGTTCCTAGACTCTCCTACATACTCCGCAAAAAATGTGACATGAATCTGGAATCATGATCCAATACAATGCTGACAGGCACTCCATGTAGTCGTACTATCTGTCTTATATACATGTCAGCTAATATCTCTGTAGACTGCCCAACTCTGAAGGGCAAGAAATGTACAGACTTGGTGAGTCTATCCATGATAACCCAAACTGTGTCCTTCCCGCTAGGGCACCTCGGAAATACTATGACGAAGTCCATGGTAATGTGTTCCCACTTCCACTCGAGAATGGGAAGCGGCTACAATAGTCCGGTAGTTCTCTGATGTTCAGCCTTGACTTGCTGACAGACCAAACATCTCGCCACGAATCTTGTAATCTCTCTCTTCATCCCATGCCATCAGTAGTTTTGTCTCAAATCTCGGTACATCTTCGTACCCCCGGGATGAATATAATAAATAGAGCTATGAGCCTCGGTCATCAACTCCTGGCGTAGCTCGCCACTCGAAACTTATAGGCGATCTCCACACCTTAATGTTCCGTCTTCATGAATCCTGAGTCCTGTCTGCATGCCGGCCTCTGTCCTCTCTCGCAGTCATTGGAATCTCGCATCTGTAGGCAGGGCTGCCCAGATCCTCTCAACCAATGTAGATTGAACCTCGAGACTGGCCATCTGTCCATCCATGCCTGAAAATACAATCTCTATCCCAAGCTCCTGAAGATCTTCTAGCAATTGCCGCTGAGTCGTCAAAAAGTATGCCATGGACTCCCTGCTTAAGGCATCTACTACTACATTCGCCTTGCCAGGGTGGTACTGCAACTCTATATCATAATCTGTCATCAACTCTAGCCAGCGTCTCTGACTCATGTTGAGCTCCTTCTGAGTGTAGACATACTTCAGACTTTTTTTATCTATGTAAATCTCAATACGCTCTCCATAAAGGTAGTGCCGCTATAGCTTTAGTACAGATATTACCGCATCTAGCTCTAGATCATGCGTCGGATAGTTCTTCTCATGAACTCTCAGCTGTCTCGATGCATAGGCTATCACTTTGCCGTGTTGCATCAGTACACATCCTAATTCGCTCCCAGACGCATCACTGTACACTATAAATTCTCCTGATCCTGAAGGAAGTATCAAGATCGGTACTGATGTCAGACGCTTCTTCAGCTCATCGAAAGCCGTCTGACACTCCTCGGTCCAGATAAACTCCTTGCCTTTATGCGTCAGTCGCGTCATAGGCGCAGCGATCCTCGAGAAGTTTTCCATGAACCTCCGATAATATCCGGCAAGTCCGAGGAAACTCCTAATCTCTGTAACTGACGTAGGGGTTGGCCATGTCTCAACTGCAGCTATCTTCTTTGGGTCAACTGATAGTCCATCTCCGGTGATTATGTGTCCCAGGAAGGGTACTCTATCCAAACAGAACTCATATTTGCTGAGCTTGGCATACAGCCTCTTCTGCCTCAGCGTCTCCAACACGATCCTGAGATGTCTCTCGTGCTCCTCCTGGCTCTTAGAATATACCAAGATGTCATTGATGAATACCACCACGAACTTATCTAAATACTGGTGGAAAATATTGTTCATCAGACTCATAAATACTACTGGCGCATTGTTAAACCAAACTGCATGACTAGAAACTCATAGTGCCCATAATTCATCCGAAAAGCCATCTTCGGAATATTCTCTCTCCGTACCTTGATCTGATGATAGCCGGATCTGAGATTGATCTTCGAGAATACACATGCACCACTAAGCTGATCAAATAAATCATCGATGCGTGGTAGTGGGTACTTGTTCTTTATCGTTACAGCATTTAACGACCTGTAATCGATACACAAATATACCGTCCCGTCCTTCTTCGGTACAAATAAGATGGTTACTCCCATGGAGAAATACTAGCCCGAATGAAACCCTGTCTAAAAGATCATCTACTTGAATCTTTACTCAACCAACTCCTTCGGTGCTAGTTTGTAGACGGGAAAAATAATTAGCTTGGCTCCGGGAGTCAACTCTATAGCAAACTCTATCTCTCTGTCAGGTGGCAGGCCTAGAAGATCCTCTGGAAACACATCCTTAAACTCTGATATAACGTGAGGGTATATCGGTTCACCTTCTGCAATGTGTGTCGCTAAGGTTGGACACCATGCTCTCGGGCTCCCTGAAGAAACTTAAACTCAGGGTAATCTGGTGGTCTAAATATAGTGCAACCACGTTAACAATCTAGCGTCGCGTGGTATTGGATCTACTAACTTATGCCTAGGATAATGTCATAGTCTAGACTTAACCTCATAATAAATTCTCCCGTTCTATTTACCACCAATCCTCCAAAAGAAAATTCTCCCTTGCCTAATGTATAATTACTCTTCTCCTCAAATTTTTCCCTAAAATTGTATTCCTCAAATTTCTTCATTCCATTATTTATTGCTCCGAGTCACATATCACCCAAGCACACGCCAGAATTTGCTGGTATCTGATAATCCTCTTCTAGGTGAGAGCCTAAAATTCTATCTCCTCTAGTTCATATTTTCGTTCCTGGTATTACTATCATATACAACAACTAATTTCTAGCACCGGGTTATGCTTTTCCATAAATTTTTCTAGAAGGTTAGGATCAACGATCTTTCTAGCTCCCAGTACTTCCCAAATCACTGTAATCTCGAGTACGGGTGGGGTACTACTGGGTCCAATTCTCTTGCTAACCTTCTACACTAGTTCCAGAATATAAAAAGAACCTATCAATCTATCCTACTAAGGGTAACAATCTTCTCAGAGAGTATTGCACAAATCATGTCTTCTGTCATCTGAACTACGATCTTCTTCTGGAGGAAATCATCAGGCACAAGCATTCGTCTTCCTGAATAATAGGAGATGAGAAACAATGATAACGATATTGACGAAAATTGAACGAATACAAATTGGAAGTCCAAGGGCGATAATCATATACAAAGCGAGTTTTTAAAATCGATTATGGATTGAGATCCTATTTAACAATAAATTCTAATATATATTCCTAATTTGCAGGCTCGCTTGGCACAGTCAGTTGACCAAGACGATTTAAATCGGACCTGCATGGGCCACCATAAAAATATGTCATGCCCCAGTCCCAAAATACGTAGGACCAGGATTACACGACACGCCAGCTACGCATTCGCCTAGACTTTGGCCCGACTCGAATACGTATAAGTTGTAAACTACTGGTAACTATCTAAATAATCCAGTAAATATAAACATCTATGTCTCAATCCACAATGAACAGAAATACACAAGAATGAGCTACATGTGCTAAAGTTGCCTGCCCAATAACACACAAACTTGAATAGACTCGAGAAGAATATGAGTCTATAAAAACTAGGCTACAACAACAGATGAATAATCAATATAAAATAACCATAATGCCAATAGAAATGATGTGAGTACCTGTTACCAATGCCTGTAAGACAAGCAATTCCATCAGCAACTCCAAAGGCTTCATAATCGTCTATGCTACAAAACTGGCAGGGGACCAGGTCCTCAGAAGAACATAACATGGTATAAAAATATAGCATGCCAAAGTATAATAGAAAGTACAAGTGCAACGATGGTGTAATCTAGCATAACCACCTAAGTGAGACACAGTTTGAAGACAATGTTCGACGTGTGGGCTGTGCAAAATAAAACTGTAGCTCCGAACACGGAAACACACAGGACGTACCACAGCTCCGGGCAAAGAGTCATACAGGTGATACAACTACTCTAGATACATGATTACTACAAAAATAGTACATATACATATATAACCACGTGCAGAGGAACCCAAACATCTAGTAACTGTCTTTCCCTTCCTAAGCGGTCAACGAGTGTGCGCTGAACCTGAACCTCTATCTAGCAGTCTCATCACACAGAAATAACTATCAACAGACGCGACCCTAAGGTCATCCCAGATTCCAGTCATGCTTCCAGTCTCAGGATACAGGAAATCTGGTACGATAACAGTGTATGGATGTATCCTAGGGTTTTGATATACACAGGTACGTACATCAAGGTATTGTAAACATCTATCACTCATTACCAAACGTTACCGACGAACGTCTGCACCCGGTTGTGACCTGGACGCGAAGTAACGATTCTTAATCAAAAATGCTCATAATGCATATAATAAATTAATAAATATCTGGTAAGTGAAATACAGGGTGGCAAGGTACACTTGCCTGGATCCGGCTGCTGAAGATGGGTCTCTGGTACAACGTCCAAGTCCGCGGGTCCCGTAGTACCTAGAGACGAGGTACAAGCTCAATCAATAAACTATCACGAGGCTGAAATAAGAAGTGACACACGTCTAACATATGTTCAAACTCAGTTACAACTCACAATGACACGAAGCTAGAGGGTTGACCAAGGTTGACTAAGGGTATGTTACATCTAATCCATTTAATCATCTATACAATATCATCAACCCAAACCTCAATGTTACTATATTCGTCACGTTGTTCAGTAGTTCAAACCATAATCAAATCCTCAGTTTTACCCTGGGTCTTTACCGACATTAACATGCACGTTGACATATCTCATCCTCAAATAAATTATCAATTATTTATTAAACCCTCGAATATATACATTCACTATGATTTTATAATAAAACTTCTCCTCGATCAAATTCACTATTAGTATTTATTTATCAATAATCGACCAATATTTAGGTATCACAACATATATTTAAACAAACGACCAATATTGCATATAACATTACGTATAAAACCTAAGAAATTCTCATTTGGCATTTAAATCCTAACCTCATAATATGTGTCATTCCCAACCATCAACTGTTTGTATTTCACATCCTCAACCCATGAACATCATTGCATATTTAAACCATAATTAATCAACCTAGCAATTTACCATCACTTGTATATAATATCACTAAAGTCTCAATGTATAGCAACCTATTAAACTAAATCTAAAACATGCACAACCCTAAATGCATATAACCCACATCAATATACAAACATATATCCCAAAAAATCAATATGAAGCTACAGTACAACTAGAGGGAGATGAGTTTTCACCTTGGCGGCGAGGTCCGGTGGCCGTCTCTGGCCGAAGGGGGTCGTGGGGGTGTTGATGGTGGTGATGTTGATGATGAGGATGATGAAGATGGTGAAGATAGTGAAGATGGTGATGATGAAGATGGTACTGGTGGCGAAGGGTGGTGGTACTGGTGACCAAGGGTGGTGGTGCTGCGGTGTGGGGGAGGTCACAGCTGGTGGCAGTGAAGTCGGGGATGGGTCGAGGAAGCTGTCACGGTGGTGCTGGTGATGGTTAGAGGTACAGCGGGCTCGAGGGGTGGTTCCGGTGGTGGATCGGGAGGTTCAGGATGGAGGAGGTGGTCGTGGCGGCGGAAAGGCTTCGAGGGAGAGGCTGCAGTAGCTCGCCGGGGGAGGAGCTCAGCCGGTCGACGAGTGCAGCGGTCCGCCGGAGGAGGGGCCGACCGGGTTCAGTTGGGTTGATGGTGAAGAACAAGGAGTGGAGAGGAAGAAGAAGAAAAAGAAGAAGAAGAAGGAGAAATTTTGGCTGTATATGTAGAAGAGGGAGGAGAGAGAAAGTGGGGGGTTTCCCAAGTTTGGGGATTAGGGTCGGTTGGAAAGTGTGTAGTGAAGAGACATTTTATAGGGAGTTGTGATAGGGAGTGTGTGGTGATGATGAGTCTCCATTTTGAATGGGTGACTAGGATTTATCATGAGAGAATCACACAAAGGGGAGAGTGGGGTTGAACAGGTCAAGAGTTGAGGGCTTCTTCATTTGGTGTGAACCAATGAGGTGTTGATACCTACTATAATATTTGCAAATAAGCCCCTTAATTTTGGGTATTTGCACAAACACATGAAATTATAGAAAAAATGGTGTGGGAAGTAGTATTTGGTATTTTGTAGGGTGAGAGGGGATTGTGTGTTTTGCATGGGTTTAAAGAATGAGGGTTTGGGTTACATTGGGGTTAAGTTGGGATTAGTCAAAGTTGGTATCCCCAATTTAATTAAAATAAATTGTCATGTGCACTTAAATTAAATGGGGGCACATGGGGTCTCAATTTGGAGTGACACAAAGGTCATGAAAGGTATAGGCTTGGTGTTAGTCTTGGACCCTTTAATTGGTCCGGCTAAACAGGTTGAGTTGGTGTTCAAAATTTATGGCAATGACACAGGTGCGCGACAGAGGATTAAATAATGGATTTCGGGTACGGAAACTTGTACAATTAAATTAGAGCACAAGGGATTATGATTTTGAGTGACGAAAAAGTCCAGTGCCTAAGTTGGCTTGTCAAGTCAAGGGTGCAACAATTAGTTGGAAATTATGGGCTATTGTTGGGCTCCGGATATTGCAACAACGGTAGGGTGCACCAAGGATTTAAAATAAATAATTCAGACCACTGTAATTAATTTCTAAACCTCAATACCTATTGCTAAATTAAAATTTTCTAACCCAAACTAGTCTATCTATAAAAATTAAACGAGGGGGTTTACAAGAGATGCCCCCATACCCTCTATAGTAGGAACCAGAAAACTAGTATGTCGTCCTCATAGATCAAATATGTGAGGTGAGGCATTACACTTTTGAATAGCGATAAAATGATTTGTCTATGAGCAACAACATCCATCATACAAGTAAAGAATTCCACGACCAATGTGAATAAATATGGAGAGAGTGGGTCTCCTTGCCTCTGGCCTCTGTTGCTCCCGAAGAATCCGTGGGGTTGTCCCTTAACAAGGACAGAGAAGGATGCAGTCAAGATGCACTCCCAAGTCATAGCAACCCAGATCGAATCTAACCCTATGTTGTGCATAATATATATGACGAACTCACTATTCACCATGTCATAAGCTTTATGGAGATCAAGTTTGATAAAAGCCTTGTTGCCCCTGCTTTGTTGAATTCCTGGATCATCTCATGCGCCAGAAGGCTATGTGTCATGGCCCAGACCCAAAATACGTAGGACTAGGAATATGTAGCATGCCATCCGGTATGTATATGAAGGCTACTCCAATATATGGAATCCTCCAATACAACCGTACGCTATAACATAAAACACAATTCACAAGTGGTATATATTGTTTGAAGGTCCGTGATGGTAATTCTATAGGGGGGTGAATAGAGTGCTAAAGAATAATCTATCGAAATAAAAATTTATCTAAAGTAAAGGCACTTAACTAATAACAGTAATGAGCAAGATAGATATTACGACCCACACCCGGTGTAAGGGCACGAGTACGTTGGTACGTCCAGCCTACGACGCAACATCGACGGTAGAGCGCTGTCTAGGTCAACAATACTATCTACACATTTCACACATAATATATAAGGTATCTGTCATGCTATCTCAACTCCAAATGAAGGACAAAAGATGATATGATAATGGTAAATATTACTCAATCATAATAACAAACTAGAGGAAGATAGGCCATATAGAAAATTAAATGAGAGAAATAAAGGCATAATACATCATAAGTCCAAGTCTAATCTCAACACAAGACATCAAATAATGGTACAATGCTAAAGTCTAAATGACATATACAATATCATGAATAAACTAACTATGCCTCATCAACTGCTGGTACTAACTTAACCCGCTCTACGGGTGATAACTCAACTGGCTCGCCATCCTGTGGCCTATAGTGCGTAGGACACCATTCCTCTAATGAATCATCTAAAGAATATATCCAGTCAAGATTGGAGCAAAGTATAACCCAAATAGCAGTTCTAATAATTGACAGAAACTATGAAACAACAATAGCAATAAAATTAAATGATAGAAGTAACTGAACTAGCATATATCACGAGAAGAAGCATCATGGTAAATAATGGCAAGAGCTGAGAACAATATAGTGAGAAACAATAACGTACTGGAATAAAAATAATAATATATAAATGTGCCTTGAAATATTAGTAAGATAATGTGATCTGCTTGGGACTAACACAGGCTATATATCAAAGGTGAGCTAGCGTAATCACGCGTGAGTTGCATGATCTACTAACTATTATAGGCTACACTAAATTATGGGCTATAAGGTATGATCACATATCCACTAATACTTCTCCAATCCCCGACTAGTATACGGATCCAAATTACGACACGTTATAACACGTATATTATACTACATGGTCTATAATATCATGCACTATGATCACGGTCTATATAATCACTAAGATATCACGGTAATCACTGAGTAATCACGAAGCACAACACGACGATCACTGAGTAACCATGATAATAATATCTCATGACCAAGATTCACGAATACCAATCCGTGAAACCATTGTGTCAAGAATCAAATATCTTAATACTAAATATATAAAACATAGAGGCTATCAAATAAGAAAACTATTAGAGAATATACTCGTATATGATCCTGAGCAAATGGTATACCTCGGTGTCCGAGCTGGTATCACATGCACCTATATATGAATGACATGTCAATGGGTGTAAATAATGATAAATGATCTAAAAATGCACTAAATATGATTTTCTAGGCCATTTCTTGGTCACTCTAGCTAAACTAGGTCCTACACAAGTTAATTGGTCCGTATTAATTACTAACTAGCTAACTCTAGCTTGTATTAGCTATACTAGGTCAATACATTTCCTATCTAGGTTTTTTAGATCATAAAAGTCATTACCTTGATACTTGCTAAGATACATATAGTTAATACTAGGTTACTAGCTAATATTAATATATATGACCAATATATACTAGTACTTAAGTTATGCTAATACCTTACTTATGATCTAATACTATTACCTCAGCTTACCTTGGTTCCCTCACTTTGGTATGAATCCTTACCTATTTAGTCAATTATCTAGTATCCTATCTCTTTCTAGTACCTATATTAATACCTTACCAAACCTACCAATACCTTACTACTCAATATCCATAACTTACTGATACACTTAACTAATACTCCATATAATCCCCAACTGATACTCCAAGATACACTCCATGCCAAACCTTCTCCATATCACCCTCACTTGAGCTCAACCCTTAACTGGGGATTATCACCTGAGCACATATTAAGGTCTTCAGTTTCTACCACTGTTGCTATTTACTTGTTGATAACAAGTCTCCCCCTATCCTAATACTACTGCTACCATTGAAGGCACTATCCTTATTACTCCTGAAAGAGACGGCAATGCCAATCAGTTGATATCAACTGCTACTGCTTGCTGCATTTTAGGTAACACTCTCTTGCCCAATGTATCTCCATACACTCTCACACTCAATAACTCACCCAAGAGTTAATACTATGTCACAGTGCATTTGCACCACTCCTTGATATCTGAATACCACTACAAACACCAACACCACTGCTATCAATACCCCCCTCACTCACTAAACTGGAAACACCTACACAACTATATATATATATATATATATATATATATATATATATATATATATATATATATATATATATATATATATATATATATATATATATATATATATATTAACATACTATATAAATTCCAATGAGCAATATAATAAATACATAGTGTGCATCCTAGTATCACACTAGGATACTCTATGATACACATCCAAATAAGAGTCAAAACTCACAATACACCAAAGTAAATATTCCTACATATCAAATACACTATTTCACAACTAATGTAACTTGTTACAATAGAAATTGAATAGCATTTACACAAATCCCCAAAAAATGAGCCTCGTATCACACCGTATCACAAAATACTATAATACACTATACTCGTGTCCAATTATGGATATATACCTTGTCCCACAACTCCGATCTAAGTCTAATTATATCTAATTGGTCTCATGACACATACTTGATGTGTCAATCTTGTAACCCCCCCTAATTGGACACAAATTACCATGTATATTCCATAATTCAAGTCATATGAGCCTAGTTCTTGGTCCTATGGGTAGCCCTAAGCCATGGAATGATTCCTAATGGTTAAATACATGAATTATAGTCTAAATTAAGGGGTGGATTCAGAATTTACCTATTGAGAGATGAATTTCCAATAAAATGCTCAATGGACACAATTAGGGCACAATCTCCTTGCCAATTCCTCCTCCTTCAAGTGCTACTTATAATCCAAGCTCTAATACTTCTTAGATGATAAAATTGAGAGGAAATTGGTTTAATTGTGTTGAATTTGGTGGAGGAATGTAGTGAATTGGGGATGAACTAATTTGGGGACCTAGATTGAAATGAAATAAAGATGAGAGAGAGACCCTCCCTATAGGTGGCCGGCCCCCTCTTTCTCTTTGGCCAAGCAACATTAATTTCCTAATGTACCCCCACTAGCTAATTATGAGGAATAATTAGGAAGGACTATATTGAAAAGTGTCTAAACTATTGCAAATTAATCTAATCTCTTAATTAATTAAAGGATTGGTCTAATTGGGCTTAGTCTAATGTTGGGCTCAATGTATCATGATAATTCAATGGGTCTACTAATAACAAATCTAAATACACATAGGCTAGCCCACTAACAAATAATTAATTAGCACAACTCAATATAATTAATTAGTAGCACATAATATAATACTTAAATCACTAATTAATAAATATACTAAATGACTCAAATACCCTAATCTAGAAATGTGGTAAAAATTTTTAGGGTGGTTAACCCCACTTAAAAAAATTTGTCCTCGAAATTAAAACTGTCGCATGGTAGGAAATAAAAATATTGTGCGGTAGAAAGAACAAAGTAAAATCATACCTTGCTCTTCGAACAGATGCAAAAAATATTTGTGCATGTCATCATCGCGCTCCCAAGTGGATTCTCCTGGAGAATAATATCTCCATTCCACACGAACCAAAGGAATAGACTGATTCCTCAACACCTTCTCTCGGCGATCAAGAATCTCCACAGGTTGCTCTTGGTATGACAAGCTTGGCCCAATGGTGATCTCGGTGTGGTCGAGCACATGACTGCTGTCTGCCATATATCGCCTTAGTTGCGACATATAGAATACATCATGCACTCCCTCAAGTGAAGGTAGTAGTGTCAGTCGATACGCAACTTCTCCAACTCGCTCTAACACGTCAAATGGTCCAATATACCTTGGATTTAATTTGTCACATCCCCCAAAGTAAATAGTGCCTCTAGTTGACGATATCCTCAAGAAGACATGATCGCCTTTCTTGAACTCCAAAGGAAGACGTTGAATATCTACCCACTGCTTCTGCCTGTCTTGGTAGCTCGCAAGTTACCCTGTATCCTCTTTACGTTCTCCCACGTCGCTTCAACACACGGGTGACCTACACTTTTTTCCATACAAAGATTCAAACAGAGTCATCTGTATGCTTGCTTGGTAGCTATTGTTGTAGGAAAACTCCACAAGATGTAGGTGGTCCTCCCATGATCCTCCAAAATCTAACATGTATGCCCGTAACATGTCCTCCGGCATCTGAATAGTACGTTCCGACTGTCCGTCTGTCTGCGGATGATAAGACGTACTAAACTTCAGACGAGTCCTAAGTCTCTCCTGTATGCTCCTCAAAAAGTGTGATATAAAACACGAGTCCCTGTCTGACACAATGCTAACCAGAATACTGTGTAATCTCAAGATCTGCCTCATGTATACGTCAGTCAAAGCTTCTATAGATTGTCCAACTCAAAAGGCAAGAAATGAGTGGATATGGTGAGTCAATCCATAATCGCCCAAACAACATCTCGCCCATTTGGACTATTTGGAAAGCCTATGATGAAGTTCACAGTGATATGCTCCCACTTTCACTCAGGAATCAGAAGTGGTTGCAGTAACCCTGGTGTCCTCTGGTGTTCAGCCTTGACCTGATGATACACCAAATATTTGGCCACAAAGCGAGCTATCTCCATCTTCATTCTATGTTACAAAAAATGCTGTCACAAGTCGCGGTACAACTCGGTGCCTCCAGGATGAATAGACTATTTTGAACTATGATTCTCTGCCATGAGTTCCTGCCGAAGGTCTCCATTGGGAACATATAGACGATCACTACATCTCAATATTCCATCAGCATCAATGTGTAATCCCGTCTGATCTCCTGTCTCAGTCCTCTCTCTCAACCTCCTGAACCTAGCATCCATAGGTAAAGCTGCCCTGATCCTCTCTATTAGCGATGACTGCACTTGCAAGTTAGCTAGTATTCCGTCTGATCCGGGTAATATAACCTTTATGCCAAGCTCTTGTAAGTCCTCCGGTAACTCCCTCTACGTCGTCAAGAATAATGCCATAAGCTTGCGGATTAACGTTTCTGCTACTATGTTAGCCTTTCTCGGGTGATAATGCATCTTGTCACGCCCCAGTCCCAAAATACCGAGGGACTATCCACGTGGCAATGGCTAGCAGCACAACTCCAATAGGCAAACCCAATTTAATGGACCCATTAGAGTATACTTAAGCTGTATACAATGGTCTACGATATATGTCACAATCTAATTCTAATCTCATCCACAGAAAGTAAACACAATTCAAAATGTCAGACTAATAAAAAACAAATATAATCCATCAACAAGTCTCAGTAAAAAGTATCTCGGGAACAACCTGATAATAAGTTTAATACAGTGATCCACGAGTCAGGATATAGAGTAATTAGAAATATAAATAACTGAGTATATAAAAAAATACTCAGGAGAAATTATTTGGCACAACCTCGTCCTTTGGTGCCAGTACTGCTCCAGCATCAGCTCCTGTCCCGTATACCTCAGGGTAAATCTCCTCTGCTATACCTGGGGACATAATTCGGATCCAGGTCCTCAGAGGACATAACAAGGTACAAGAATAACTCAAGCTAAATAAAATACAGTATATAAAAATATATCAACATGGCAAGCTATGTAACCAGCTATGTGATATGCAAATGAGAGCATTAATCATACTCAGGCTGAAACTACTATAGGCTCTGTGTCGGGGAAACCCATAGCAGCATGTAATATCTCGAAGGGCCAATAAATGTGCCAAGACAGAGTCTAAGGCACCACCAATAATATAGTATGTATGTATATATATATATATATATATATATATATATATATATATATATATATATATATATATATATATATATATATATATATATATATATATATATATAATCAGCCTGTAGTATGGTGAGACTCTCCCCACCCAATGTAACCTCACGTCTCATGTCCATAACACGCAAGATCATGACCTCTAGCTAGTACAACAAGTCATAATGATATCTCTATATATGCAAGTCTTATGTCACGAATACTGTGAACCTATACAGAATTACCATGAATAACTCAGGAAAGATTATGTCACATAAATAGTATCAAGTGTCCTATGGTATGACGTACTTGATAAAGCAAGCACGAAAAATATAGGATCGTAATATCAACCCTCTAAGTGACATTACACGACTCTGCGTACGAAGTCGACACCCGAATCTTGTTCGAATGTTAAGCAATATCTCACGGTCCTATGTTAAACAGGTACAATATAGAAATAAATCAAGCAAATAATATTAAAGGAACTACTGCAGGTTTGGCAAGGTACACTTACCTGAATTTTGAGCTCCTTCAGTTGCTCTTGTAACAGCAAAATCTCCAGGTACGCCTCTAGATGTTGAAACAAACATTACCATCATTCTTAGAATATGTAAAATAGCTAGGATTGACTACCCATAAGTCCAATTTAGACACGGACAAAATTGACAGTTTCTGGTAAAAGCGGGGTCCACATGTGGCCCACTTCGCACCAAAAATATGCCAGAGACAAAGTTCTCCAAATTCGTCAAACTTAGTTTCTACGAGTCCAGAACGATGATACGAACCCAACGGAACATTCATAACTGGATTCCGATGAGCCGATCATAAAATTACCTGTCAAGTGGAACCGCGGGGCCCACGAAAACGGGATTTTGTCAACGTTCTCTGAATCGAACCAAACTTGGGTCACAGGACCAGCGTAATGCTACAAATCCGATGGTGCAAGTTTTGTTGCGAACAGGCCGATACATGGCTTTTCGGCGGATATGCGTTGATTCCGGTGTGGACACACATCCAAATCAACTTTCACGAAATCCCACATGTCCGTGTTAATGATACGCACCTTTCGATGTAATTCGCATACGACGAATTCACCTCGTTTAGTGGGACGCACCCAATTTTAGAAAATTTTGGGTTTAGAAAACTATGTTTTTGGTCAACTTCAACCACGAATAAAACCAACAAATTAAAATAAACTAATTAATAGGTTTAAAACTTGGTTATGTTGTCTAATTTACTGTTCAAGTAGAATTTAAAAATATTAACTTGGTTGGAAGAAAAATGGCCATGAACATGGAGGTTTGGGACAGTTTTCTGAACTCCAAATTGGATCTTTTTTCTGTTTTGCGTCATAATTTGCGATCGACACAGTACACGATACTCCAAACTAATTATACAGGGTTCGAGAGGGTCATAATATGAACACAATGCAACAGGTCGTTCGAGAATTGGTACAACATGGTGGAAGATAACTCACTGTAAACAGAGGGGATCGGCCGCGGTGTGCTGCGCGTGGACGGTGACGGCGGTGCTCGATCGTTGACGGTTGCTGTCAGTCCCGTGTGTTCAGTCACGGCCGCTCGGGGAAGTTCCTGTCGGAGCCGGAGTCGTCGTCGAGGTCGGTGTCATCATCGTCGGCGGGGTCGTCGGAGTGGTGACCGGAGTCGTCGAGTGGTGATGGCAGTCGGTTCGGCTCACTGGGTTTTATAGGAGCTATGTACGGCGGTTACGGGGAGGTAGACGGAGGGGTCACCGGAGGGTAGGGGAAGGTGAATCGAAGGGTTGCCAAGGTTGAGGGAGGTGAACGAAGAGGTCGGAGTCGCGGTGGCGGATATCGTAACGGTCGAGAAATTTTAAAATTTTCAGTTACTGTAGACAAAGGTTAGCGGGTCAGGTATGGGTGCGGGTACGGGTCGGGTTTGGATCCAATTCATTTGGTTTAGCTCCGTTTGGTTTGGTTTGGCTCATTTTGGTTTGTTTTGGTTTGGTTCAGGTTGGTTTAAGTTGGTTTATTTAAAAATAATGCTTTTTAGCTATTTAAAAATAGTTTTTGAGCCCAATAAATTCTAAAAAAATTATACAATATCCTATTTTTAATTATACACTCAAAAATACATTTTTATAATATTTTAATAATTAATTTAATACACAAAATTATAAATTCCTGAAGAACATTTATTATAATTAATTAAAAATTACATAAAATCTCCAAAAACTCAAAAATACACAAATATTAATTCTAAAATTAATTTCTAAAAATTTGGGTGTTTACACATCTCTATCTCGAAATCCTTCATCAATTCAAGCCATCATCTTTGACTCATATTCATCTCCTTCTGCATGAAGAGATACTTGAGGATTTTGTGGTCAGTATAGATCTCCGCTCGTTCCCCATATAAGTAATGTCTCTATAGCTTCAGGGCAAAAATAATGGTTACAAGCTCCAAGTCATGAGTTGGATAATTCTTATCATGTAATCTCAACTGTCTAGATGCATATGGAATCACCTTACCATGCTGCATCAATATGCATCCCAATCCCTTCCCCGATGCGTCACTTAAATCACGTAACCTCCTGATCCTGATGGAATAGTCAATACTGGTGTTGTGGTCAGTCACTTTTTTAACTCCTCAAAAGCGGCTTGATACTCATCCGTCCATATGAACTCTCGGTCCTTGCACATCAACTGAGTCATAGGCTCTTCTATCCTTGAGAAATTTTCCACGAACCGTCGGTAATATCCCGCAAGTCCAAGGAAACTTCTCACCTCCGATGCTGATATAGGGACGAGCCATGTCTCAACTGCCAATTTTTTTTTGGATCTACTGAGATACCATCTCCAGTGATGACATGCCCAAGAAAAGAGACCTTATTAAAAAAGAACTCACATTTGCTGAGTTTTGCATACAACTGCTCTCTCCTCAAGGTCTCTAAGATAATCTGCATGTGCTTCTTATGCTTCTCGTGGCTTTTTTAATAGATAAGGATGTCATCTATGAAGACAACCATGAACTGGTCCAAATACTAATGGAAGACTCAATTCATCAAGTCCATAAAGACAGCTGGAGCATTGGTCAATCCAAAGGGCATGACCAAAACTCGTAGTGTCCATATATCATCCTGAATGTGGTCTTCGAAATATTCTGCTTTCGCACCTTCACCTGGTGATATCTCGATCTCAAGTCTATCTTCGGGAATACCTTGGCTCCACTAAGCTGATCAAATAAGTTATCAATGCGTGGCAGAGGGTACTTATTCTTCACAGTCACAATATTCAAGGCCCTATAGTTAATGTACATGCGCACTGACCCATCCTTCTTGGGTACAAACAATACTGGAGCTCCTCAGGGTGATGCACTTAGTCGAATGAAGCCTTTCTCCTCTAACTCCTTCAACTGCGCATTCAGCTCACCTATAAGTCCAGAGGTAACAGTGACGCCTCCAATAGCTTCTTAGTACTAGTTATCCAAGTTGTGGTCTCCTCTAGGCTCTCATTAACTTTACGGCTTAGAACCCATTTGTAAAAAATCTTTCACTGATCCAACACGCGCTTGTGGCACTGGAACTAGTGCCTGAGCTGGTGCGGGTGCTAGTGCAGCCATCCTCTCAAGTGTTGTCAGAAATCCCGGTCTCATCTCGGTGGCTTCCTGCCTATACTTTGCTGCTTGCTGCCTCTGCTCGGCAGCCATTGTGGCAGCGTGTTGCCTCTGTTCCTGTATCATCATCTGGAAGAATTGGAACAGCTGCATCTGGCTGTCCTGGGGTACTAGTGGAGCTGGGGGAGCTCTACGGACGAAACTAGTAGAACCGAATTGTTAATCTGTCCATCCGGTCCTGGAAGGCGAGGAGTAGTTGAGGCCTCTCCTAGTGATTAGCCATTGACCCCTGGAGACGTGTTGCCCCCAGTGGCGGCACATTCGCTACCCAAATTCATCTTTCTACAAAAGATGGATGAAAGATTAGGAAGAGTACATGAATCAAGCATGATGCAAGCATTTTAGGATAGGTTGGAAGGAAAGTGAGTTATATTCAAGTGTGGATGAGATCCTATTTTTTAATCCTATTTACAGCTTGTTCGGTACAGTAACGTAACTGAGATAATATATTCTTGACCTGTATGGGCTACCACAAAAATATGTCACACCCCAGTCCCAAAATACGTAGGACTAGAAATACGTAGAATGCCAGCCGTCAGTATATAACAAATCCAATGTATTGGAAAATCATAACACATACGTATGCTGTAATATGAATAATTATTCACAAGTGGTACATCTATTGTCAACACAAGTCACAAGCATCTATATCTCATCTACAACACAAGTAAAGGAATATCAAAATATAAAACTAAAAGTCTCAAATATGAAGTAACAAGAATAATAGTTGGGTGGAGACAAATTCACTACCAGTCGACTATAGTAAAACTTAAATGATAAGGGAAATCAAAACCCCAATATAAAATAATATCAAATAAAAGAATAGCAACTAAGATATCCATCAGCAATGATCTATCACTAGTACTCAGAAGGTAAGACCTCCTCAATTGAGAATGATACGTCAGGTCCTGGTCCGTACTTCTGTGGATACTCTTCTATACCTAGAAATGGACTAGGTCCTCAGAGGGATGTAACAAGATACATAAAAGTATGCCAATAAAGTATTAAAAATATACATCCAAAGGTCGCCTAACCGTCTATGTGAATGCACTTTGAGAACAACTTTATAACACGTGGGCTATCTAGATAAAATGGGATTGGCATGATTCTCTCGGAGAATCAGGGGCCTAAAAAGCGTAACATCTCTCAGACGTCAGAGGCTATCTGTAAATAATATAATATAAGGGTCATCTGATCATGCATCTCCGGTGGAGCATATGGGTTACAAAAAGAAAAGTGTAAAGGAGTCAAAATGCCTTACTTGTTGTTCTCCCCACCTCATGCTCTATTCATGTTACATCCATAACATGATGAAACCTCTAATAACTGCCAAGTTTTCTAACATGCATTAATATTCGCAGTTATTCCTATCTATCGTACGTCCCAAACGTATAGGTGGCCAGTCCGTCACGCAAGTTTGTGTCCTACATGAGACTCACGCTTGTGTAAAAAATGTGTTACAGCTAATAAAACATAAGAATGCCTCAACATCATGGGGTAGTCTCATAAAACTAGGTCAAAATGAATAGTATAAATAAGTGACAAAATACGATGCAACCGTCGTTGCACCCAAGTTATTCTTGGATGTGCAGTTTATATACCAGTTTAAAATATATGAAACTAAACAACAAAAGATATGCATGCAAATAAGGAATGTAAATAACAGTACAATGGCAAGGTATACTTGCCTAACAAACAAGCTGTGTAAAATAAGCGTCTAGACGTTAAGCACAAGGGATCATGAACCACTGCCTCCGAATGAACGTCTCCGGATGCTGAAATAAACATCACCAATATCTCCAGAATAAGCAAGATAGTCAAAAAATTCTACCCTTTCGTCCAATTTGGACACATGGGCAAAACAATAATTTTGGGTCAAAGCGGGTCCATATGTGGGCCACTTTGCAGCAAAAAATGGCCAGGGATAAAAGTATCTAAATAGGATAAATTATAGGTCAAACAAATCCTAAATGATGATACAAACTCAATGGTATGTTCAATTTTAGATTCCGGTGAGCCGATCACAAATTCGTCTTTCAAGTCAAACCATGGGGCTCGCGAATATGCGGTTTGGTCAATTGTCTCAGAATCGCGCAAAACTTGGGTCACAGGACCAACGTGATACCACGGATCCATTGGCACAAGTTTCGTGTCGATCCGAAGAGCGCACACAAACTAATAGGACAATTTGTAAAACACTGATACGGGAGAACTTTTACGGACAGGGTAGATTTTGACACGCACACACTTCCAAATCAACTTTCGCGAAAGTTCGCATGTCAATAAATACTATATGCGTCTTTCAGTGTAACTAGTATATGAAGTGGTGGTTCGGTTTGTCGGGACGCACTATGTATCGCAAGTTTCTAAGTTCTCAAAGGCAGTTTTTCGTATTTTTAAATCTAAATTTTTTCACAGAACTAATGATCAAATATTAGCAAATAACAGGTCGTTTCAATCCTGGTTATATTTAATTCGTGTTAGAAAAAGAAAATCAAATTTTTGTTGGGCTGATTGAGAGAAAATCGTATTCCAAAACAGTATGTTGGTTTCAAAAACAGTCAATTCACATATATCTAAAACAATAGTTTTTCGAAAAGTTTCGGATAAATTTAAATCAGAAATAGAATGGTTCGAATGAAACTACTTGAAGACATTAGAAGGCGTTCATGTTGTGGTTCAATCTAAATAACTGGATCAAAATTCGATCACGCGTGTAGGAAGAAATTGGGTTTGAGATATGGGTACCTGGCTATGGTTGCCGTGGGTCGTGCGTAGCTCCGGGGGGGTTCGGCGGTGGTCGCTCGGAGATCAGTGGTGGGTGAGGATGACAGAGAGGTCGACGAAGGTGAGAGGGGGTCTGGGACAGTCGCTGGTTGGTTAGGGTTAGGGTTTTCGTTAGTTATATATATATATATATATATATATATATATATATATATATATATATATATATATATATATATATATAACCGAATATGGACGCTCGAGGCGGGTTGATTAGTTATTTAGGTGATTTAATTTTTTTTGTTATTATTTTTTCTCTTTTCTTTTCTTATTCCTTTGTCTTATTATTATGTATACACATATATATTTTCTAAACTAATTAATTGTTTTATTTTATTTTTATTATTACTATTATTATTATTATTATTATTCCTAGGAAAACAATTATTATTATTATTATTATTATTTATATCCTTATTATTATTCACGAAAGCTATTATTACATGTTTTTAATATTTAACATCTAATATATTATTAATCTACTACTAGGCTACCCTCATGTACTGCCATACGTATAAAATCAAGTATTTATATTTTAATTATTAATTAGAAATTTTAGGGTGGTTATATCGCATAGCCCTCTCAGGTTGTATAGCATTATCGGCCGCATAACTCGCTGGCCGCATGAAGACTTCGTCTTCTCCAAACAGCAGTTTTGGCCATGACGGAAGCTCCAAAAACTAAAATTTTGTTTTGTCCATAAAATCCCCATTTAAGTCCAAATCGAGTGAACCAAAAGCCAAAATGCTCTAAATTGAAAGCTATATCGTGTAGCAAAAAAATGGTTTTTCAATATACATGTTTAATAGATCAAAACCAATGGAAATTCATGAAATACATAAAACCCTAAGTTAGAAATGAAGATCTACTCAAAACTACCAATCAAAACAGAAAACTCAAAGAACTAAAAGTGCTTAGAAATACATAACAAACATAATAGAACAATAATATAGAGGGTTTCTCTATTTCTCATGCAAGGTGTACTTGCCTATGGAAAGGGGAGAGAAAACACAAGAGAGAGAAAGAGAATGAAGAGAGAGAAGAAAAATGTTGGATTATATATGGTAGGGTTGAGGGTTGAACCAAGGGTTTTCATGAGTTGAACCAACAAATGAACCATGAACCAAAGAATGGGTCTAGTCTCCATGCACATACAATCATGCTAAAATAAAATACGTTACAAATATGTATATCGGGAACGGGGAGTTACAACGTCCCCAGTGTAGATAATAGGGGAAAGCGGCCCCTCAACAGCAACAACGGTCGTGATAGTAAAGGTAAATAGGCCCTAACTATAAACGTGTCTAAAGGCCTGGCCTCATCTGCTCAAAAGCCGACAAAGGATTCCAAGCCGAAGGAGACCTACTACTTCAATGACGACGACGACGTCTAAATTTTTAAAGTACTAATGAAGGACGACAAGCTTCAGCTATCTGACATCAAATATCCTGAGGAGGCAAATAAGGTCGAAAACCCCAAGTACTGCCTCTACCACCGATACATTTACCATCCAACACAGGATTGTTACGTATTAAAAAGGCAAATCTAGTGGCTGATGGACTCTAAATCCCTATCCTTAGACTTTGAAAATAAAACGGTTGTTGCAAACATGGTGTCCCTTAAATTTGGTGACTTCCCAGCATTGGAAGCCCAAGACGGTATTGTCCCCATTCCGAAGGCAAGGATGGAGATTGTCAACCTCCCTCCGGCTCGCAACCAAGTAGCCGAACTAGTACCTCTCACAATACCACGAGACAAAATTATGTGGGTTCACCCCGACCTTGTCCAAGACTTGACGCAACAAGAAGTGCCTTCTACCACCAAGTTTAAAGGAAAGAAGACCAAGTCTTATCACATAGTTTCTCCCTCGGCCGAGGAAACCTTGATAGGAACAACTAGGTCTGGTCAAATCTACCAGCGGGACTATAATACGGTTCCCGAGGATGGTGCACCTCCAACTGTTGCATCCATAACTCCAGTAGCATCTGAATACTGGCCTGATAACTATTGTTATACGAAAATTAAACTAAGTAAAGGTGATTCTCCCAAGATCTACCAAGGTCTAAGGTACAGGCTCATAGCATATCCTCCAAGGTCTGGATGGTTCTCTCTGATTGTCCGTCTGTCTGGGGTGGTAAGCTGTGCTGAATCTTAACTTGGTACCCAAACTCTGATACAAACTTTTCAAAAAATGTGAAGTAAACCAGTATCTCGATCTGACATGATACTTACTGGGATACCATGTTGTCTTACTATATGTCGTATATATATTTCAGCCAATTATTCTGTAGACTGTCCTACTTAAAAAGGAAAAAAGTGAGCTACTTTGATGAGACGATCCACTATCACCCAAATTGCATCTCGACCAGTCAGTGATCTAGGTAAACCAGTCACAAAGTCCATCGTGATGTATTCCCACTTCCACAACTGGGATACCATGTTGTCTTACTATATGTCGTATATGTATTTTTATTTTAGCATGGTCTCATGTGCATGGAGACTAGACCCATTCTTTGGTTTAACCTGGTTTATGGTTTATTTTGTGGGTAGGTTCAACTCATGAGGACCTTTGGTTAAACCCTCAAAACCTACCATATATAACCTAATATTTTTTCTTTCTCGCATCACTTCTTCATTTCTTCCTCCTCCTTTACTTTTCTCTCCTAATTTCATAGGGAAGTACACCTTACATGATAAATGAAGAAACCCTCCATATTATTATTCTATTATGTTTATTATGTGTTTCTAAGCACTTTTAGTTCTTGGAGATTTCTGTTTTATTGGATGGATTAGTGTAGATCTATATTTCTAACTTAGAATTTTATTGGATTTTATGAGTTTTTCATGGTTTTGATCTATTTATCTTGTGTCTTTGAAAATTAGTTTTTGCTACATGATAGAACTTTCAATTTAGAACATTTTGGCTTTTGGTTCACCCAATTTGGACTTAAAATGAGAATTTTATGGACAAAATAATATTTTAGTTTTTGGAGCTTTTTCGCCATGGCCAAACCTACTGTTGGAGAAGACGAAGTTCCCATGCGACCAGTGAGCTTATGCGGCTGAGAGTGCCATACGGCCCGAGAGGATTATGCGGCCTAAACACTTTCCTCATACTGACGACATGCGTCCATCTTATTGGGCGCACGACTGCTAATTTGCACAGTGTCCTTGAACACCTTGTGCTTTCAATCACTGAACGAATAAAGTTTTTGCTAATTCCTAAAGAACTCCATACAGTAGAGAACTTCATGCGTCATTGACCCATGCGGCACCAAAATTCATACGACCAGGAGAATATGCAGCCCCTATTTCTTGGACGCATGACTCTGAACCGTTTGTACTTATTTCTATTGGTTTTGTCTTTTCTTTCTGACGTACTTTATGGCTTGTCACCTCAGTCACATCAGTTACTTTTTGTCACATCTCTAGCACTTCATTTATTTCCTGTCACTTTAATACTTGTCCCTATGAGTAGACTTTAACCCTGAGCATATGGCAAAGTAGTACATGTGGCATAACTTTATGCGGCATGACCTTATGCGACCTGACTTCTTAAGTGGCCAGGATTGTTATGCGGCCTGACTTCATGCGGATTAGAGACCCATGCGGTCTTGCTTATTTTGACTGAATGTCTTCTTGATTCATGTGGCCCAATATAAAATTGGTAATTGGACTCGAATACTGTATCCGTGCTGATACTACTATTGCTTGATTATTATTCATGATTTTATGTGCGCCGAGGAGCGACACATCCTGTCACATGTTAAGTAATTATATTTGTGTTGTGCATCGAGAATGCCTCAAAATCCCTGAACACGTGATCTTTTAAATATACATTATTCTCCAGCACGGACATAATAAGCGAGTCAAACTAACAAAGCGTGGCTAGGTTATTGATTGTATGAATGTTGCATAAACGCTCGGGTGAATCCAAATTTGATTTCCATGGATTTGTATCTGGTGCTCCCATACTTTGTACGATATCTTAAGAAAAATTCTCATGTAACCACGCCTTGAGATTTAAAGAACAATATAGGGATAATTAAGTAACTAAAAGTAGTAGTAACATTGGAGGAAACGGTATCCCGAGATCATGCCAATGAACCTTCCCACAGAGATTCATTCTAAGTGCGCTGTGGGCTAGCCACCACAGATACTGTATATCATCCGCCTTAGTTGAGTGTAGTATCTGACTTATTATTATGTCGAGCCACTATTTCAATATAGGAACACTGGAACCACTAATATAGTATTTTTAGTGCAGTGGCCCTACGGGGGACTGGTGCATCCTGCAAGTGCTTAATTTATTATATTTGTTTTGTTAGCTCATAATAGGTATTGGCGTGATCTGATGACACTTATTATGCATTATTTCTGGGATAACCTCAGACTCCACAAAATAACAAACCGTATAAATGATTGGCTGATTTAACAAATATATTCGGTTGTGATTATATTTTTTAGCTAGTAGCCTAAGGAAGTGGACTATCATAGTATGATGGTTCAACCCTTATCATTGTTTGGTTGTAGGGTTGAGCCTTCGTGCTAGAATAGGCCGTGGACCTAAGTTACAACACTGAACCTATATGTTTTCTATGGATTTTTGTTTCTCCATTTCGTGCTTCCTTTGTGGTACTTGCTATTTGGGGTCTAACCGTACTATTTTTGTATGGCGAGGTTTCGAGCCAACACTTGAGGATCTAGCATTCTTTCCCTAAACTCATAGCGCGCACCAGGACTATGGTCATAGGGGATAGCGAGTGGTTTTTTATTCCTGCTCATCTTGCATATTTACTTATTTTTGGTGTTTAGCCACCGACACCTGTTAGCCGGCTCATTTGGATATTAATTTTCTTTACATGATTGTATTAAATCAGACTACAGCTGAATCACTATTATGTACTTTTATTACTCTTCCAGCTTCTCATTTTGTATAGTTGAACTCCAGAATATTTTGAGAAAGCATTTAGGATACCTTATTGCTTTATCATATATGCTATATGCTTACTATTTCTTATTTGAATGATTGAGACATAGAAGTTCTTGACCAAAGGAAACTTGATTGTATCATGCACCCCCTTGTCTTTTACAGCCATGATCGCTGTACGATGTTTAGTACCTTGTACGAGGTAGCTGGCTATGTCCGTCTTCGTATTCCGGTACTAGGGCATGACAAGGTTTTAGTGGTGGCCTATGCATGTCTGTTCTTCAGACTTGTGGGGAATCATGGTCATAGGAGTCTTAATCAAATATGATCCTTCTTAAAATTCTAAATTCGTCCTCTTCGATACTCAGCTTGAATTCTCCCAGATTGGTTGCTTCCTTGTTCCTTCTCATCATGTGCTTATTGTTTCTTATCCTCTTTTTTAGGGCTTCTCCTTCCCCCGATGTTGCACAACAAGATAGGCAGAGTTGCCACTGGAATAAAATCCTATGGAACCCCAGCCAAGGATCCGAGTTGAGCCCATGATGAATGGGACAGAGCAGCTGGCACCAGGTGTTCCCGTACCTCCCATAGTATCGACAATAATGGATACCCCAGCTTTGCTAGAGATTATCTGTGGATTATTAGCTGCCCAATAATACCAGATCGTGGTACAACAATAGCAATATTAGCAACAACAGCTCCAACAGCAGGAACAGATAGTCCTGTTAAACCAAGGGTTGTAGACGGCCCTGGAATGAGGCGGGAGAACAGATTCTGGGGCATCTGTTAGATTTTGTAGAATAAAACCAAGATATTTTGATGGCACGGAGGATGCAATCACGACAGACGATTGGCTCCAGGATATTAAGACCATTCTGACGGTTGCTAAAGTTTCGGCCGAGGAACAAGTTGACTTGGTTCGCCTACAACTCCAAGATCTGGCAAGTGATTGGTGGGCTACGATAGAGGTAGGACTGAGGCATCCTATTTCATGGAAGGATTTTAGGACCCGGTTCAGGGTAAAGTACTTCGGGATTGTGGCTCAGTGTGAGTTGCAGCAAAGGTTCATTAACCTCAAGCAAGCAGGAAGGACAGTAAACGGCTATGCGAGAGAATTTTGTCGACTTAGCAGATTTTCTCCAACCATGGTGGCAACAAAGTTGGAGAGAGCAATGAGGTTCTAGCAGGGACTTCATTTGAAGATCTTGCATATGGTAGAGGTGCACGACTACCAGACCTTCGAGACGGTATTGATAGCAGCCAAGAGGGTCGAGCTTATTTCTTAAAGGATGGCGTCAAGAAGAGTGGATCGGAAGAGAACTCATGGACAGAACAATGAGGGAGGACTAGTATCCCGAACGTCAGCACCATCACTTAACGTTCATATACATGATTCAGCATCGTGGAGGGCGTCAGTTCCAACAGTGACAGTACTAACTCGGCAACAGCAGCCGAGGTAGCAGCAACAGCAACAAAGACGAGGAGCGCCAATAAGTTGTACTTAATGTGGCAAAGGAGGTTATACTCGGGATATTTGTCGGACAACTAACATACTATATTTTTGATATAGGAGCCCTGATCACACGATTGCCACGTTCCCATTAATATAGAGGCCAGGAGGGCCAGTACAATAGTTTTCTGCATTGCCAGCTCCAAGGGCAGTACAGCAAGGAGGACCAACCGCAGCAGCGTAACCTTTGGCTCAGCGTCCGTTATCGATGCAGGCCCAGCTTTATAGGTAGCAACAACAGAATTATCAGGTGCCACAACAACAGCAGTAAGAAAGACAATAACAAGTAGCTCAACAAGGCCAAGGGCAGGTACTCACCTTGTCTTTGGAGGAAGCTACGACGTCAGGCGACGTAGTGGAAGATAATATTTTTGGTACAACCTTTCCTGCCATAGCTTTATTAATTCTAGAGCTTCGCACTCATTTTTATCTGCCAAATATGCGACACGTATTGGATTAAAGTTTGAGGCATTACCAGCGAGGTTGAATATACTCACTGGCAATGGAATCTTAGAAGTTAGTAGGGTATGTCTAGCATGTCCAGTCGTAGTATGTGGACATCTATTACCTACAAAGTTGATCGAGTTCCCTATAGGTAACTTTAATGTTATCTTAGGCATGGACTGGTTGAGAGACAGTCATGCAACGATAGACTGTCGTAAGAGTAGAGTATTGTTTAGAATTCCTGGTCTAGAAAATTTTGTCCTTAGTATAATAGCAAGAGTGTCACTACCACATTCCAGAATAGGGGTATTTTTATCTTTTCATTTATTTATTTAAATGTGTTAATATATTGCATGATATTTATATATTATATATAGTATTCCTTAAATGCATAAGTTAGTGGACTGGACCTAGAAACCCACTAGTTGAACCTCTGACCAAATTATAGGACTATGGACATTAATTAGCATTTTGGGATTCAATCTATGCTGTAATTTTATTTGATTGTTGTACCTTACCGTTGCTTCATTATTGGGAGCGCTACACTAGATTTTGCCTTCCTACAAATTTTACACCCTTGTCCTAGACGTGCTAGTCTTCTATTTTGACCTTTGTGTAACTTATAACTATGCCCTTTTGTGCTTCGTTTTAGTCGCACTATATTCGTTGTAGACAATTATATTTAATTCTAAATAAATCCAACTTTACTTCTTTGTGCGTTCCAATCAAAATTGGAGACACAATCTTGACCCGTTTTATGTAACCCAAATTATGATAATATTCTATTATGAGTCTTCTACATCCATGACACTTGTGTCCCACCAAATTTTAACCCTATGTACTTCCAATTAATTTTGGAACACCAGTTACACTATTTTTAATTAAATTAGTATAAGGACCCAACTTAATCCAAAACTACACCCAACACCAAATCAAACCCCCATTTACACCCTCAAGACTCATACTAAACACCATATACCCTTTTCATCCACTACATCACACCAAATATGGTATTTTCCCTTATTTAATCCAAAAATCCTACTTTCTGCAAATTTTCAATTGTTGGACACTTTTATGCAAAAGTGCATTGAGGTGTCCATACCCCATTGGACCAAACACATGAAGAAACACCATTTTTCTTCATTGATCGGTAATGTGAATTTTCCTCATGATATTGGAGTGGGCAACACTCAACATCCTTCCCCTTCATCAAATCCTAGCCATCCATTTCAAACAAAACCATCCTAGCCTTTTAAATATCTACATGTAGAAAGAAACCCAATCCCAAGGGGTGGTTGACCGACCCAACTCCCTAGGTCAACATCAAACCCTATTTCTCTACATATATATATATAACTTTTCTTCATTATTTTTCTTTAACCATCATAAAGACCTAAACCTAGTCGAACCCATCTCACCCCCTCTACTATTCATCGCCATCATCCCGTCCACCTCCAACCCGCCGGAGCCCCGGCAAACTCAACGACACCCGACTGACTCCCCTCAGCCCCGGCCACGACAACTCGCCGGATCCACGCCACACCCGTCTGACCCCGCTTGATCACCGTGAGGACCCGTACGACTTTGCCTGAACTCCATCGACCTTCTCTCGCCTGGACGACCGTTTCTGACTTCCCCATCATCACCGCCATACCCACGTCGGACCACAGCATCTACACCCTTCACCCCTACCTCCGGTCATCTCGACAGCAACCACGTCTCCCCATTCTCCTTCGTTTCACTCCGACTTCCTCCATCTCGACTCCACAGCGTCCCCGCCTCCGAGCAGTCGATAATACCACCGTCTCCTTGCCAACCTCCCCCTAATACCCTGACTTCCCTATAACATCAGCCCGTCTTGCCTGAACTCCCAACCCGCTGAACCGTTCTCCTTCATCCCCACCACCATTAACGTCGACGACCTTCTTCCTCCATCATCATCATCGTCAACATCACCAGCACTGCCATCATCCTCACCGCGAGCACTGATCTCCCTCGACAGCACGACTGGACCGGACCGACTACCTCGCCTGAGTTCTCCCTGATCGCCTGAGCACGCCGGACAACAGCAGCAGCAGGAGTAGCCGAGCCCTCTCCGTGACGCAACCGAGCACCACCTCAATGTCGAATACACCCCTTGTTCACGTGCACGAAGGTTCGGTTTGTTTCCTTTCCTGTTGTGTGTATGTATGTATGTGAGTAGTGTTAGGATTTAGCGTATCGCTTCATGATACGTTTTGTTAGCTGTTCATCGTGAGACACTATACAAGTAAACCCAAAACTATTTGCGTGTGTGTGTATGCATATAATATTAGTTTATATATATATATATATATATATATATATATAAGAAATTAATTGCTAGTACTAGTTATGACTATAATATATATATACTGTATGACCCTAGGTTAACTGTGGATATCCCGTAGTTGCATATGACCATAAGTGTTAATTATGGATATCCTGTATTTACATTAACTATATGACCCTGAGAAATTATGAGTTGACTGCCTTGTGTACACCAACATACTGGCTAGACATGTGATAGTGAGTGGCTGTCTGATTATGCACAGCATTTGAGGACGTGACACCCGTGCAGTTAGACGCACACTTGACCGTGTTAGATGACAAGTAGCACCCCTAGCGTAGTCTCTGAGTTCAGAATACTTGTGTTTGTGTATGTGCTAGTATAACAAATAATGTTGTATTATTATTAAATGATGTCTATAGGACTGTTGGATTATTCAGACAAGACTTCGGAAATAGGATATTGGTATTGCCAGCAGAGGACCACAGGCGAGTACATTCTCTGACCGTTTTCATTATGTTGATCATCTCTATGATTCTAGTTGTATAGCGTACTTGATTCTAACACTATGGATATATGGGTTAGCATCATCGAGACCTGTCACGAGGAGTCATGATTGTGATTCATTGTGCTAGCTGGGGACGGGAAGATATTAGTAGATTATGTGATCATACCCAACTCTACATGCATCATCGCTCACCCCACACCTTACGTCGGGTACAGCCTGACCATTACATGCCTCATAGCTTGTTATGTATGATTAGCCTGACTATTGCTCGCATCATAGCTAACTGGATGGTTAGCCTGACCTTACATGAATCATAGCTAATCATACATAGTAAGCCTGATCAGTCCCAAGCCGATCACATAATATACTGATATTTCACACACTTAGTTAGATACTTTATTCCTGTATTTCCAGTTCATTGTTCTAGCATGCACTTGTACTTCTGTTTATTGCTAGTTGTACCACTGATGATGATATGTTCTCCAGTATTTACTTATTTTCAGTATTTCCTATTTACCAGTATTTCTTATTGCTAGTATTTATATCCATCTTGTATTTCCTTACACTATATTATAGTTTTTTTCAATATACATGGAACTACTGTTAGTGCTTGTACTTCGCTCCAATCCTGACTGGATATTTTTTCTAGAGGATCTCGAGGACTTCTGTTCTACATACTATGGACCAGGTATAGATGGAGACTATCTACCAGAGAACTTAGAAGAGTCCCTTCCATTAGAGGAGACACTACCTGTAGCTATTTAGACAATATTTATTTTATGCATTTGAGTTTATATTGAGACTTATGTTGAGTTTATTTTGAGACTTGTTGAGACTATTTATGTTGGACAGCTAGACTGTAGTTTATCTCTATTTGAGACATTGTGTTTGGCTTATGTCATTACTTCTTATCTTTTATCGTGCCATTTATTTCTTATAGTTATTGTGATTGAGTATACATTATGAGATGTTGATATAGAAGCATGAAAAATACGCTGGATAACTATGCATAGCATATTGATCCAGGGCAGCATAAACAGAGAACCTCAGAGCCATCAAGCGTGCAACAGAGCTTTTCCGCTGAGCACAGCATAAAAGCTTAAAACTCCAGGACCATCCGCGTAATGTAGTATGTCCTGGCTGCTTCAGCGTAAACAGGGTGCTTCATCGCCTTTATGGCGTAAAACTCATCTGCTCTTAAATACAGCATTGAAGTGTACGAGGGACGCTTCATATTCCCCGAAATGAACCTGACAAATCGTGCAGTGAACCTGACGTCTGACTCCTGACAAAGAGTACTCCACGACTACCCAGGCGACGGATATAATGATGGCGCGACACTGCAACACAGGCTGTCATTTACTGCTATTTCCTTGGCGTAGACTGCTTCTACGCATACAAAGGAGTACGCCGCCCAGTTTTACACAGGAAGATGTGAGCTATTTACGCTCCGCAGAAGACAAACAGCCTGCCACGTCAAAAGCTGTACTTCGTATAGGGCTCGAGGCACGTCTCTGCATTTTATGCGCAGAGCGGTGACAGGTTCTCAAGGCACGTCTCTGCATTTAATGTGACGAATACTGACAGATGTCCGAGGCACGTCTCTGCACCTTGCGCAGGCCAAGTGACAGAACTTCAAAACACGCCTCTGCATTTAATGCACGGGATAATGGCGGATCTCCACATTTAATACTGAGGATTTGATTAAATGTTACCGAACCGTCGTTTAGTGGCATCCCCTTTGCGTAAACTGCTTTTACGCAGACAAGGGGATACGCTGCCTAGTTTTACACGGGTAGACGTGAGCTTCTTACGCTCCGCAGAAGACAAACAGGTTGCTACGTCATCGGTTTCTCTTCGTACGGGATTCAAGGCGCGTATCTGCATTTAATGCACAGAATGATGGCAAATCTTAAAGACAAGCCTCTGCATTTAATGCGCAGGATGGGGGCAGATCTCTGCATTTAATGCAAGAGATTTGATTATATCTCCAAGAGCCGTAATTCCGGCTAAAATGTCTACATCACTCGGCTTCTACGCCTGTTCGGCTTCTATGCCCACTAGGCTTCTACGCCCACTCGGCTTCTACGCCTGCTCGGCTTCTACGCCTACTTGGCTTCTATGTCATGGTGACAGTTATTGGCTTCTACGCCAACCTCTTCTACACAAGGGATAACTACCTACGTAGCTTCTACGCCGTGATCTTCGCAACAGATATACGCGTTTGTCCCTTAGTTGGACACGCGTCACATGCTCACTCAAAAGGTTATCTATACGCAGGCATTGGTTATTTTAAACCGTCGTGTAAAAGGGTGCTGTACTTTTCACTACTCGGTTTCTACACCGACTGAGTGGTCACTGTCACTAAAACTCTATAAATAGAGACCTCTATCAACAGAGGTCAAGGTCGGAAAATTGATCAAGAAATCCAGTATCAGATCCAACGGTCGCAAAGATCGAAGGTCAAACGGTCAAGAGAGAGAGGAGAATCCAGAGCTCAGGCAAAGAGAAGGGATCGACGACTTTGGCATCGAGCATCCACCCTCTTTAGCAACCTTCGAAGCTGCTTTCTGTCTTCCACGACACTTCTTCAACATCGTGTGATCCAAGGGCTAAAGTGATCGACCGCAGATCAGACACCTATAGCAATATTTACTCAAATTAAATAAATTGTACTTAGTCATCCTCGTATAGGATTAAATTATACAATCTTGTTTGTAAACATAAAAGAAGGACGGGTTTTCGTATAAGACCTCATTTTCCATATATTATCTTTTCCGTTTATTATCCGAAACAAGATGGCGACTCTGTTGGGGACATCTTTATCTTCTGATGAGGAAGCAATTCCTCAACACGATGCGGTATCCGTGGGATCCGTGAAGAAGACACTGCTCGTCCAGTTCGACCAGTCTACCTACGAAGACATGCTTCGAACAGGGGGTAGCTCTCACTCCATTTCTGTCCAAAACAACAGGAAGCTGCGTAAGGTCTGGATGCCCAAGACATCCTCTACCATTCCTGTGGACTCTCCGATCCCTCCGACCAACGAGGTTGTAGTATTGCTTCCTCCGCGCCTTGCGCATAAAATTCAGTCGCCTGTCTCTGGCAGGGCAGACAAAACTTCTGGCAATGCCTCAGCGCTAACCCAGAAGTATACTCCGTGCCTTGCGCGTAAAATTCAGTAGCCTGTCTCTGGCAGGGCAGACAAAACTTCTGGCAATGCCTCAGCGCTAACCCAGAAGTATACTCCGCGCCTTGCGCGTAAAATTCAGTCGCCTGTCTCTGGCAGGGTAGACAAAACTTCTGGCAATGCCTCAGCGCTAACCCAGAAGTATACTCCGCGCTCTGCGCGTAAAATTCAGTCTTCCGTCCCTGGTGGAATAGACAAAATTTCTGATGATGTCTCAGCGCCAAATCAGGAGTCATAAACGAGCTCCGCGCGTAAAAATGTATCTGTCTTCCGCGGAAAAGCAGATGATCCCTGCAATCTACGTAAGGAAAAGCAATCGGTGGACTACTCAACTTCTCGGCCTTTACGCCAGCAAGGAAACAATCTGCCCGCCCTCCGGATTATGCGAGAAGCTGATGGCCGACTGAGGACATCCTCATCTTTACGTCAACCAGAGCAGAGCTCCAAATTACGCCAGGAGAAGCCCCTCAGCGTAAAGAAGGCTTAATTTACGGGAAGACACCCTCCTCGGGGATTATTCGCTACCCAGATGGCCAACCTGTTGTATATAGGTAGCACAGGGAAAACTATGGTTCCCAACATCCGCATGCCCACTGATGTGAACATAAGGAACAAGCCATCATCTTCTTCTTTTGTAACTCCTTCTGACCTGCGCAATCATCTGATCCAGAAATACAAGGAGAGGGGATCTTCCAGCATGTCTATTATGCCTCCTAGCGAGCACTATTGTAATAGTCATAGGATTGTAATTAACTGTTGCTGTACTGAAGCAAAACGGTCAGTTTTCGACCGGTTGAGCTACTCTCCATCTTTCCAGGAAGAAGAGCCCACGCATGCATCTGTGAACATGGCTTCACACATACCTAGAGGAGGGTCGGGCTCAAGACGTCATCCCTCTAGAACTCTGAGCCGAAGGAGATTCAACATGCTCCTTAGGAACACCAAAGCTGGGGTGTTCCAAAATACTCTTTCGAGGTCACGACAACCGGCTTCGTACTCTTCTGATTCCGATGCTAGGGGTCGCCAGTCTCCCGAATCAGATGCCGAAAGTATAGAGTCAACTTCTACAGAGCCCTATACTAATCTTTCAATGACACCCAGGGAGATGGGAGTTTATGCCATTGGAGATAAGCGCGAGGAAGCTTCCCCATCCGGGAGCGCTGAGCAACGCATCATTATACTGGAGACGTCTCTGAAGGAGATGTAATCCATGATGGAGAACATGCACCAGATGATGCTGACTCAACACACAACTGCTATGGCTTAAGCGTCGGTCCCTCCAACTCAGATACGCGTGGGGATGGACTTACCACCATCCAATACGATCCAAGAGCCTGCTCTAAATCAGGAGTCAGCAGTTCCTCCGCCTCCTCACTCGGAGAATGTATTACCTCCCGTCGGAGTCGCGATGCAATCGATTCCTCATCACTCTGTGGTCCCGCTACCGGCTGAAGATCCGATGCAGGCAGTACGGGAGTTGAAAGCCCAATTTGATACCCTGAAGCACAAAGATCAGCTCAAAAAATTGGGAATCAACCAACCTTACCCAGCTATCTGGGAAGAGGTCCCTTTCCCTCCTAGATACAAACCACAGACTATGGCTTTGTTCGAAGGAAAAACGTCATCGATTCAATACATGAACTACTTCAGTATGATGACGGTGTTATTACAAGGGAACGACGTCCTCCTCACTCGGGTGTTCAAAGGCTGTCTCTCGGGGGTAGCTTACTAGTGGTACCGCAGCCTGGCGGACAACTGCATTACTTCTTTTGAAGACTTCAAGGCTTTATTCTTCATACGATTCTACGAAGGAGGGATGGACATGTCTATGTCCTCTTTCATCGAAGTCAAGCAGAAGGAAAAAGAGAATGTTCGCACTTTCATCGAACGTTTTCGTCAAGCCACTTTGCAAATGCCTCCAGGAGTTCCGGACTCGGCATTGGTGGACATCTGCAGGAAGAACCTTCTTTCCGTGATCTCGGTGTTTACAGGACCATATCAGTTCCATGATTGGCCCTCGTTCATCATCTCAGCGGTAGCCGTGGAGGACAATAGTCAGAAGGTGCGCGATAATGGCATCATGATCTCGGCCTCTGATAAAGGCAAAAGGTCATCCTCCAACATCGACCATCCTCGTGGTACCAAGGGTAAAGAAGCTCTGACGATCAACACGTCCAGGCAAAAGACTGTGGCTACCATACAGACGAAACCTGGGACTTTCAGGCCCATTGAAGTATACTCTTTCGACGACGACAATATTCTAAGCATATTCGAATGTCTCATCAAAAGCGGCAAGATTACCCTTCCTGAGGTGAGACGGCCCAATGAGGCCGACAGTACCAAGTACTTCATCTTCCATAGGTACATACACCACCCACAAAGGCGTGTTATATACTGAAAAGGAAGATCCAGGAGCTGATCGATGCTAATGCCATCACTCTGCGCAACAGCGAGAAGACGGTCACGGCCAACATGATCTCTCTACAATTTGGCAATCTGCCTCCCCAAGAAATCTCGGACGGTGTTACGCCTATTTCCCGGACGACGATGACCATCGTTAATCTTCCTCCAGCTAGAGGTCAAAATCATGACCTGCTACCACTAACTACCCAGCGAGGCGAGACTATGTGGGTTCATCCAGATCTGGTGCCAGAGATCGAGAAAGAGACTCAAGCTGCTAAGGCTAAGTCTAAAAAATACTCAAAGCACAAACCGTGTCACATGATTACGGTACACTCGGCATCAGAAGACGAGGTCTTGGCTACTGGAACCCGCTCAGGGAAAGCCTACCTCCAGGACTATGGAGCCAGCCAGGAAGATGCATCGGCAGACGCTTCAGCTGCCAAGCCTTCAGAACCGGAATCCGCCGTACCAGAAGCCGGTCCTTCGAGACCAACTTTGGCGGACAAAGGGAAGCAAAAAGAAGTGCGCTTCGATAAACCTGTGAAAAACATTCAAAACAAAGGTTTAGAGAAGCCATACAACTTCGACATCCTGGCCCAACTGGCTAATGCACCAGCCAGGCTGTCCATCTTCGAGCTACTCAGGCTCTCTCAGGACACTCATCAAGCCCTGAGTGAAGCATTGATGCAGGCTGATGCATATTTGACCCAGCTCAAGTCCCCTGACGAAGAATCCGTGGCGTGTCCTCAATGCCACAGTGTGATGGAGGTGGTCCCAAACATTACTTTCACTCAAGATGACATGCTGTTAAAACATAACAGGCATGATAGACCCCTTTATTACACCCGGTACGTCGGTTCCATAGAGGTCGACCGAATTCACATAGATCCGGGATCATCAATCAGCATCATTCCTCATAGTCTGCTCAGACCGCTGAGGATTCCTACCAGCGAATTGGCTTACACCACCACTACGATCGTGGGTTTCAACGCCGAAAGAAGTAAGCCGTTGGGGAAAATTCGCTCGAGGATCCAAATTGGCGACCTCAGATCGGTGGCTACATGTTACGTCATCGATTCAGAGGTGTCCTACAACATTCTGCTGGGTAGACCTTGGATCCACGACCACAACATCGTTCCTTCAACTCTACACCAATGCTTTAAATATGTAGCCGCCCGAGGAACAGTACAAACGGAGATTGCTGACCTAAACCCGTTTAAAGGAGTAGAATCCTACTACTCTGATGCCGTGTTGTACTCTCAAGACTGCACGGAAGAGGTGTCAACCGAAGCAGAGAAGGAATCCCACCGGGAGCCAGAAGAACCCTCTGCCAAGCAACCTCTGTCAATCAAGGTGAAAGGACGGACTCCTCACCCTCGTCGGAAGAAACCGAGGGGACTTCGACTCTTCCCCCAGACTTGGAAGAGGGTACCCTAAAACTTCCATGCATATCAAAATCGCGATGGAAGGTGTTCGTTGCCACATAGAACTGGGCATACGAGTGGAGGATGCGCAGCTCCATAGAGAGTGTAATGATCGGCACGGTAAAAATTGCTCCAGTGTAACCCATGATAAAGTATCGCCAGCCTCTCGCCCTATCAATGAGTCCACCCCTGGACCGGAAGCTGGTGACGGCGTTGCCCACGTGCAACTGATCATACCCAAACTGCCTGACAAACCGACTAGGCAGGTAGGGCTCCAAGAAGCAATGGTCTTCACTTCTGTACAGTAAATGGGAAGGTCTAATGCAGACCAACCAATTAAAAGCTTCAGGAGAAAGAATGGTCTTCTCTCTACCTGAATCCTCAAGCCTAATTCCCGATTGATTGCGATGTACAGAGGCGACAGTGCAGAAGAGCTTCCAACTGTGACTGAAGCCCAGCACCCGCCGACAGTCTAAGACCGTGGTCACATTCCAGGAAGATTTTTGGTAGTTCAACAAGAAACTACCCCCCGAACTACTGCCAGAGCCGGGAGACATAACCCTGGGGTTATGAAGAATTAACCACCCCATCAAGTACAGGTATGGTAATTCTACCCTGGGAAAGCTATCACGCCGGGTTTCATCGGCGAGCAGCCCGTCAGTCATGGCCCTCAGGCCAGCTTTTATGCGACACACCATGGCAGGGAGCAAGCCCAGTTTTGTCCCGAATACCAGACGCACTGCAGGCCATAGCGTGTTGCGGTGAATGCGGTCCGCGGATGCGATGCCGGGTACCACCAGTCGGCGCAGCCATATGGAGAGGAAGCCAGCCAGTTGAGCTTTCCTGGACAGAGGCCTGCGGCAGCGCCTCAAATAACTATAGGCCTTAGTACCAACAGGATACTGTCCTATCCCTTCGTCGAGGAGCAAGTTTGAAGCCCCAGCGTCTACCATGAGATCGTTGACTACCTGAGCATTAAGCACGCTCAGAGGATTCACAGGCTGATCCTTGCCCTCCAATACCTTCTCCGGCTTAGCAGTCCTGGACCGGTGAAAGAAGAGGTAGGACGTCCATTTATTGATGTGAGCCAAATCTGAGGGCTCACCATAAAAAGCGGTGCAAGCAAGGTAGTGGCACATCAGCTCCTGGTACAATTCCACTACCCTAGGGTCTGAATCCCCCAGTTCCTGGTTCGTGGGAACATACTCTTCATACGGAGTATCCCCCATCGGCAGTCTCAAGATCTCTGCCATCTCATGGAGGGCTAATCCCAACTCCCCCAGTGGAGTGGCGAAAGTCTCGGTGAGCAAAATATATCGCTCCATCAGTGCCAGAAACAGATTAGGGTTGGGAGGTAACCCAACACTGGTAGCACTCACAGCTTCAAACAGACCAACGCTCTCCAGCTCAGTCCGAAAATGCTTCAGGGCCCAGTCAGCTAAGCGAGCCCATCGAAGATTTGTAGGGGTGATCCACCCGCCGCACCGAGGGTTCGCCTTGGGGTATACTCCCCCGTGCCCCATAAAATTATTACAAAAAGTCAGTAATTGGATCGGCTGGATCACTAAACTGTCTTCACTCGGGACACTGCCCGGGTACAGTCCCCTGAACATTATCACAGAGCCGGAAGGGTGGCTGACAAACGACCCCTGGTCGGCTCCTTTCAGATAAAAGATCTTCCCCGGTCTGCCGTAAAGATCGGGAGTCAGCGTCCACGACATCCTCCTGGGATGCGTAGCATGAAAGAAAGCCGAGATGGGATAGTCTCTCGGCATCTTGGGCAGATACAAGACCAAGCTCCCGGTAGGAAAAACCCAGAGTTCCTTCTTGGGCTTCGTCTGGGACTGCTTGTCAATCATGTCCCCGAAGAGAAAAGCTGGCTTTAGGTACTGGTCCCCATCTATGTACATCAGGGGCTCTCCGTTGATCAAGTTCAGCAGCGTTCGTTCGCCCTGAGCCGATATCAAAATTTCCCTTCCTTCGGGATATTAGGGCCCGGAGATAGAAAATGTCACGTGTGATAGATCCTCTAGATAGTTGGAGTGCAGCATCCCGGCGGCAAAACCCATCACATCGGCTAGCGGAGACACATGCAAGTCAACTGCAAGAGTGCAAGAAAAACATATCAGTTCCTATAAACTAGATATTACAGATCTTGCAGCATAAGCCGAAAAATCAACAGTCTGTGCTTTACGCCAACACTGTAAGACTTGAGCCATTACGTTGGAATCCATTTCCTAAAAGCGTAAAGTTCAAGGCTGGCAGTATACAGTCTGTGTTTTACGTCAGACTGATAAAATTGAGTTATTACGCCAGAATTTTCATCCAGAAGCGTAACACTCAAATTTTATACGCCAACTTTCGACAGTCAAAGCTTTTACGTCAGACTGCGAAAATATGGAGTTTTTGCGCTGACACATTAGAAATATGGGCGTAAAAAATGAAATGTCTCTGTGCATCATCTTCCTCAAAGAGGGTATCAGCACAGAAGACGACCTAGCGTGGTCACGTACAACGTGTGCGAAGGATTTTCAGTCATTCCTTTTCATCCTAAAAGCTCTACCTTTAAGGCCGGGTGCACTGCTCGTCGGCGGGATACTTCGCTCTGAATGAAGTCCGCCTTGCCCGACCGAAGACGCTCTCACTTGAGCAAAAGAATGAGAAGAAGAATCAACCTTCTTTCCCTTAGTGGAGGAGGATTGTTGCATGGCCATTACTGGAAACTTTGAAATCTCGGAGAAGAAACAAAGAAGAACTCGAACAGAAGGATTTCTTTCGCAGAAGACGGATGAAAAGTCTTTCTCTCATAAAACTTGGGGTATATATAGAGTTCGGATGGACTCCTCGAATCCCGAACCAAATCTCACATTTAATATTTGGTTATGATTGGGGACTACGTCAGCCTATTTACTCAGAGAAGGCGGACAGTCAGCGAATTCAAAAAGTTTTCGTGCGAAGAAGATTCACAGTTTTTACGCTAAGGAGCTTTCTACGCTCGACAGCTACGGATCTACGGTTTTACGCTCACAGGCTACAAGTCTATGGTTTTACGCCCAGATGCTTTTATGCTCGGTAGCTTTTATGCTCGAGAGGTTACGAACCTACGACTTCACGCTCAGCAGCTACGAATCTACGATCTCACGCTCGGTGGCTTTTTACGCTTAGAGGCAAAAGATCCACGACTTCACGCTCGGAAGATTTTCTTTTTAGAAGCTACAAATCTACAGTTTTTACGCTAAGGAGCTTTCTACACTCAACAGCTACGGATCTACGGTTTTATGCTCACAGGCTACAAGTCTTTGGTTTTACGCCCGGATGCTTTTATGTTCGGTAGCTTTTATGCTCGAGAGGCTACGAACCTACGACTTCACGCTCAGCAGCTACGAATCTATGATCTCACGCTCGGTGGCTTTTTACGCTCAGAGGCAACAAACTTATGATTTTACGCTCCACGACTTTCCGTATATCTGAAAAAATTGCGCAGACCAGTACAGTACATCTGAACAAATCTTAAAGTGGTCAATTGCAGGAGTTCACACAGAAGATACTCCTCATTGACCTCAAAATATCCCAAGTACCCGAAGCATACAAAGTTCAACATTGAAAGCTACTCTTCTTCATGGGTCGATTCGAAGTTCATCCAGAATCTAGTCTGAATATTTTGTCTGCAAATTCAAGATGGCAACTCAGTTCTTGATAGCCATTCCTCGCCCTGTTCCAAGGAATTTTCGAGAAATTATTCTTGAAGACGACGGTCTGAACAAAAATTTTGTTTATCAGAAGTAAAAAATAGTTCAGAATTCTACGCGCTTCCTCATTCCTAACAGCAGGACAGTTTGAACACTCGACTGCTAAGCGGCTTTCTGCGCATCCTTAGTTATGCGTAAAAGACAGGACAGAACGTAGCACTCTTTCTAAAACAGAGTCGGCATAAGTATCAGACGTGTCGAAGCTACACATATTCAGACTTCACAGCAAAGTATGGCAAGATGATCATATGCAAAGAAGAAAGATGATTTTATTAAAATTAAAAGCATGATTACATGAGGGAAATCCAGTCTACAAGGGTTTTCTTTATTTTTTATGACTACACATGAGAGAAATCCCGTCTACAAAGGACTTCCTCATCGTCATCTAAAGATCGGGCCCGGAATCTGTTCTGCCAGGTTCTCGAATGGGCGAAATTCTTCATCCATCTTCTCCAGCAGTCAGTCGGTAAACACAAACTGACTGACATATTGGTCAAACGGCGGGAGGATACAAAACTTGGCATAGACCCATCCTCCAACAGAAGAAAAGCAGAGTAAATCTGCTTTCCTACATCCAGCGCCGTGACAGATTGAGTTGAGATATTTCACCCAACTCAATACTCGAGGTCAGAACTAGTTGCTGCTCTGATCCACGAGGGTAACGGGAGAAGGCACTGCTTACAAGCAGCATGGTGAAATACGGCCCTTCCTCTCTCCCGAAGAACCACCATACAAAGTTGCTGATTATCCCGAGCAAAGGAGGCTATGATATCCTTCAATGATCCATCGTTGCAGAGGACATTTGCTCGAAGACACTGTCTTTTTCGGCTCCTTACATGCTGGAAGAACATGGTCTCCTTCTTCCTCAAGTCGACCCGACGAACTCCGGCCATCATCTCTGTGTGGTGAAGGAAGTGTGGGAAGAACATGAAAACTCCTCAGCCTTTTTATAGGCAAAAGAGATCACACCGATCCCCAATAACTCTGCCATAAAGTCAGCCATAAAAGAACGTGTCAGGCTTGACCATTTCAGGCTCCATTCAGAGCATTTTGAGTTACGAGGAACGGTTCATGCTTCATTCAAAGCGTTTCAAATTACGAGGAATTTAAAAGCTTTGAAGGGGGTCTTGTAGAAGCATGAAAAATACTCTGGATAGCTATGCACAGCATATTGATGCAGGGCAACGTAAACAGAGAACCTCAGAGCCATCAAGCGTGCAACAGAGCTTTTCTGCTAAGCACAGCGTAAAAGCTTAAAACTCCAGGACCATCCGCGTAATGCAGTATGTCCAGGCTGCTTCAGCGTAAACAGGGTGCTTCATCGCCTTTATGGCATAAAACTCATCCGCTCTTAAATGCAGCATTGAAGTGTACGAGGGACGCTTCGTATTCCCCGAAATGAACCTGACAAATCGTGCAATGAACCTGACGTCTGACTCCTGACAAAGAGTACTCCACGACTACCCAGGCGACGGCTATAATGATGGCGCGACACTGCAACACAGGCTGTCATTTACTACCATTTCCTTAGCGTAGACCACTTCTACGCATACAAAGGAGTATGTCACCCAGTTTTATACAGGCAGATATGAGCTGTTTACGCTCCCCAGAAGACAAAAAGCCTGCCAAGTCAAAAGCTACACTTCGTACAGGGCTCGAGGCACATCTCTGCATTTTATGCGCAGAGCGGTGACAGGTTCTCAAGGCACGTCTCTGCATTTAATGCACCGAATACTGACAGATGCCCGAGGCACGTCTCTGCACCTTGCGCAGGCCAAGTGACAGACCTTCAAAATACGCCTCTGCATTTAATGCACGGGATAATGGCGGATCTCCACATTTAATGCTGGAGATTTGATTAAATGTCACCGAACCGTCGTTTAGTGGCATCCCCTTTGCGTAAACTGCTTTTACGCAGACAAGGGGATACGCTGCCTAGTTTTACACGGGCAGACGTGAGCTTCTTACGCTCCGCAGAAGAAAAATAGGTTGCCATATCATCGGTTTCTCTTCGTACGGGATTCGAGGCGCGTATCTGCATTTAATGTGCAGAATAATGGCAAATCTTAAAGACAAGCCTCTGCATTTAATGCACAGGATGGGGGCAGATCTCTACATTTAATGCAAGAGATTTGATTATATCTCCAAGAGACATAATTCCGGCTAAAACGTCTACATCACTCGGCTTCCACGCCTGCTCGGCTTTTATGCCCACTCGACTTCTATGCCCACTCGACTTCTACGCCTGCTCGGCTTCTACGCCTACTTGGCTTCTATGCCATGGTGACAGTTATTGGCTTCTACGCCAACCTCTTATACACAAGGGGTAACTACCTACGTAGCTTCTACGACGTGATCTTCACAGCAGATATACGCGTTTGTCCCTTAGTTGGACACGCGTCACATACTCACTCAAAAGGTCATCTATACGCAGGCATTGGTTATTTTAAACCGTCGTGTAAAAGGGTGCTGTACTTTCCACTACTCGGTTTCTACACCGACTGAGTGGTCACTGTCACTAAAACTCTATAAATAGAGACCTCTATCAACAGAGGTCAAGGTCAAAAAATTGATCAAGAAATCCAGTATCAGATCCAACGGTCGCAAAGATCGAAGGTCAAACGGTCAAAAGAGAGAGGAGAATCCAGAGCTCAGGCAAAGAGAAGGGATCGACGACTTTGACATCGAGCATCCACCCTCTTTAGCAACCTTCGAAGCTGCTTTCTGTCTTCCACGGCACTTCTTCAACATCGTGTGGTCCAAGGGCTAAAGTGATCGACCGCAGATCAGATACCTATAGCAATATTTACCCAGATTAAATAAATTGTACTTAGTCATCCTCGTATAGGATTAAATTGTATAATCTTGTTTGTAAACATAACAGAAGGATGGGTTTTCGTATAAGACCTCGTTTTCCACATATTATCTTTTCCGTTTATTATCCGAAACAGTTGAGAGATGTTATTTTATTGTCCTCCCTTAGCTAGAGCAAACAGGTCGGGGCTAACCTATCAACGTGATTATAATATTTTTGATGACTCTACACTTCTAATAGGTGATCTCCCGACCTCTGATCTGGGTCCGTCCCAGCTTCCGACGGTAGACAAGCAAAAGCAGAAGGAAACCCGTTATGATAATCCTCTGCGAAAGGATGTAATGCACGGGCTGGAGAAGTCCTACAGCTTCGACATGCTAGCGCAATTGGCCAACACTCCCACGAAGCTATCACTCTTCGAGCTCCTACGTCTTTCCAAAAAGTCCCGCGATGCTCTCAGTGAGGCATTGCTAAACGCCAACTCCTACTTGGCTCAAGTCAAGCCATCGGCAAAAAATCTTGCCGCATGTCCTCAATGCAATAGTATGATGGAGATAATTCCCAGCATAACATTCTCCCAACAGGATATGCTATTAAAAAATAATAGGCACGATCGTCCCCTGTATTACATAGGATATATCGGAGCTATAAAAGTGGATCGATGCATATCGACCCCGGGTTATCCCTCAGCATCATCCCACAGAGCTTACTACAAACCCTGGGCATCCTGATGCATCGGCTGGCAGCTACTAATACTACCATCAACTGCTTCAACGCTGGGAGAAGCTATCCGCTTGGAAAAATTTGCCTAAAGTGCCAAATTGATGACCTCCGTACATAAGTTACTTGTTACCTCATTGACGTGGAAGTATCCTACAATGTCCTACTTCAGCAACCATGGATACAAGAATATATGAATGTTCCATCTACTCTCCATCAATGCTTAAATTATTTTAACGAATATGGCGTCGTCAAAATAGAATTCACTTACGTGGATCCTTTCAAGGGAATCTGACTCGATCTTATACAAAGAAATCTACTTAGACGAAGGTTCCAATAATGCCGACTACGAATCCGACACCTTTATAGCTTAAGACACTCCTCTACGGATTCATCTGAAAGGGCACCCAGTCCCCGCAACTGCTCCTCTGGTGGTCAAGCTTCATAAGAAGGTACCTGAATCCCCAATGGTCAAGCCTTGGAGGCTGAGAAACCTTCCAAACAAGTAACCCCCTGTAGTGAGAACCCTAGAACAGCTGGTAGTCAAACTCCACAGGAAATCTTCGATACCGCCAGCATCATTAGCAGCCACTAAAGATGAGTTGGAAGAATACATCGCAGCATCCACTCACGCGTTATCCTTCGATTATGTGATCCCTTTGGAGGAGGTGCCTTATTTTCTCAGTAAAGGCCTATTCTTGAGCTACATCATCATAGCACAGTAGAATATTGCATACTCTCTGGAGCATTATTTACGCTTACATCTGTACACACAAGTAGCCACTACTCACTCGACAGATCAAATCTTCCCCAATCAAGATGTCTGCTTCATCATTCCAGCAAGGAGGAAATGAGACAAACCTATCATCTTTGGAAAAGTCGAAGGCCACCATAAATTCATCGCAGACTAGCCAGAACCAAAAAGTGCGCGATAAAATGCAACTTCACCGATACAGTATCCAGACTAAGCGTATTGTCCAGAAGATGGGATACGATCTGAAGAGTGACCAAGGCCTAAACTACGAAAAGGGTCGACAACTACCACTGCATCACTTTGCCCCAAAAGGCAAACCAGAGACGTATTACCAACGAACCGGCCATGGTTTAAGGTACATTACTCCTCCTACCACTCCTGAGGGCTCAGAGGAAGAAGATGACACGCAGTCTCACTCTTTGCGAGCTTCCTCCTAGGACTCTAATGTTAGCATCGGAGAGGTACTCAGACAAGCATTGTCCAGTAATATGACATCAACGGGTCCAGAAGAAAATGATGAGCATCCAAACGAGCTCTTCGAAATAGAACCATGAGCTCAAAAACTAAAGACCCTATGGGAATTACGGTTTGAACAACAAGAGCCCCCTACTGAAGATGAGGTTATACAAGCAGATTTGGGCGACGATATAGCTCATAAACCCGTCTTTATTAGTAAAAATCTCTCGATAGAAGAACGTGAATCCCTTGTCCAGCTGGTAAGGGAATACATTGATGTCTTTGTATGGAACTACGATGACATGTCAGGCTTGGATCTACGCATAGCGGTACACAAGCTCAATATCCTGCTAGACGCCAAGCTGGTGAAGCAGTAGCAACGATGGTTCCGTCCGGACATTATGAACGATGTTGAAGCTTAAGTAAATAAGCTAATAGCAAGTGGCTTCATTTATAAAGAATAACACCCAGAGTGGGTAGCAAACATTGTCCCTGTCATAAAAAAAAGCAAAATTTGGGTCTGCATAGACTTCCATAATTTAAATGCATCTTGCCCAAAGGACGAATTTCCTCTTCTGATCATGGACGTGATGATTGATAACACATGTGGCTTTGATTGTATGTCCTTCATGGACAGGTTCTCAGGCTACAACCAGATCAAAATATTTCTGGACGATGAGAAACATACTTCATTCCGGATACCAATAGGGTGTACTATTATACAGTAATGCCCTTTGGTCTGAAGAACGCAGGTGCCACATACCAACGCACCATGAGAACTATATTATGTGATCACTTACATAAGACAATGGAATATTATGCTGATGACATCGCTGTCAAGAGCCGATTCTAAGATGATCATCTTCATGATCTCAGGACGGTATTCGAACTAATACGAGCCCACCAGCTCAAGATGAACCCTACCAAGTTATTCTTGGGGGTCTCTAGCGGCAAGTTCCTGGGCTTTATCATAACCTCGAAGGATATTTATATTGACCCTAAGAAAACCAAGGCTGTTCTGGATATGTACCCTCCGAAGAACCTGCGAGAACTCCATGGTTTGCAAGGAAGGCTGGCATACATTAAGAGGTTCATTGACAATCTCTCCGGATGATGTCGACCCTTTAATCATCTCATAAAGAAAGGGGTCTCTTTCGCCTGGATAAAGGAGTATCAGCAAGCATTTGATGATATTAAGAAGTATCTTATGAACCCTCCTAGTGTTGGTGGCTCCAGTCGTGGGAAAGCCCTTCTTACTCTATGTCCGAGCAATGGATTATTCTCTCGGTGCTCTTCTCGCTCAAAATAAAAAGAAGGCTACGATCAAGCTATCTACTACCTCAACAAAACTATGATTGGCAGGGAACACAGATATAATCTGATCAAGAAAGAGTGTCTTGCTCTAGTATTTGCCGTCCAAAAGATACGCCATTACTTGACAGGGCAAACCATACATGTAATCTCTCAAGTGAACCCCCTCAGAGTCCTGATGACCAAACCTGGAGCACTTAACTCTTACCTAGCCATATAAGCAATCCTGTTATCGCCCTACGATATGGTGTTTGTCCTGCAGAAGGTTGTCAAGGGCCAAGCATTGGCCGACTTTCTAGAAGCTTATCCGGTGTCAAAATTTTTGAAGCTTTATGACAGAATCCCTGACGAGGTATTAGACTCAAACACTATCATAATGGGAGGAGTAGTCTGGCAAATTTTCTTTGATGGTGCTTCCAGAACGGGAGCGAAAGGCAACATCATGGTCGGAGTGGGGATAGTGCTAATTTCTTCTGATGACTTGGTCATCCGTCGTGCATATTCGCTAACGAAGTCGTGTTCCAACAATGTGGCATAGTATAATTCTCTCATTATTGGGCTTCAGTTAGAAAAACAGCTAGAGGTTGATTACTTTGAAGCCTATGGGGACTCCAAATTAATAGTCAGCCAAGTCCACGATGAGTACAAAGTCCGACACGAGGATTTACTCCCTTACCATCAGGCAGTCGTCGATATGATTTCCATTTTCACGGATTTCTTCATAGAACATGTGTCACGGCTGCAAAATATCAAAGTTAATGCACTTGCCGGCCTTGCTGCCTCTTTAGCGACTCCAATCAAGACCCATCAATTAGTCACAGTGCCGGGTCAAGATCTAGTCTGCCCAATGAGCAACTTGTGCTTTAAACTAAGCTACTCTATGGACGCCGATACCAATGTCAAAAATTAGGAACTCATATTTATAGACTTCTTAGTCTATGGGATCCTTCCGGACAATCCGAAGGAGGCCACTACCGTCAGAAGATGCTCTCTCCGATTCTATTATGATACATCCACTAAAATGTTGTACCGTCGTTCCTATGACGGGCTTCTGCTATAATGCCTATCTGACGCAGAATCAAAATAAGATCTCTATGAAGCTAATGACAGTGTTTGTGGTACTCACCAACCTGGCTCTAAGTTTTAAGACCATTTCTGATGTATGGACTGTTACTGGCCAATAATGGTGGCAGACGCTGTCGAATATGCAAGAAAGTGCCGAATTATTAAATCTATAAAGACTTCATCCACCAACACTCGAAGTTCCTCTACCTGACTATTGCGTCTTAGCCATTCGAAGCCTGGGTAATGGATATTATAGGATCGATCAGTCTGCCTTCATCTAAGGGGCATCGATTCATCCTAGCCATTATAGACTACTTCTCCAAATGGGCAGAAGCAGTTCCACTCGTAGAAGTAAAGACATCTAATGTGATCAGTTTTTTTTAAACAATACTTCATCTACCGCTTTGGCTTACCTTACAGGATCATTCATGACAACGGTCCATAGTTCGTAAGCCATACTTTCTTTCGATTTTACGATAAAAACCGAATCCAAAACATAGCTTCAACCGCCTATAATCCAGCAACGAATGGATTAGTTGAAGCATTCAACAAGATGATCATCAAGCTACTCAAAAAGTTCATTTCAACTAACAAACGTTACTGGAATAAGAATATGGTTGAATGTCAATGGGCCTATCGCACGATGGTTCAAACTCTGACTGGCAGTACACCATTCTCCTTAGTCTATGAAAGCAAAGGTGTACTTCCTTTGGAGACCAAAATTCCTTCCCTTCAGGTGGCACTTTCCAATTAGCTGTGTAAACCCTCTCGACCAAATTTAGGTTTATTTAGTCTAAATAGAGAGACTAGGATTAAATTAGTGACAATTAGAGTTGAATGCAGCAAATTAGAAATATTTGTGTAATATTTATTACTTAATACACCTTACCGTTGCTTCGATATTTGGAGTGTCACACTAGTATTTACCTTCAAACAAACTTTATACACATTTCCTAGACATGCCAGACTACCATTCTGACCCTTGTGTAACTCTTAAATACTCTATATTGTGTTTCATTTTAGTCGCACAATAATTGTTACAAATGTCTAGTTTTAAATCCCAATAAATCCAACCTTGCATAATTGTCCGTTCTAATCGAAATTGGAGACACAACCTCAACCCATTTTCATACAACCCAAATAAGGACATTATTTTATTCTGAATCTGTCATGTCCATGATAACTGTGTTTCATAAAATCCTACTCCCATATAATTCCAATTAATTGAAAAGCATCACTTGCACTAATTCTTATTTAAATTAGTGTAAAGACTAACCTCACCAAAACTAGACCCAACCTAGCCCATCTATACCCTACATTCCTTCATGGGGACATGTTCCCCACCCCAAGGAGCCCTGGCTGGCCCAATTCCCGAGGACAACCCCCCTTTCCCTCTCTCCTATATAAATATAACTATTTCTCTCCAAACCCTAAAAGAAAACCAAAACCTACTCAAAACGGTAGCCTTTCCCAACCGGCCACCCTCCATCCCCGATGACATCCAGACCGCCACCACCTCAGCCACCGTACCCACACCTGACTACGACCTCCTCCGTCTGCTCCCCCTCTCCCCCGTCGACGGCTACCCAACAGCCCATCTCCACCGCCGACACCATCAACCATCATCAATACCTTCCCCTCTTCTCGACTTCCCTTCTCCTGACTCCCCTTTGTCGTAGCCTCCTTTATCCCTGCACAGACCGCCACGGCCGACCACTCCTGACCCTCCTCTACCGCCTATTCCCTTTGACGTCGACCACAGCTTCCCGGCCGCCTGCACCCGACCGCCTCCTCCTTTCCACCACCATCAACCATCGACAGCACCACCATCAACCCGACCCTGATTCCCCTAGCCAACCAGACACCCTCACCAACTCCACCATCATCACCGGACTTTCACACCCAGACCACCGCCTTCCTGACCGCCTCACCCTGACTGACCCCGCCGCTAGCCGCTGCTGTTGTTGCCGCTGATGTTTCCCGTACAACATCGGAGCTCTGTCGATCGCCGGAGAACGAGTACGTCGATGAGCCAGACCCCCTCTTGGCCACGACTAGGTAAACATCTTATTGCCCTCTTTTTTCATGTGTCGTTGTGTCGTTGTGTCATTGAATGGACACAAGTAAAGTAAGGTGAAACCCTAAGGGCAACATGTGTGTGTGTTATTTAGATTAGTGATTTAGGATTAGTAATTACTCAAATAATAAATGACTTGTTAATAAGAACTTTGTATTTTACCTAAAAACCTAGACATCGACCAAGTATACCTTAACATGATAATAAGGACATGTATTTTTGTACAAAACGTAATTTGTTTCGTAATAGGACCTTGGTAAATTGCTACCTTAAGGTACACAGTAAATAAGGACAGGACACGTGTACGTCTTAGCTGCGTGCACACGCGACTCTGTTAGTTGACCAGCGTGACCCTTGCGTCAGTGTCTAGAGCAGTGTAGTATTTCTGTGTGTATTAATTTAGTGTCTGATGATCAAATTGCTATATTATATTATATGTATAGGGTCGCTAGACCAGTCAGGAGAGACTTTAGGAGCAGGTTATTGGCATTCGCAGCTTGAGGACCCAGGCAAGATACCTTGCCATATTTACTGTTTAATCTAAATTATGCAAATGTTGTATGATATCTTGTTGTATTATTTTATACAAGTGTGCGCGTTCGAGATTGACTCGGATACTGTCAACGAATGCGTCGATAAGTAGTGTACTTGACCTAGTCACTAGCAGACTCACCCATCATTGTAAGGATATTCTGATATCTTTTGAGACCTGACACTCTTATATGCATCACGGTGACAAATTCATGTTGGGATGTAGGTCCACGTACCCGACTAGCTATCGGTGCGTGTGACATGCATCATGATTTAGTACGTAATCAGGGTTATATAATTAGTAGAGACTTGGCATATAGATACGTGGTATGCACATCGTGTATTCGACTTGTATATCTATATTGGGCGGGAAGGACAACTAGTAGGCGTATGGGATACACATATTAGAATTCGTAGTATCCGGAGGAGCCACAGATCCAATGACTTCCTTTATACAGATTCCGCGTTCTTCGGAGCAATACGGACGTATATATTTGTAGATACCTCATTCTTCAGAATAATGAACGTTACATGTACAGATACCACGCTCTTCGAAGTGTTGGACGTTATGCCTACACCTACCCATACGTACCAAGGTTGTTCTCACATTGCATTCACATAGATGGTTAGCACACCCCTTTATTTTATTCAGTATATATATATATATATATATATATATATATATATATATATATATATATATATGGCATGCATTTTTGTATCTTGTTACATCCCTCTGAGGACCTGGTTCTCTTCCAAATTTGGACGAGGCATATTACCCTACAGTGTATGGACCCAGACAGGAGATGAGGTACGCATCCGAGGAGGAGCTAGAGGTGTTACCGTCAGAGTTTTCGTGATCATTTGGTAGGCCTTCCGCCCAGGATTAGAGCATCATTATCTAGTCAGCCGATGCCCTAGTCATTAATTTTTTATCTGTCTTTCAGTACTTTTATTTTGTCATAGTAGTGGGTTTGTTCCCACCAGACATTTTGGATTGTACTATGATATTTCAGACTGGCATTTATCTTCCAGCATCTATTTAGTATTTCTTGTTTATATTGTGGATGAGATTAGATTACATGTTGTATATTAGTATTGGACTTGTTAGTATTTTAGGACAGCAGAGTATGTTTCGTAGGATCCATTAAATTGGGTAATACCTCGGAGACGTATTAGCTGGCTATTGCCGTGTGGCCTAGTCCCGTGTATTTTGGGACTGGGGCGTAACATAGTTTTAGTAGTAGCCCATGCAGGTTGTGTTTATCGCTTACAGTATGGTAACATGCCCAGCGAGCCTGCAATAGGATAGGAATTACTAGGTCTCATCCACTTTGATTACGTCTTTGAACTTCCTTCGTATTATTTCTAAATATTTGCATCATGTTTGCTTGATTTCGTACTCTTTTAATGAAGTTCTATCTCTTGCAGCAAGATGAACTTGCGTAGTAGACAGGAGCACACGGTGCCGTGGTGCCAGCCGACACCACCCACAGAGAGGATATATCCCAGGGACCACCTGGAGAGCAACCAGCACCACAGGCCCCGATAATTCTACAGGCCCCGCTGATACATTGGCGCGAGACTTCTCAGGGCGATCCTATCCAGCAGCACGAGGTACAGACTTCACAGATGATCCTCACGTAGCATTTCGAGGGCCAGACTTCGGAGGCTACGTCGATGCCATAAACCGAGAGGCCGACATCTGATGAGACACCTACCGCACAGCCGGAGGTCCCATTGCCACCACCTCCACCCTATCCACCTGAGATGCCATAATCAGATGGATAGCCATAGATGCTTCAGTTCTTCTAGGCTATGATACAGGCACAGTGGCATCCGACCGAGATGTTGAGACAGAGCTTGATGGAAGTTCTAGAAAGGATACCTGCCCCAGCACCCGTACTAGCACCAATACCAGTTCATCCAACTGGTACTATACGAGGGTTCTGCCAGATAGGCTCGGATACTTTTTCGGGCAACGAGACTGCAGAGGAGATCTCCGATTGGGTCGCCAACACGGAGATGCTACTAGAGGCTTCTCAGCTACATCCAGACCTTTGGATGACTGCAGTGAGGTCCCAACTGAAAGGCAATGCCCATCACTAGTGGGATTCCATAGAGCGTAGCGTAGGCAAGACACAGACGTAGGAGCAGTTCTTAGAGTACTTCAATGCAAAGTATTTCCCGGCTACAGTCAGAAATACCCTGTACTCCCAGTTCCTGTATCTAGAATAAGGGAATATGACCGTAGATGCATACGACGCAGAGTTTAGCCGACTTAGCAGATTTGGTGTCGCCTTAATACCCAACGATCTAGAGAAGGCCTAAAGATTCCACCACGGCCTTACTTTTGAGCTACAGAGGTACACCACCACCCAGGAGAGAATTTCTTATGAGGAGGTTCTTTCAGAGATGAGGATCCAAGAAGCCATTGGTAGAGGAGCAAGATGTTCCATCACGACCATACCAGCCAGAGCCCAGCCCGGAGCAGGAGGACCGATCCGTCATCCAGGAGCACAAACGCAGCAGAGGACAGCGCCATACCAGCACAAGGAGCTTCCGACTTGTCACCATTGTGGCAAGAAGGGACACGTCGTCAGAGATTGTCGGAAGAAGCTTGGATTGTGCATGATATATGGAGCAAGTCAGTACCTTGCCAGAGATTGCCCACAATACAAAGATGCAGCACCGCAGACATGACAGAGGCCAGCAGCACAAGTCCTGAGGATACTACCCCCGCCAGGAGGTCAACGTCCACCAGCACCCGGAGGATTTCAGAGGGGACCACCCTTGGTCCCACAGGAGGCACAGTTTGATCGAGCCAAATAGCAGGCCGGAGGGCAGAGGCATGGACAGGCCTTTGCATTAGCAGCAACTGAGGAAGAAACAGAAGGGGAAGCTATCACAGGTACCATTTTAGTTGCGTCATTACCTGCGACTGCATTATTTGATTCTGATGCTATACTATCGTTCATATCTAGTAGTTTCGTAGCTATGCATAGCTACTTCCCCCTTACCTAAGAGTTAAAAGATTCTTACCGGCGGAGGCATCGTGCTGGTTACCAGCACTATTAGAACGTGCTCGGTAGTCGTGTGTGGTCGAGAGATAAAAGCACAATTTTTGGTATTCCCGATGCCAAACTTTGATGTTGTGTTAGGCATGGACTGGTTGAGCCAGTATAATGCCATATTGGATTGCCGAAGAGGTAGCATCATTTTTAGACCGCCAAGATCAATCGGAGTTCGAGTACATGCATGGGACCATCGAGCAAGGAGTAGGAAAGACAACTGGAGTTTATATGGCTATGGAGATGGCACCCCCACTGATAGTTATAGAATTTGAGGATATTTTCCCGGAGGAGTTACCAGGCTTACCGCCAGATAGAGACGTGGAGTTCACTATTAAGTTATTACCCGGAGTAGCACCGGTATCTTCCAATGTGTACCGATTGGAGAAGAAGGAACTAGATGAGTTGAAGCTACAGTTAGAAGAGTTGCAGATCAAGGGATTCATCCACCCTAGTGCATCACCCTGGGGAGCACCAGTATTGTTTATACCAAAGAAAGATGGGACAGTACGTATGTACATTAATTACAGAGCACTTAATGCTTTGACTATCAAGAACAAGTATCCCCTGCCGCGGATTAATGATTTGTTCAACCAGTTGACAGGAGCAGTGGTGTTCACAAAGATCGACTTAAGATCGGGTTACCATCAGGTAAAGGTGCGGAGAGAAGACATTCCAAAGACGACATTCAGGACTCGTTATGGTCACTACGAGTTCTTGGTGATGCCTTTTGGACTGACGAATGCACCTACCGTATTTATGAACTTGATGAACAGAGTCTTCCACCAATACCTAGACCAGTTTGTGGTAGTCTTCATCGATGACATCTTGGTATATTTAAAGAGCCACGAGGAGCACAGAGAGTACTTGAGGCTAGTGTTAGAGACGCTGAGGCATGAGAGGCTTTATGCCAAGCTGAGCAAGTATGAGTTTCTCCTAGATCTTGTCGCTTTTCTTGGACACATTATCTCAGGAGATGGCATTTTGGTAGATCGAGCAAAGATTTTGTCAGTAGAGACGTGGCCGACCCCTACCAACGTCTCGGAGATGAGGAGTTTCCTAGGACTTGTCGGATATTACCGGAGGTTCGTAAAGAACTTCGCAAGGATTGTAGAGTCGATGACCCGCTTGACCCGCAAGGAGCAGGAGTTCACCTGGATAGAGGAGTGTCAGACGACATTCGATGAGCTGAAGAAGTGTCTGACTATGACACCTATCTTGACTATACCTTCTAGACCCGGAGGATTCATGATCTACAATAATGCATCCGGGAAAGGATTAGGATGCGTCCTGATGCAGCATGGAAAGATTGTGGCCTATGCCTCTAGACAGTTGAGGACCCATGAGAAGAACAACCCCACTTACGACTTGGAGCTTGCCACAGTGATCTTTGACTTGAAGCTTTGGAGGCACTATCTATAAGGAGAACGAGTGGAGATATTCACAGATCACAAAAGCCTAAAGTACGTCTATACTCAGAAGGACCTGAACCAGAGACAAAGACGTTGGCTCGAGGTGATGACAGACTTTGAGATTGAGCTGCAATACCATCCGGGAAAGGCCAACGTAGTAGCGGATGCATTAAACAAAAGGCTCATGGCATTCTTTTTTACTACATAGCAACATCTGTTGAGAGACCTAGAGCAGATGGGTATAGAGGTCATTATGCCCGGAATAGACGGTTAGTTGTCGAGTTTCCAGTTGAAATCGATATTGGTTGAGAGGATCAAGCCTGCCTTGCCAACAGATGTCAGATTTTAGAGACTTCGATAGAGGGCAGAGGCCGGGATACAGACATGATTGCGCATACATGAGGACGGGACTTTGAGATGTGGAGATCGTCTCTATGTTCCGAATGGAGAACTTCGTCAGGAGTTGATATTGGAGGCACATATTTCAACTTACTCTATTCATCCAGGAGGCACGAAGATGTATAGAGACTTGAGGCAGTACTATTGGTGGCATGGAATGAAGAGAGTGATAGCCCGCTTTGTGGCGAAGTGCCTGGTGTGTCAGCAGGTCAAGGCTGAGCATCAGAGGTCAGCAGGATTACTTCAGCCGCTCCCGATACCTGAGTGGAAATGGAAGCACATCACTATGGACTTTATTATGGGCTTTCTGAGGAGTCCTAGTGGTCGCAATACAGTATGGGTAATCATGGATAGACTCACCAAGTCCGCTCACTTTTTACCTTTCAGAGTTGGGCAGTCTACAGAAGTCCTAGCAGATATGTATATGAGGGAGATCGTGCGATTGCATGGAGTACCGATCAGTATAGTATCGGACAGGAATATGAGGTTAATATCTTACTTTTGGCGGAGTATGCAAGAGAGTCTCGGTACCCGCTTGAAGTTTAGCACATCGTATCACCCGCAGACAGATGGCCAGTCTGAGCGCACCATTCAGACACTGGAAGACATGTTAAGGGCGTGCATGCTTAATTTTGAAGGATCATGGGAGGACCATTTATATTTGGTCAAATTTTCCTACAACAATAGCTATCAATCGAGCATTCAGATGGCTCCATATGAAGCGTTGTATGGCAGGAAGTGTCATTCCCCAGTATGTTGGAGCGATGTGGGTGAGAGACAGATTCTTGGACCAGAGTTGGTTGTCTATACAGTAGAGAAGGTAAAGAAGATCCAAGGGCACCTACGAGCAGCACAGGACAGACAGAAGCATTGGGCAAATATACATCGATGACCCCTAGAGTTCCAATTTGGAGATCATATATTTCTGAAGATCTCACCTACCCGAGGAACCATCAGATTTGGAGGCAGAGGGAAGCTGAGTCCAAGGTATATCGGACCATTCGATGTGTTGGAACGCATCAGAGAGGTTGCTTACAGGTTAGCATTACCACAGACACTAGAAGGAGTTCATGACGTCTTCCATGTATCTCAGCTAAGAAGGTACATGCCAGATCCGAGTCATGTGCTTGACCATTCAGAGATCACAGTCGGGCCGAGTTTATCATATCAAGAGGAGCCTGTTGAGATTCTGGACAGAAGCGAGAAGGTATTACGAGGTCAGACTGTCCCTCTAGTTCATGTCACATGGAGGCATCATGCACCAAGCGAGTCGACTTGGAAAAGAGAGGATGAGATTCGACAGCATTTTTCCTATCTCTTCGAAGGCCTAGGTATGTAGTAGCATTTAATTTCAGTCAATAGTTGTTACCGTATGTATATTTTAATTTCGAGGACGAAATGCTCTAAGGAGGGTAGATTGTAACCCTCGACCAAATTTAGGTTTATTTAGTCTAGATAGAGAGACTAGGATTAAATTAGTGATAATTAGAGTTGAATGCAGCAAATTAGAAATATTTGTGCAATATTTATTACTTAATACCCCTTACCGTTGCTTCGATATTTGGAGCGCCACACTAGTATTTACCTTCAAACAAACTTTATACACATTTCCTAGACATGCCAGACTACCATTCTGACCCTTGTGTAACTCTTAAATACTCTATATTGTGTTTCATTTTAGTCGCACAATAATTGTTACAAACGTCTAGTTTTAAATCCCAATAAATCCAACCTTGCATAATTGTCCGTTCCAATCGAAATTGGAGACACAACCTCAACCCATTTTCATACAACCCAAATAAGGACATTATTTTATTCTGAATCTGCCATGTCCATGATAACTGCGTTTCACAAAATCCTACTCCCATATAATTCCAATTAATTGAAAAGCATCGCTTGTACTAATTCTTATTTAAATTAGTGTGAAGACTAACCTCACCAAAACTAGACCCAACCTAGCCTATCTATACCCTATATTCCTTCATGTGAACATGTTCCCCACCCCAAGGAGCCCTGGTCGGCCCAATTCCAGAGGAAAACCCCCCTTTCCCTCTCTCCTATATAAATATAACTATTTCTCTCCAAACCCTAAAAGAAAACCAAAACCTACTCAAAACCTTAGCCTTTCCCAACTGGCCACCCTCCTTCCCCGATCACATCCAGACCACTACCACCTCAGCCATCGTACCCACACCTGACCACGACCTTTTTCGTCTGCTCCCCCCCCCCCCCGTCGACGGCTACCCAGCAGCCCATCTCCACCGTCGACACCATCAACCATCATCAACACCTTCCCCTCCTCTCGACTTCCTTTCTCCCGACTCCCCTCCGTCGTAGCCTCCTTCACCTCTGCACAGACCACCATGGCCGACCACTCCTGACCCTCCCCCGCCGCCTATTCCCCTCGATGTCGACCACAGCTTTCCGGCCGCCTGCACCCGACCGCCTCCTCCTTCCTACCACCATCAACCATCGATAGCACCACCATCAACCCGACCCCGATTCCCCTAGCCAACCCGACACCCTCACCAACTCCACCATCATCACCGGCCTTCCACACCCCGACCACCAACTTCCTGACCGCCTCACCGCGACTGACCCCACCGCCAGCCGCTGCTGCAATTGCTGTTTCCCGTACAACGCTGGAGCTCCGTCGATCGCCGAAGAATGAGTACGTCGATGAGCCAGACCCCCTCTCGGCCACAACTAGGTAAACATCTTATTGCCCTCTTTTCTTCATGTGTCGCTGTGTCATTATGTCGTTGAATGGACACAAGTAAAGTAAGGTGAAACCCTAAGGGCAACATGTGTGTGTGTGTTATTTAGATTAGTGATTTAGGATTAGTAATTACTCAAATAATAAATGACTTGTTAATAAGAACTTTGTATTTTACCTAAAAACCTAGACATTGACCAAGTACACCTTAACATGATAATAAGGACATGTATTTTGTAGAAAACGTAATTAGTTTTGTAATAGGACCTTGGTAAATTGCTACCTCGAGGTACACGGTAAATGAGGATAGGACACGTGTACGCCTTAGCTGCGTGCACATACGACTCTGTTAGTTGACCAGCATAACCCTTGCGTCAGTGTCTAGAGCAGCGTAGTATTTCTGTGTGTATTAATTTAGTGTCTGATGATCGAATTGCTATATTATATTATATGTATAGGGTTGCTGGACCAATCAGGAGAGACTTCAGGAGCAGGTTATTGGTATTCGCAGCTTGAGGACCCAGGCAAGATACCTTGCCATATTTACTGTTTAATCTAAATTATGCAAATATTGTATGATATCTTGTTACATTATTTTATACAACTGTGCGCGTTCAAGATTGACTCGGGTGCAGTCGACGAATGCGTCGATGAGTAGTGTACTTGACCTAGTCACTAGCAGACTCACCCATCATTATGAGGATATTCTGATATCTTCCGAAACCTGATACTCTTACACGCATCACGGTGATAAATTTATGTTGGGATGCGGGTCCGCGTACCTGACTAGCTATCGGTGTGTGTGACATGCATCACAGTTTAGTACGTAATCAGGGTTATATAATTAGTAGAGACTTGGCATATAGATACGTGATATGCACGTCGTGTATTCGACTTGTATATCTATATTGGGCGGAAAGGACAACTAGTAGGCGTATGGGATACACATATTGGAATCCGTAGTATCCGGAGGAGCCACGGATCCAATGACTTCCTTTATACAGATACCGCGTTCTTCGTAGCGATACAGACGTATATATTTGCAGATACCTTATTCTTCGGAATGATGGACGTTACATGTACAGATACCACGCTCTTCGGAGTGTTGGACGTTATGCCTACACCTACCCATACGTACCAAGGTTGTTCTCACATTGCATTAACAAAGATGGTTAGCACATCCCTTTATTTTATTCAGTATATATATATGGCATATATTTTTGTATCTTGTTACGTCCCTCTGAGGACCTGTGTCACTACCACGTTCCAAAAATAGGGGTATTTTTGACTTTTTAACTTTTTGAATATTATTAATATTGTGTGTATTAATTTATAAATAATTGTATGAGATGTGTATTTATAAATATATTATGTACTGTGTTCTTAATGTTGAGCTAGTAGACTTGAACTAGAAGCCCACTAGATGAACACATAACCGAAATGTAGGGTTATGAATTTAATTTATATTATTTAGGATTTAATTATGGAGGTTGTAATTAATTACCGTAATTTTATTTAATTGTTGCGCCTTGCCGTTGTTTCGATATTTGGAGCGCTACCCTAGCTTTTGCCTTCCAACAAATTTCACAACCTTGCCCTAGGCTTACCCGCCTTCCATCCTGACCTTTTTGTAACTCATAATTATGCTCTCTTGTGCTTCATTTTATCTGTACAATATTCATCGCGGACGTTTATTTAATTTCTAAATAAATTCCAACTTTGTATCGTTGTGCGTTCCAATCGAAATTGGAGGCAATCTTGACCCATTTTTTGTGCAACCTAAATTAAAGTAATATTCTGTTCTGAGTCTTCTTCACTAATGATATTTGTGACCCAACCTAATTTTGGCCCCATGTACTCCTAATTAATTTTAGAACACCGCTTGCATTTGTTTCTAATTAAATTGGGGATACCAACTTTGACTAATCCCGTTTAATCCTAATTTAATCCAAATACCCCATTAATTAAGCCCATACAAAACACACAATACCCCCTCACCCTACAAAACACCAAACACCAAATCGCCCACCAATTTTTTATTATTTCATGAGTCTGTGCAAATACCCAAATTTAAGGGGGCTAATTTGCAAATATTGCATTAGGTGTCAATACCCCATTGGTTCAAACCAATGGAGAAGCCCAAATATTTGACTAGTCAACAACCCTCACCCTTGCATGAGTAATTCCTCTATGTCAAATCCTGACCACCCATTCAAATGGGTGCATCAACACCACTCATTTCCCATTCACCATCCTATTTAATGTCACTTCACACACTCTTCCCAACCATGACCTAATCCCCAAACCTAGGGAAGCCCCCATCTTCTCTCTCCTCCCTCCTCAAAAGCCCTCAACCGTAGCTACCCTCCTTCCTTTTTATTTTTTCCTTTCTTCTTCTCTTTTTCTTCTTTCTTTCTTCTTCTTCTCCTTCCTTTTAAATTCTAGAAAGGGGGGAATCATCTCAACCTCCCTCTACTGTTCACCCGGGCACCCCGGCCCCCATCTTCGGCCGACCCGCCGGAGATTACCGTTCCTTCACGAGTCGAACTCTCCCCGACTCCAACCCGAAGCTCCAGCCCCTACTCCGTCTCCTCCCCATATCGAGCTCGCCACCTCCCTACACCCGGCGAGTCCTGCACCTCGGTCCACTATCTTCCTCCTCCCGCTAATTCCTTCTTCGGCCATTGTTCGACCCCGACGGCCGAACCACCACCACTGCATTCCCATCGGCCACAAGAACCCAGCGCCTACTCTGCCTCGACCCCGTTCGAGCCGACCTCAGCCGAGCCACCATCAGAACCACCACAGTATCGTCATCTCTGACACCACTCGACCACACACTTCACGGCCGACTGTCAATTCCCTCCGCCGGACTCCACCTCGAGCTGACACCCGCTCGACCACACAGCCCTCCACGATCAGCTCCTCTCCCGGCCGAGCTTCCCTGCTCCGGCGAGCACCCCGCCTGAACACCTTACACAGCCATCACCATCATCATCAACTATCACCACCACCAGGCCCTCCACCCGGTCGAGCCGAGCCACCCAACTCCGGCGAGCCAGACCATCAGCCGAGCAACCCCGACCTCCTTCTCCTGCTAACGGACCACCGCCTTCATCGTCATCGTCTTCGCCACCTCGTCATCGTCGATGTCTTCGCCGTCGTCGTAGACGCGCATGTACGGTCCTCCCCCTCGCGTACGTATGTATGTAGTGTACGTATTTGGGTATATTTTTTGTGTATGTGTTTATGTATGTTTCGTATATATACGCGTATATGTATATATATATATATATATCGTGTATTTCTCTATTTATATATATACGTATTCAATGTATATATGTATTAACATATCCGTATATATATGATATATGTTAATGTTGTATTAAATTGGTATATATAAATATATACATATATGTAGCATGTTGTACTTTAGTATGTTTATATATAGTATATATATTAAGATTTGGTATCTATATATAAATATGGTATATGTGTAATTTTACTTAGTATATACTATATATATATATAGTATATCCTCAAATTAATATATATATATATATATATATATATATATATATATATTTATTTATATATATATATATATATATATATATATATATATATATATATATATATATATATATATATACATAGTATATGTTAGTATATATGGTACATGTATTAGCATATGTTAAATGTATTTTGGTATTTAGTATATATAGTATAATTCTAAATTGGCATATGTTCATATGTATATGTATTGTATAAAGTATTTCCTAATATATTTTTATTTGTACATATAGTATTAATTCTATTTAGTATATATTTATAAGTATTGTATATCTCTCTCCATAATATATGTTTATATATATATACAAAGTATTAGTTTTATTTAAAGTATATATATACATATATCTATTATTTGTAATTAATGGATATTAGTGTATATGTTAATTAATGGTATGTATAATATATATATAGGTACTAGGTAACCCGAGTGTAAATACGGATACCCCGTAACTACACATGACCTTGTGACCCTGTGAACTGTTAGTTGTCTGCCACATGTATACTGACGTACTGGCAAGTCCTGTATCATTTTGACCGTCTGTCTTGCACAACAATCACAGACGCGACGCCCGTGCAACTTGACACACACGGACCCTAGTTGACCAGTATCATACCTAGCATAGCCCTGAGTCCAGTGTATTTATAAAGGTGTGCTAGAGTAATGTCTGATACAACATTATATTATTTTATGATATGTCTATAGGACTGTTGGATCATCCAGGCGATACTCTAGAACAGGACATTGGTATTACCAGCTAAGGACCCAAGGCGAGTACATTCTCTGATAAGTTTCTTATTTATGATACCCCCTATGTTCATTATATCTAGTATAAATATCCATATTCTAGACACGATGGTTACACGGATTGGTATACCCGGATCTCGTCATGAGATGTTATTCCTTGTTCATGGTGTAGCTTGTACAAGTCTTGTTTCATTGTTATCTTGTACATGTACAGACAATAATTTTCGGGAAGACTTGCTACCTTCCTAGGAAATCCTGTGCCATAGCGTACCATGGTTGGATTTACTATACCAGTCAGGGGTGGAGAGTATTTTAGTGTAAATATGTGATCATTCCCTTCATGTACAAGTCTTGTTCACATGTTAGTGTTGGTCATACACCGCACGTATGACTAGCCAGGCCATTATTCCTGTACAAGTTCCCAAGCCGATCACATATTAAAGCTAGTACTCACACACTTAGTCATAGTATTCTTGCTCATTGACATATTGTTCCTTCCCGCATTTACTTACAGTATTTCCAGTATTTCCTTATTGTATATCTCTCGTACATGTACATGCATCTTATATATTTTTATCTATATACTGCTACATAGTTTATATCATTGATATAGAACTGCTATTAGAAATGTACTTTGCTCCTTCCTGACTGGAAATATTTTTCCAGACTATGCCTTAGAGGACTGGTGTCCGACATTTTATGGACCACTTGGAGAGTAGCTGCAGACTTGGACTTGGTAGTTCAGTTGTGATTCCGGGAGGTCTAGCTGGAATTTCTAGTTATCTAGTTAGTTTCTTTCAGTAGTATTTTGGTACCGGATTTGTCTCCGGCATACTTTGTTGAGACTTGGATATTTGTTGAGTCAGATTATTTATATTTAGACTTGTGTTATATTTTATTTTATTTCTTCGATATCTTATCGTGCTATAGTTATGTGATTAAGTATGTTGTTCGTTTATATTGTGTTATCCGTGTCTCCTTATGGAGTTGGATACTCGTGCGAGATTGTTTAGATAGTGCTTGACCTAGACATCGTTCTACCGCCGATGCTGCGGCGTAGGCTGGACGTACCCACGTACTCGTGCCCAAATTCCGGGTGCGGGTCGTGACACATTTTTAGTGGCGGCCCATGCAGGTCTGACTTTGCAAGTTGTGCGATGTCGTGGTAGTGTGACATCTTTGTTACACTATTGCGTACCTGCGATAGGATATAGGACATAGGATACTAGGATGAGAGCGAATACTCAATCACAATTCCTTGAGAGATTCTTGGAATGACCTCTGAGAACCTTATTATAATTTCCAATTTAAAACATTTCCCTTGTTTCCGTCCGTTCTCACTTGTTGATATTGAATTTGATTCTTGTTGATCAGTTTTAAATTAAGATCTTGGTGTCATTGTAGAGTTTGGTTTCATATCAAGATGAATTTACAGACTAATTTATGGTATCATCTGATGACACATGTTGGTGAGGATAGTGAGAAAGATTAACATTAGGGCTATTGGACTACAAGATGTGGAATTAAATTATAATTTGAAGATTGGAAATGAATTTTAATTTTTAAAGAATTTTAAGGAGTTGAGATATTATGCTATTAAAAATTTTGAGATTTCAGATTCAATTCAATGAACCTAGATAAAGCTGTAAGGATTTTTTGGAAGTGATTAAATTTTTGTTTCAGTATTTGAATATCTGACCTTGAGGAAAGTATATGCATTTTACTTTAAATTGTTCGAGGAGTTAGTTTTGAGGATTTTATTTTGAGGATAAAATTTTATAGTAGAAGATATATATATATATATATATATATATATATATATATATATATATATATATATATATATATATATATATATATATATATATATATATATATATATGAGTAGATGAGGTGCATGTGTAAGGATCTGTTGGCTTGAGTATGATTGAGATTGCACTGCAAACTGACTTGGGTGCCCATCTAGGGTTGTATTAGAGGGAGCATTACTTAGTATGGTGTGTTGCATTTGATATGCACTTGAGTGATAAGAACAACTAGTATAAACAATTACAGTAGGTAAGAAAGCTAGCAGTGAGTGTGCTTGTAGTAGAATTGTGGTACCTAAAGGGATAGAGGTATCAAACCTTGGATGCATCATTGACCTGTGCAATCACAATTAGGAATATTTCCAATCTATTTATCTATTATCCTTAATTCCTTCTGAATATGGTTTTTTTAGAACTTTACTGTCCTTCCTTGATGATATCGCATTTATTGCCTTAATTGATTCTTTTGGATCTGTCTTCAGGATGTTGCCGAAGATACGATCTATGAGAGTGGGAGCACCAGCTTTAGAGGGGTCTGCCACCTCTCCACCTGATGGACAGACAGCCGTAGTTCCTCCTACATCTCCGATACATGTGGGAGTATCTACACTTTTCGGGGGTCCTCCTCCCCTACCTGTTCAGAGGATTGCCGCAGCTGTGACGGACAACCTTCCTCCTCCACTGACTCTGTTTTTTGGAGGTATGCCTATTGACGGGGCACAGGTGTTTACTTTGATCCAAGGCATGGTAGACGCTCAGCGAGTTCAAGCTGAGGCTCAGAGGGTGCAAGCAGAAGCGCACCAGGCCCAAACCGAGCTGATGAGAGAGAGTATGGAGAATGCTCATCAGGTGGCTCTCCAAGCTATGGAGAGAGTTGCCCAGCTGTTTCCTGGCCAGCAGCAACAGCAGAGATCAGGCACTATCGTGGACTTCAAAAGGATGATTCCTCGAGAGTTCAAAGACATTGAAGGGATACTCTACGCAGACGACTGGCTAGAGGATATAGAGAGGAGCCTGCGATTGGCCCAGATTCCGGAGAGCTTGCAGATAGAAGCCGCTGGCAGTCAGATGTTCGATATCGCACTCACGTGGTATCGCACGGAGCCGAGACTCACTGGCGAAGGACTTACTTGGGAGACCTTCAAGTTGCTTTTCAAGGAGAAGTTCTTTCTCGACGTAGCCTTGGTAACCTTGGAAAGTCAGTTTTATGACTTGGTCCAAGGGAACATGTCGGTCGACGAGTACGCCGCAGAATTCTGTCGATTGAGCCATTTTGCATCGTCAATGATTCGGGACCCAGTAGATAGAGCCCGGAAGTTTAGAAATGGGTTGACGAGAGAGATTTGGTCACGCACTTCTGGTCGTCGTACCGCTACCTTTGAGGATATCTTGATGGATGCCCAGATTGCATAAGAGGATCTGGATCTCAGGCCTAAGAGGAGTCACAATATTTTTGGAGATACGAATAGTAGCGCGGGACCAGCCAAGCGTCCCCACATTCAGCAACTGCCAAGGATGGTTCAGTATCAACAGCAGTACCAGGCACCAGTTCATGTTCAGCAGGATCGACAGCAGCCTCCGAGAGAGACACAGCAGACTTGTCATTTCTGTAAGAAGCCAGGTCACCTTTGGGAGAGCTGTAGATTGAGACTAGGACTTTGTTTGCACTGTGGTGATACAGGACACCGAATGAGGGATTGCCTCTAGCTCAGCACGTAGCTCCAAATTATAGAGATCCAGTTAGGCCACCTACGGAACTGCAGATTGCTCAGCACCCGCGGAGGGAGCCACCCCAGCAGGGCAGAGCATTTACGATGACGGTCGAGGAGACCGATACTGCAGGTGATAGGTTAGCAGGTTCTGTTCCTTTCTTTCCTTCTATCCTCTCTATTGATTGATTGATTGATTGATTCCTTAGTACCATAGTTGCATTCGTGATTTCCTTGTTACAATATAGTTAGTAGTACACCCTGACAGAGACTGTAATACCATGATAAAACAGACCATAACCATACATGTTTCCCTTAGATTGCACATTGAATGACTGTAGATAGAATTTTTTTAGATTGTGATTATTTGGATTTTGACCATAGTAGAGTTAATGAAGAGGTTATGACTTGACAAAAGAGACAAGATGATTAAAATTTGAGGATAAGCATTAATTTAAATAAAGAGTTAAGGAGTTAATATAACAGAATTGATGGATCATTGATTTTACAAAGATTAAGGATATGATTGAAGTTATCATTAAAATTCGAGGAAATTAAGGAGATTGTCATTATTTGATTACAAGATATGAATTTAAAATTTTATGTTATGAATGTTTCATTTGAAGATTCCATAAGTATCGCATTATTGAGTATTTTGTGAAAAAAAGGGAAATCAAGGAATAAAATCATTAATGGATTAGTGTTTGAATTCAATTTTTGGGATGAGGATTTAGATTTTTGAATATGCATCGATTGGATTTAAATTGAGGAGTAAAATCATTGATGGATTAGTGTTTGAATTCAAACTTTTTGGGACAAGATTTCAATTTTATATATATGCATTGATTGAAATTAAATTAAAGGAGTGGATATTAAATTTTGAGTATTTAATTATTAACTTAAAATTTTGGGAGAAATTGTGATAAAAATGGAATTTGATTTTTATTTCGAGAATTTTCAGGAATACGATAATTACAGAATTTTGAAAATTATGAAATGACAATGTGGATTGCTACCTGATTTTGTGGTTGATGAATTTAAATTTTGATGGAAAATAATAATATGTATGAGTAAATACTACTATGAGGATTTTAAATTTCGAGGACGAAATTCTTTTAAGGAGGGTAGACTTGTCACTACCACGTTCCAAAAATAGGGGTATTTTTGACTTTTTGAATATTATTAATAATGTGTGTATTAATTTATAAATAATTGTATGAGATGTGTATTTATAAATATATTATGTACTATGTTCTTAATGTTGAGCTAGTAGACTTGACCTAAAAGCCCACTAGATGAACACCTGACCGAAATGTAGGGTTATAAATTTAATTTATATTATTTAGGATTTAATTATTGAGGTTGTAATTAATTACCATAATTTTATTTAATTATTGCGCCTTGTCGTTGCTTCGATATTTGGAGCGCTACCCTAGCTTTTGCCTTCAATTTCACAACCTTGCCCTAGGCGTGCCCGCCTTCCATTCTGACCTTTTTGTAACTCATAATTATGCTCTCTTGTGCTTCATTTTAGCCACACAATATTCGTCGCGGACGTTTATTTAATTTATAAATAAATTCCAACTTTGTATCGTTGTGCGTTCTAATCGAAATTGGAGGCAATCTTGACCCATTTTTCGTACAACCCAAATTAGCATAATATTCTGTTCTGAGTCTTCTTCACTAATGATATTTGTGACCCAACCTAATTTTGGCCCCATGTACTCCTAATTAATTTTAGAACACCGCTTGCATTTGTTTCTAATTAAATTGGGGATACCAACTTTGACTAATCTCGTTTAATCCCAATTTAATCCAAATACCCCATTAATTAAGTCCATACAAAACACACAACACCCCCTCACCCTATAAAACACCAAACACCAAATCATCCACCATTTTTTCATTATTTCATGTGTCTGTGCAAATACCCAAATTTAAGGGGGCTAATTTGCAAATACCCAAATTTAAGGGGCTAATTTGCAAATATTGCATTAGGTGTCAATACCCCATTGGTTCAAACCAATGGAGAAGCCCAAATATTTGACTAGTCAACAACCCTCACCCTTGCATGAGTAATTCCTCCATGTCAAATCCTGACCACCCATTCAAATGGGTGCATCAATACCACTCATTTCCCACTTACCATCCTATTTAATGTCACTTAACACACTCTTCCCAACCATGACCTAATCCCCAAACCTAGGGAAGCCCCCATCTTCTCTCTCCTCCCTCCTAACAAGCCCTCAACCGTAGCCACCCTCCTTCATTTTTTTCTTTCTTCTTCTCTTCTTCTTCTTCTTCTTCTTCTTCCTTTCTTCTTCTTCTCCTTCTCCTTCCTTTTTAAATTCTAGAAAGGGGGGGGGGGGGAATCATCTCAACCTCCCTCCACTGTTCACCCGGGCACCCCGGCCCCCATCTCCGGCCGACCCGCCGAAGATCACCGTTCCTCCACGAGTCGAACTCTCCCCGACTCCAACCCGAAGCTCCAGCCCCTACTCCATCTCCTCTCCATATCGAGCTCGCCACCTCCCTACACCCGGTGAGTCCCGCACCTCTGTCCACCATCTTCCTCCTCCCGCTGATTCCTTCTCCGGCCACAGTTCGACCCCGGCGGCCGAACAACCACCACTGCATTCCCACCGGCCACGAAAACCCAGCGCCTACTCCGCCTCGACCCCGTTCGAGCCGACCTCAGCCGAGCCACCATCAGAACCACCACAGTATCGTCATCTCCGATACCGCTCGACCACACACATCCCGGCCGACTGTCATTTCCCTCTACCGGACTCCACCTCGAGCTGACACCCGCTCGACCAGACAACCCTCCATGATCAGCTCCTCTCCCGGCCGAGCTTCCCTGCTCCTGCGAGCACCCCGCCTGAACACCTCACACAGCCACCACCATCATCATCAACTATCACCACCACCACGACCTTCACCCGATCGAGCCGAGCCACCCAACTCCGGCGAGCCAGGCCCTCAGCCGAGCAACCCCGACCTCCTCCTCCTGCTGACGGACCACCGCCTTCGTCGTCATCTTCTTCGCCACCTCGTCATCGTCGACGTCTTCGCCGTCGTCATAGACGCGCAGGTACGGTCCTCCCCCTCGCGTACATATGTATGTAGTGTACGTATTTGGGTGTATTTTGTGTGTATGTGTGTATGTATGTTTTGTATATATACGCGTATATATATATATATATACATAGTATATGTTAGTATATATGGTACATGTATTAGCATATGTTAAATGTATTTTGGTATTTAGTATATATAGTATAATTCTAAATTGGCATATGTTCATATGTATATGTATTGTATAAAGTATTTCCAAATATATTTTTATTTGTACATATAGTATTAATTCTATTTAGTATATATATATATGTATTGTATATCTCTCTCCATAATATATGTTTATATATATATACAAAGTATTAGTTTTATTTAAAGTATATATATATATATATATATATATATATATATATATATATATATATATATATTATTTGTAATTAGTGGATATTAATGTATATGTTAGTTAATGGTATGTATAATATATATATAGGTACTAGGTAACCCGAGTGTAAATACGGATACCCTGTAACTACACATGACCTTGTGACCCTGTGAACTGTTAGTTGTCTGCCACATGTACACTGACGTACTGGCAAGCCCCGTATTATTTTGACCGTCTGTCTTGCACAGCAATCACAGACGCGACGCCCGTGCAACTTGACCCATACGGACCCTAGTTGACCAGTATCATACCTAGCATAGCCCTGAGTCCAGTGTATTTATAAAGGTGTGCTAGAGTAATGTCTGATGCAACGTTGTATTATTTTATGATATGTCTATAGGACTGTTGGATCATCCAGGCGATACTCTGAAACAGGACATTGGTATTACCAGCTAAGGACCCAAGGCGAGTACATTATCTGATAAGTTTCTTATTTATGATATCCCCTATGTTCATTGTATCTAGTATAAATATCCATATTCTTGACACGATGGTTACACGGATTGGTATACCCGGATCTCATCATGAGATGTTATTCCTTGTTCATGGTGTAGCTTGTACAAGTCTTGTTTCATTGTTATCTTGTATATATACAAACACTGATTTCCGGGGAGGCTTGCTACCTTCCTAGGGAATCCCGTGCCATAGCGTACCATGGTTGGATCTACTATACCAGTCGGGGGTGGGAAGTATTTTAGTGTAGATATGTGATCATACCCTTCATGTACAAGTCTTGTTCACATGTTAGTGTTGGTCATACACCGCACGTATGACTAGCCAGGCCATTATTCCTGTACAACTTTCCAAGCCGATCACATGTTAAAACTAGTACTCACACACTTAGTCATAGTATTCTTGCTCATTGACATATTGTTCCTTCCCGCATTTACTTACAGTATTTCCAGTATTTCCTTATTGTATATCTCTCGTACATGTACATGCATCTTATATATTTCCATCTATATACTGCTACATAGTTTATATCATTGATATAGAACTGCTATTAGAAATGTACTTTGCTCCTTCCTGACTGGAAATATTTTTCCAGACTATGCCTTAGAGGACTGGTGTCCGACATTTTATGGACCACTTGGAGAGTAGATGCAGACTTGGACTTGGTAGTTCAGTTGTGATTCTGGGAGGTCTAGCCGGAATCACTAGTTATCTAGTTAGTTTCTTTCAGTAGTATTTTTGTACGGATTTGTCTCCGGCATACTTTGTTGAGACTTGGATATTTGTTGAGTTAGATTATTTACATTTAGACTTGTATTATATTATATTTTATTTCTTCGATATCTTATCGTGCTGTAGTTATGTGATTGAGTATGTTGTTCGTTTATATTGTGTTATCCGTGTCTCCTTATGGAGTTGGATACTCGTGCGAGATTGTTTAGATAGTGCTTGACCGAGACAGCGTTCTACCGCCAATGCTGCGGCGTAGGCTGGACGTACCCACGTACTCGTGCCCAAATTTCGGGTGCGAGTCGTGACCACCTGGTTCCTTTCCAGATTTGGATGAGGCATATTACCCTACAGTGTACGGACTCGGACAAGAGACAAGGTACGCATCCGAGGAGAAGCTAGAGGTGTAACCGTCAGAGTTTCCGTGATCATTTGGTAGGCCTTCCACCTAGGATTGGAGCATCATTATCTAGTCCACCGATGCCTTAGTCATTACTCTTTTATCTGTCTTTCAGTACTTTTATTTTGTCATAGTAGTGGGTTTGTTCCCACCAGACATTTTGGATTGTACAATGATATTTTAGACTGGCGTTTATCTTCCAACATGTATTTAGTATTTCTTGTTTATATTGTGGATGAGACTAGATTACCTGTTGTATATTAGTATTGGACTTATTAGTATTTTAGGACAGCGGAGTACGCTTCGTAAGATCCATTAAATTGGGTAATCCCTCGGAGACGTATTAGCTGGCTATTGCCACGTGGCCTAGTCCCGTGTATTTTGGGACTGGGGCGTGACAAGCTGACCGATGAAGACAACCACCAACAACGCCTACAGGAATTAGAGGACTCGAAGAAATATACCTCCTGGCGCAATAACATATTGAGCTATATCAAGCTCGAATTTTTGGTGCCTTCAATAAGAAAGTGAAGGAAAGGACTTTCCAAGTCGACGATCTTGTTCTAGTAGTGAGAAAACCAATGATCATGTCCCACAAAAAAACAAAAAAATTCCAACCCAAGTAGGAAGGTCCCTTTATGGTATAAATGGTCTACTCCAGTGGCACATACAGGCTAGCTAAGCCAAACGGTGAATTGCTTATGATGCCAATCAACGGCAAGTTCCTAAAAAAATATTATGCCTAAAGCTTGGCAAACAAAAAAACCCTAGCAAAGGGACATGAAAGTATACTACTTACAACTATTCTGTAGCATACAGATAAATCTGTTATCCGTACCCAAGAGTCCCAAGTGCAAAATGGATAACGGATCCACGAAACTCCTCCAAGGTAAAATGGTTCACGTCCATATCACCTCTGAACTATAAGACATTCTTTCCGTCAAAGAAGACAGGCACGTCTATATTACCTCTGACTCGTCCCTTTTTATTGATGTCTCCACCAAATCTCTACAAAACAAGTAGTTCACCTATGAACTATAACCTGTTCATGTTCCTCAAGAAAAGAAGGCAGTTACATCCACACTATGTCTGACTCGTTGCATGAGCTATTGATCCTACACTATAGTATCCCTGCCATCGCAAATGGTGTCCCCATTAAACTTTCTTAATGGAATTAATCTAACCTATCACGTCCATATTACCTCTGATAGGGCTTGGCATTATCGCCGTTATGACGTCGTACAACATCCATAATACCTCTGGTATAGTACTCATAAACCGTGATATCTATAGCAACGAGAAAAGCTCTAAATAGGAAGGGAGGCAAAACTTTCATTCAAGATCATGAGTACATATGGAAGTAAATTACATTTAAGGATTTTTTTTATTAATATTCAAGATCATGAGTAATTTAAAAAGAAGGGGACCCCTGTTATGCTATTTCTGGTACCAATACGTGTGAAGCCGACAGCTCAACACATTATGGATCATCACTCCAATAAAACTCCTCAGTACAGGCCACAGTGCGAGAAAAGAATCAATAATGATGGAACATAAGGGAGCTTGCAACTCAAAGCCGAGCATCTGCAAATCAAACTCTGACATATGAAAGGATACAACTAGAAATCCCTGTTGGGATAACTAGTCCCGCCGCTGCCACTTAGATAGGCCGTCAAGACTCGACCTGAGATCCATCCAACACATCTTGGCCGTATACGAAGAGAAGCTACAGTGAGCTAGGTTAAAAAATTGAGGACAATCCTCCAGATAATGTGCTTGTTCACCATAAACAATGGTGACTATGATATCCTTCCATGCTCCATCACATTCAGAGTAGTCCGAGATGGTTCCTACATAGACGAACACACCAAAGTCAGAATGATTGCAAGACCGTACAAAAGTGTGCATCAGTGTCATGATCCAAGCATCATATCAGCCAGAGAAGCTACGCACAAGCTTCATCAGTGTCATGCGCATCAGTGTTAAGGCACACTATCGACACAATGCCAAGGTGGCGACCGCAATGTAGAGGCCAATATGTCATGCTGCAGGATCGCACATCAAATTTTGGCGCATGCCTCAGGGGCATATCCGAAGACAACTTTGCCCATGCTGCCAAGGAAGAATCCACACCGTCAGCGCATCATCAAGACGAAGCCTTCGACTATTACCATGTACGTCGGGCCATACATTGCTAAGAGTGGTGCGAATGGGTGTCACCCAGAGAGTGTTCGAGTGACCCAGAAGTAAAAAGAGAGTTCAAGTGCTCCAAACCTTCTCTGACGGCCGACAGGTGATCGACCATCAGAGGGAGAGGGTCAACGAACCCCTCGACGGGCTTCCCTGTACACGACTTCAAGAGAGACATGGCGAAAAGAGAGAAATGCACTACTCTCCTTCTTCTTAGCCCTCTATTTATAGTAGGGATGCCATTAATAGCTCACGAGTTCCTAGGCACTAAAATTGTAGGACGAACCTAACAGTCAGTGAATGAAACTCCGCCTAGGTCAGATGCGCCTAGCAAAATGATCTCCCAATATGCCAGATGCGCCAAACAACACACTACGATGAAGGAAGAATTCTTCGCAGATGTGCCGCATATAGGGATGTCTCACACGCATACCAAAATAATTTCTCAACCTATATCTTCCATGCTTATATTCAAAGTATTCTAAACTTTAACTTACAAAGTTTCAGTTCAGAAACTTTGAAGGGGGTCTTGTAGAAGCATGGAAAATCTGCTCCATGCACCCTAGAAACCTTGCTCCGTGCGCCATAATGATGCGCCTCAGCAGTCTAACTCCTTGTGCCTCAAGGATTCTGGCCAATGAGCTAACAGCCTAAATGGAGTCTCATGCGCCTGCAACACCATGCGTCCTCCTATATCTAGGTGTCTCATGCGCCCGCAGCGCCATGCGCCTACCTACATCTAGGTCTCTCATCTGTCGGCAGTGCCATACGCCCCTATGCATCTAAGTGTCTCATGCGCCCGTAGTACCATGCACCATTATGATCCTGCCAACTCTCATGCGCCATGCAATTCACGTACGTGCGTCTACGTGATGCCTTATTGAAGGCTATAAATAGTGGGTATTTTATCCCACATAAAAGGCATCGATAGATCCATACACCCAAAAGTAAAAGAAGAGGAAGCAGAGCTAGCCACCTCTACAAGATAAGGAGACATAGTGCCGCCGAAGCCTCATCGACCCTCTCTTGGTCCCGGATCATCAACAGAGTAAAGTAGCCACTGTAGTGCTTGATCTCCACCTTCACACTTACCCCAGATCTTTTATACTTTGATTCTCTTGTATAGGGTTTCTCTTGTACACTTTGTCAATTTACAATAAATAAAAATTGTACACCTTCATCGAAAATACTACAACGGTATTTTATATATTATTTTTTGCGATGCCGACAACACAAACTCCTTTGATTCCAATGGCAACAACATCAACTCTCTTCGTATCTTAATTTTTGAAGTAAGTTCTCAAAGGGGCTACGAAGAGAGTATTTATAGAGTAGGGTAGAAACCATAACTCTAATCGTGGCCGCCAACAGTTACGAAAATATAAGAATAAATTAAATTCCAATCTCAAAAAATGGATCTAGAATAACAATCCAATCTTTCCATAATAGTTTAAATCCAGCAATCTGTCGGATCATGCGCCAACCGCGCTTTCTACGCATATGCACGCAGCAGTCCAACTGAACTGCTTCTACGCGCATAAGCCAACAGCGTTGCGGCCCATGCGCACAACAACGCATGCGTGCATAGTTGCACAACGCCCGCTCAACATCCTGCTCATGCTCCCGTGCATGCACCTACCCTAGTAACAGCGCATAAAACTAGTGCATGAGCACATCAAATATGCATAAGTGCTATACGTTGATGCTGACGTGCTAAGTGCAAAGTATGCTAACAAAGTGCTACGTTGTGCCCTTAAGCACGAGTCCGAGCCGCAAGCCCCTTTGGGGCTTAGTTCCTTAGGAAATTTTGTCATGACCCACACCCGGTATAGGGGCACGAGAGCGTGGGTACGTCCAGCCTACGCCGCAGCATCGGCGGTAGAACGTTGGCTAGGTCACAATATATACTATATAACTAAATACCTGTCAATGATATCAATCTCCATAAGGAGGACAATATACATCTCACAATATCTCATAATGTAAACTCAATCACAACAACTATAAAGTATAAGGCACGATAAAAGATAAGAAGAATGACATAGTCAACACCATGTCTCAAAATAGAGATAAACTACAGTCTAGCTGTCCAACATAAAAGTCTCTACAAGTCTCAAATTAAACTTAACATAAGTCTAAACATAAACTGAAATAAACCTCAAATAAGTCTCAGTGCATAAGATAAATACTGTCTAGATAACTGCAGGTAATGTCTCCTCTAAAGGAATAGTTTCCTCTAAAATCTCTGGTGTGTAGTCTGCATCTATACCCGGTCCATAGTGTGTAGTACAGAAATCCTCAAGATCCTCTGAAAAAATATCCAGTCAGGATTAGAACAAAGTACAAGCACTAACAGCAGTTCCATGTATATTGACAAAAACTATAATACAGTGTAAAGAAATACAAGATAGATACGAATATTGGCAATAAGAAATACTGGAATAAAGAAATACTAGAACATATCATCAATGTACATCTAGCAATGAAATAGAAATACAAGTGCATGCTAGAACAATAATCTAAAATATAAGTGAGTACTAGAACAATAACTAGAACATAAGGAATGCTAGATCAATATACTAGAGATACATGTCAAGAACAACTAGCTAAGTATGTAAAATATCAGCATATCATGTGATCGACTTGGGACTGATCAGGCTTGTTACATATGATTAGCTATGATTCATGTAAGGTCAGGCTAACCATCCGGATAGCTATGATGCAAGCAATAGTCAGGCTAATCATAACAGGCTATGAGGCATGTAATGGTTAGGCTGCACCGACGTGAGGTATGGGTGAGCTATGATTCATGTAGAGTTGGGTATGATCACATAATCTACTAATATTTCCCCGTTTCCCCCAGCTAGCACGATTGGTTCCAATCACGACTCCTCGTGACCGGTCTCGATGATGCCAACTCGTATATACAACAGTGTCAGAATCATGTACGCTATACAACTAGAATTATAGAGATAACCAATATAATAAAAATTGTCAGAGAATGTACTCGCCTGGGGTCCTGCTGCTGGCAATACCAATAACCTGATTCCGAAGTCTTGCCTGAATAATCCAACAATCCTATAGACATCATATAATACAATATTGCATCAGACATTGCACTAACACACAATCATAAATATATTGAACTCCGGGCTACGCTAGGTATGACACTGGTCAACTAGGGTCAAGTGTGTGTCTAATTACGCGGGTGTCGCGTCTGTAATTGTTGTACAAGACAGACAGTCAAAATATGGGTCATGCCAGTACGTTGGTGTACATATGGCAGTCTGCTGACATATTACATGGTCATAGGTCAATGTAACTACGGGGTATTCGTATTTACACTCGGGTCACCTAGTACATATATAAATATACATATTATTATCTTGCAATAACATTAATACTCATAATATATATACCAATTAATTACATACATAATATGTATATGTGTATATACACTAATAAAATTTTATACTATATATATATATATATATATATATATATATATATATATATATATATATATATATGTTTACATATACATACCACTTATATACATATATCAAACATATACTAGTTTGAACAATATATATATATATATATATATATATATATATATATATATATATATATCATATTGAATAATGTACACATACTAAATATATGTACATACTATACCAATTGAATAATACTCATATACCAAATGTAGATTAATTGAGTATATATATACTATATTTATATATGTATATATATACCAATTATATACCTATTAAACATATACTAAATGAATACATATACGCGTACGTATAAAATCCTGAAGGAGGATAGGAACGAACCTGCGCACGGGCACGACGACGATGGCGATGGTTATGATGACGATGTTGATGACGATGACGATGGCGACGATGTCCACGATGTTGATGACGATGAAGGTTATGATCATGGTGAAGATTATGGTGAAGGTGATGATGAAGATGATGGTGATGGTAATGGTAACGATGTTGGAGGTGCTGGTGGTGTATGGTGGTTCAGTCTAGGGATCATGGCATTCAAACGAGGAGGGTGAGAGTCGAGATGGCGGGGTGTAGGGTGGTTGCAGGCCGGGGTGAAGGGTGGTGAACAACAGTTGCTGGCGGCTCAGGGCAGACTGGAGTCAGGTGGAGATCCGTGGAGGATAATAGCGGGTTGGCGAGTACAGCGGATCTGGATCGAGGCGACGAGGAGACTGCGGGTCATCGACGGTATTGTTCTGGCATGTTGGTCGGTGAGAGTCGAGGACGGAATGGTGGAGGCGGTGTTTTCATTGGGTTGGACAGGGAATGGCCGGAGAAGAGGTGTGGGGAAGAGGAGGAGAAAGAAGAGGTCGGTAGTGCTGTGCAGAGGAGACGGCTGCGGTGATCGTCGGGCCCCGGCGTCGAGGGTGAAGGGGCCGGAGTTGGGTTGAAGGAAGGAGAGTATTTCTTAGGTTTAGAAAAGAAAATGAAAAAGTAAAGTAGAAAAAGAATAATATATATATATATACATGTAAAGGGGGGTTTGATTTGACCTAGAGAAGTTTGACTTTGGTCAAACCCTCTTAGAATTGGGCTTGGGTTGTCATGTAGGTATTTTAATGGGCTATGATTTAAATAGGTTCAAAATGAAAGGCTAGGATTGCATTGGTTCAAGGTTAGGAGGGCCATGGTTCAAAGAGGTTGATGTTTAATTATACACTCCCAAAAATTATGAAAAAATATACATGAAGGAGAAATGGGTTTATACATGTGTTGTGTCCAATGGGGTGGACACCTTAATGCACTTTTGCATAAAAGTGCCCAACAATTGGAAAATTGCACAAGTTTGGGTTTATGGTTTAATTGATTAAATAAATGCAATTGGTGTTCTAAAATTAATTAGAAGTACAAGGGACTGAAATTAAGTGGGACACAAGTGTCATGAATGAAGTAGACTTGGGATAGAATATTACCCTAATTTGGGTTGCTCAAAATGGATCGAGATTGTGCCTCCATTTTTGATTGGAACGCACAAGAATACAAAGTTAGATTTATATAGAATTAAATGACAAACGTTTGCGACGAATATTGTGAGACTAAAATGTAGCACAAGAGAGCATAATTATAAGTTACACAAAGGTCAGAATGGAAGGCGGGCATGTCTAGGACAAGGTTGTAAAATTTGTTGGAAGGCAAAAGCTAGGATAGCGCTCTAAATATCGAAGCAATGGTAAGGTACAATAATGAAATAAAATCACGACAATTAAATATAATTAAATATTATGCAATCATTTATACATTAATTTATGAAAAGACGAAAATACCCCTAATCTGAAATGTGAGGGTGACAAATCTACCCTCCTTAAAAGAATTTTGTCCTTAAAATTTAAGATCCTCAACAGTTGTATTTATTCATTATATTATTTTTCATCAAAATTTAAATTCATCAAACCATATAATCATGAAGTAAATCCATATTGTTATTTCACAATCTTCAAAATTCTATAAATATCATATTCCTAAAAATCTTTAAATTTGAAATCAAATTCCATTCTTATCATAATCTTCTCCAAAACTGAATACAAATATTTAATATTCAATCCTCTAATTGAAATCCAATCAATGCATATTAAAAATATCTCATCCGAAAAGTTTAAATTTCAAACACTAATCCATAAATCATCTTACTCCTCTAATTTAAGTCCAATCGATGTGTATTTATAAAATTTAAATCCTCATCCCAAAAATTTGAATTCAACACTAATACATTAGTGATCTTATTCCTCGATTCTTTTTTCACACAATACTCAAATAATGTAATACTTACGAAGTCTTCAATTACAATATTCAAAATAATTTTTTTTAAATTTATACCTTGCAGTCAAATAAATATAATGATAATCTTCTTAAATTCCTCAAATTTTAATGACAAATTTAATTATATCATAATATTCATAAAAATTAATGATCTAACAAAATCGTCAATTCTGCCATATTAAATTCTCAACTCTTTATTTAAATTAATATTTATCCTCAAAATTTAAGGCACCTTGTCTCTCTTTGTCAAGTCATAACCTCTTCATTAACTCTTCACTACGGTCAAACCCCCAACAATCAAGGTCTAAAAAAATCCTACCTACAGTCATACAACACACAATCTAGAGAAAATATGCATGGTTATGGTCTCTTTTGTCATGGTATTGCAGTATCTGTCGGGGTGTACTACTAACTACATTCTAGCAAGAGAATTATTTATACAAACTACGGTACTTAGAAATCAATCAATCAATAAAATAGACTAAAAGGAACAGAAGGAAAGAACTGAACTGAACCTGCTAACACAACCATGGTTTAATGATGCATCCAAAGTTTGATACCCTTATCCTTTGGTACCACTTTTTCTACTACAAGAACACCCACTGCTAGCTCCCTTACCTACTATAATTATTTATACTAGTTGTTCTTATCACTCAAGTGCACGCCAAGTGCAACACAACACACTAAGTACTGCTTTCTCTAATACAACTCTAGATGGACACCCAAGTCAGTTTGCAGTGCCATCTCAAGCATTCTCATGCCAATAGATCCTTACACATGCACTTCATCCACTCATATACCGATAAACATTTCTTACCCACCATAAAATTTTATCCTCAAAATAAAATCATCAAAATTTAACTTCTCGAACAATTTAAAATAAATGCACACACTTTCCTCAAAAGTCAAATATTCAATATTGAAATAAAATTTTAATCACTTCCAAAAATCTTTATAGCTTTGACTATGTTTATTAAATTGAATTTGAATCCTCAAAAATTTTAATAACATAAAATCTCAACTCCTCAAAAATTCTTAAAATATTAAAATTCATTTCCACTCTTCAAATTATAAATTTAAATCCACAAGTATACATATAAATACTCACAATCTCTAATACTCAAGGTGCACACAAATGCACCAATTATCTGCAACCTCAACTGTGTAATGAAATTTTGTACTATCCGAATTACTTGCACTCTTACTCCCAATAATTTTTTATCTATATTAACTGATACACCAATCTAATATCATTACATAAGGTACTTACTGTTACTAGCACATTTCTCAACTAATCCTTGACATAGAAACACTAGCACTCTTGGTATAGTAATACTAGCTTCATTATTAGATTGCCTCATCACACTCTCTAGAACTCATGATTACTTGCACTTTTTATAATACACATGTTTCACTTCACTCTTAAAGGCAGGCATATGGTTCCATATCTCGATTTATGTATACGTATCTTCTCTTAATCTTTTACAGACTGATATACTATATATCTTCCATTATAAACCTTGACATCTCTCAACCCATGGCACACTCATTAATACCTTTTATGCATATACATTTCTTTACTCTTGACACACCCAAGTAATCAATCATCAAATTGAATATCATGCTCCATTAATTTTTAACATAAGCCCTTGATACTTAAATGTTTACATAGATCATCAAATTACATAAATTTATGACTATCTAGGACTGGCATGCTGACTCTGATACTTACTTTTGGAACCATCACTGATACTCTTTACTCCTTCTACTTATAATACCAATACTACTATAATAATGATACCTTATCATAGAACCATTTCTACAAGGTACTACGCTATGGGTTAACTCTAGATCGATGCCTATTGCTCACATGTCCATCCAAGAAATACTTACAACTCATAAGCCACACTCTTAACAGTCAATACTAATACAAGCTACAGACCTAATTGTATGTCACCAATTATCACAATACCAAGGAATCCTAATGGGAAGAAGCTCTATAAGGAACTGGACTAAGGGCTGAAGGTATCTCTTAGCAAACAAAAGAAGTGATGGAACAAGTCCTGGAATAACAGAAGTGGATAAGTTTTGAGATGATACTTTAAGAACCAATTTAAGATACAACCTAATAATTATACACGTCTGTCCGAAATCATGACACTCATAATCCTCGCCATGCCAGTAAGCATAGCTGCGATGAACGATAGATTCCATAACTTAGGTTTGCAACTCTATAATTATGTCGTCTAGAATCCTCGCTGTGCCAACTAATATAGCTGCAAGAAATTCTAAATTTCATAAATAAGATAGATACATCTGAAGTCAGGTACCTACGTTTCTGACACGCCAGCTAATATGGCTGCGATAAATTCTAGGCTCCATAACCAAAGTAGACGTTTTACCTTTCTCACTGTCCTCATCAACATATGTCATCAGATGATACCAAAAATTTTAGTCCGTAAAGTTTTTCTCGATATGAAATCAAAACTCAACAACGATACCAAGAATTAAATTTAATAACTGGTCAACAAGAATCAAACTCAATAACAACAAGTAAGAACGGACGGGAACAAGGAAGAAGATTTGAATTGGAAATTATAATGAGATTCTCAAGGGTCGTCCCAGGAGTCTCTCAAGAAATTTGTGATTGAGTATTCGCTCTCATCCTAGTATCCTATGTCCTATATCCTATCGCAGGCACGCAGTAGTACAACTAAGAGGTCGCACTACTACGACATAGCACAACTTGCGAAGTCTGACCTGCATGGGCCACCACTAAAAATGTGTCATGACCCGCACCCGGTATAGGGGCACGAGAGCCTGGGTACGTCCAGCCTACGCCGCAGCATCGGCGGTAGAACACTGTCTAGGTCACAATATATACTATATAACTAAATACATGTCAATGATATCAATCTCCATAAGGAGGACAATATACATCTCACAATATCTCATAATGTAAACTCAATCACAACAACTATAAAGTATAAGGCACGATAAAAGATAAGAAGAATGACATAGTCAACACCATGTCTCAAAATAGAGATAAACTACAGTCTAGCTGTCCAACATGAAAGTCTCCACAAGTCTTAAATTAAACTTAACATAAGTCTAAACATAAACTGAAATAAACCTCAAATAAGTCTCAGTGCATAAGATAAATACTGTCTAGATAACTGCAGGTAATGTCTTCTCTAAAGGAATAGTCTCCTCTAAAATCTCTGGTGTGTAGTCTGTATCTATACCCGGTCCATAGTGTGTAGTACAGAAAATCCTCAAGATCCTCTGGAAAAAATATCCAGTCAGGATTGGAACGAAGTACAAGCACTAACAGCAGTTCCATGTATATTCACAAAAACTATAATACAGTATAAAGAAATACAAGATATATATGAATACTGGCAATAAGAAATACTGGAATAAAGAAATACTGGAACATATCATCAATGTACATCTAGCAATGAAATAGAAATACAAGTGCATGTTAGAATAATGATCTAGAATATAAGTGAGTACTAGAACAATAACTAGAACATAAGGAATGCTAGATCAATATACTAGAGATACATGCCAAGAACATCTAGCTAAGTGTGTAAAACATCAGCATATCATGTGATCGGCTTGGGATCGATCAGGCTTGTTATATATGATTAGCTATGATTCATGTAAGGTCAGGCTAACCATCCGGATAGCTATGATGCAAGCAATAGTCAGGCTAATCATACATAACAGGCTATGAGGCATGTAATGGTCAGGCTGCACCGACGTGAGGTATTCATGTAGAGTTGGGTATGATCACATAATCTACTAATATTTCTCCGTTTCCTCCAGCTACCACGATAGGTTCCAATCATGACTCCTCATGACCGGTCTCGATGATGCCAACTCGTGTATACAACAGTGTTAGAATCATGTACGCTATACAACTGGAATTATAGAGATAATCAATATAATAAAAACTGTCAGAGAATGTACTCGCCTAGGGTCCTGCTGCTGGCAATACCAATAACCTAATTCCGAAGTCTTGTCTGAATAATCCAACAATCCTATAGACATCATATAATATAATATTGCATCAGATATTGTACTAACACACAATCATAAATATATTGAACTCCGGGCTACGCTAGGTATGACACTGGTTAACTAGGGTCAAGTGTGCGTCTAATTGTGTGGGTGTTAAGTCTGTAATTATTGTGCAAGACAGACAGTCAAAATACGGGTCTTGCCAGTACGTCGGTGTATATATGGCAGTCTGCTAACATATTACATGTTCACAGGTCAATGTAACTACGGGGTATCCGTATTTACACTCGGGTCACCTAGTACATATATAAATATACATATTATTATCTTGCAATAACATTAATACTCATAATATATATACCAATTAATTACATACATAATATGTATATGTGTATATACACTAATAGAATTTTATACTATATATATATATATATATATATATATATATATATATATATATATATATATATATATATATATATATATATATATATATATATATATACACATACATACCACTTATATATATATGTTAAACATATACTAGTTTGAACAATATGTACATACTAAATATATATATATATATATATCATATTGAATAATGTACACATACTAAATATATGTACATACTATACCAATTGAATAATACTCATATACCAAATGTAGATTAATTGAGTATATTTATATATGTATATATGTATATATATACCAATGATATACCTATTAAACATATACTAAATGAATACATATACACGTACGTACAAAATCCTGAAGGAGGGCAGGAACGAACCTGCGCACGGGCACGACGACGATGGCGATGGTGATGATGACGATGTTGACGATGATGACGATGGGGACGATATCCACGATGTTGATGACGATGAAGGTTATGATCATGGTGAAGGTGATGATGAAGATGATGGTGATGGTAATGGTGACGATGTTGGAGGTGCTGGTGGTGCGTGGTGGTTCAGTCTGGGGATCATGGCATTCAGGCGAGGAGGGTGAGAGTCGAGATGGCGGGGTGTAGGGTGGTTGCAGGCCGGGGTGAAGGGTGGTGAATAGCAGTTGCTGGCGGCTCAGGGCGGACTGGAGTTAGGTGGAGATCCATGGAGGATAATGGCGGGTTGGCGAGTGCAGCGGATCTAGATCGAGGCGACGAGGAGACTGCGGGTCATCGACGGTGTCGTTCTGGCGTATTGGTCGGGGAGAGTCGGGGACGGGATGATGGAGGCGGTGTTGTCGTTGGGTTGGACAAGGAATGGCCGGAGAAGAGGCATGGGGAAGAGAAGGAAGAGGAAGAGGAAGAGGTCGGTGGTGCTGTGCAGAGGAGATGACTGCGGTGATCGCCGGGCTCCGGCGTCGAGGGTGAAGGGGCCGGAGTTGGGTTGAAGGAAGGAGAGTATTTCTTAGGTTTAGAAAAGAAAATGAAAAAGTAAAGTAGAAAAAGAATAATATATATATACATGTAAAGGGGGGTTTGATTTGACCTAGAAAAGTTTGACTTTGGTCAAACCCTCTTAGAATTGGGCTTGGGTTGTCATGTAGGTATTTCAATGGGCTAGGATTTAAATGGGTTCAAAATAAAAGGCTAGGATTGCATTGGTTCAAGGTTAGGAGTGCCATGGTTCAAGAAGCTTGATATTAAATTACACACTCCCAAAAATTATAGAAAAATATACATGAAGGAGAAATGGGTTTATACACGTGTTGTGTCCAATAGGGTGGACACCTTAATGCACTTTTGCATAAAAGTGCCCAACAATTAGAAAATTGCACAAGTTTGGGTTTATGGTTTAATTGATTAAATAAATGCAATTGGTGTTCTAAAATTAATTAGAAGTACAAGGGACTGAAATTAAGTGGGACACAAGTGTCATGAATGAAGTAGACTCGAGATAGAATATTACCCTAATTTGGGTTGCTCAAAATGGGTCGAGATTGTGCCTCCAATTTCGATTGGAACGCACAAGGATACAAAGTTAGATTTATATAGAATTAAATGACAAACGTTTGCGACGAATATTGTGCGACTAAAATGTAACACAAGAGAGCATAATTATAGGTTACACAAAGGTCAGAATGGAAGGCGGGCATGTCTAGGACAAGGTTGTGGAATTTGTTGGAAGGCAAAAGCTAGGATAGTGCTCTAAATATCGAAGCAACGGTAAGATACAATATTAAAATAAAATTATGGTAATTAAATATAATTAAATATTATGCAATCATTTATACATTAATTTATGAAAAGACAAAAATATCCCTAATCTGAAATGTGGGGGTGACAAATTTTCCCATGAGAATTACAAAAAGCATAAATAATTTCTTTGATAAGTTAATCATTTTTTCTCCCAAAAAAATACCCCTACATAGCACCCACATGTGCCCCACCATACCCGACGTGCACACCTCAACACAAGCAAAGCATTATATTGAGATACCCACTTAGTGGTGGAGCCAATATGGGACTATTCTTCTAGTCCAAAGGAATTAACACCAATAATCCCCCATATATCTCGATATATGGGTTGAGCATTCCCAACAGTGACTGTCCATCATGTATTAGGATAGATGTTACTTCGACTTAAATCTTTTCACATGGGTCAAATAATAATATGATACAAGAATGGACTAAGACTTGAATTATGCAGCATAGTTATAAATTTTCCACTCACACAATAATATCAGCTGTGCTTTCAGTTGTACATTAAAGGCCCTGTGCATGCCTGATTTTAGTGTATTTATCTTGGATGTCTACAAGTTTACCTTCAAGAGACGGCCTGTATCTCTTTCCACACACTCTAGGTGAGTTCTTTTAAAGAGTCATGGCATTAAGTCTTAAGCTTTCTTGCAGTGCTACGCCGCTATGACATGGCCCAAAGCTGAGGCTACGACTCATCATGGTATCATTCTACTGTAGCATGAGGTCCCAGCCTCTTTTTAGTGCCATACTACCCAACATGAAGTATTGTGCTTCCATGCGGTGTTACGCCACTGTAACATGGCTCGCGTAGCCGAGGCTTTATATTTTTTACCTCTTTGTGGTGTCACACCACTGTAACATAAGGTCACTGGCCTCTTTGTTGTGCTTCATACCTCTCTTCATTCTATAATATTAGGCCACTTGCTTATGTGCGGTGCTACGCCACTGTGACATGGCTCATGAAGCCTAGGTATTACCCTATCAAGGTACCTCATCGTGGTTTTCCCCTACTATAGCATGGAGTCCTTACGCTCCTTTGTAGTGTTACGCTACATGTGCTTCCTGTAAAGCATGTTGGACATTCAAAATACTCGAGAACTCATTAAGGTGTCTAAGCCATCCTCCCACAGGACTTATTCTATACAAAGAACAAATAGTAGACAACAGTGGTTCTGGGTCCGTAATTCCTCAATGTCTCAAAGGACTACCTACTGTTCCTGATATTCTCCCAGTCAATGATCATTTTTTGAACCAAAAGCTAGATGCCTAGTAGATTTCTCTTTGAACTAATAGCATACAACTTTTATGGTATAATGATAAAGACACAATATTAGAATATCTTCAAGCCCATTTTTATTGTTGTATCCTCGACCAGGTGGTACTTGAGACCTTTGGTGGATGGATATTCTAGGTTCTTTTGGCTCCGAACATCTATCACGGTAATGACTTTAGTCTTGATCAGATCATTCGTAACCCTATGCATGAGTCGCACAGTCATCTTCTTATCATTGAAGAGATTATTTGATGTCACCGCTGCAATTGCCTGTTGTCACAATATATCAGAACTGCCAGAATCTGTGGTATAACCAATGAAAGATCATACATAAGCTTTTGAAGCTATTTTGCTTCATCCGCTGCAGCCGTTAGTGCGTAGAATTCAGATTCCATCGAGGAATGAGAGAGCATTGTCTGCTTCTTTGACTTCCACGATATAGCAGCTTCACCCATGGAGAAGATATACCCTCATATGGATCTTTCACTCTCTACTTCTGATTACTAGCTTGCATCACTGAAGCCTTCCACTACTGTCAGATAACTGTTGTAGTATAGTGCAAACTTTCGAGTCCTGTTGAGAAATCTTATCACTCTCTTCACAACTTTCCAGTGCTCTACACCTGGATTGCTCGTGAACTGACTCAGCATCCCTATAGCAAATACTATGTCAGTTTTTGTGGCAGTTATTGCATATATCAAACTTTTAATGGCGCTTGAATACTATCACGACCCACACCCGGGGTAAGGGCACGAGTACGTGGATACGTCCAGCCTACGTCGCAGTATTGGCAGTAGAATATTGTCTAGGTCAACAATATATCTACACATCTCACACAATATATAAGGTACCTGTCATGCTATCTCAACTCCAAATGGAGGACAATAGGATAATATGGTAATGGTAAACAATACTCAATCACAATATCAAACTAGAGGATAAAAATGCACGATATGGAATAGAACAAAAGAAAAATAAGTCATAAATATATCACAAGTCCAAGTCTAATCTCAATACAAGACATCAAATAATTTTATAATGCCAAAGTTTAACTGACATATACAATATCATGAATAAACTACTTATGTCATATCAACTGCTGGAGCTAACTCAACAGCCTCTACGGGTGATAACTCAACTGGCTCGCCATCCTATGGCTCATAGTGCGTATGACACTAGTCTTCTAATGAATCTTCTGAAAAATATATCCAGTCAGGATTAGAGCGAAGTACAACCCAAATAGCAGTACCAATAATTGACAAAAATAATGAAACAGTAATAGTAATGAACATAAATGATGGAAGTAACTTAACTAGCATGTATTATGAGAAGAAGCATCACGATAAATAATGGCAAGAATTGAGAATAATATAATGAGGAACAATAACATAATAAACTGGAAAAGAGGAAACAATATATATATATATATATATATATATATATATATATATATATATATATATATATATATATATATATATATATATATATATGCCTTAAAATATCAGTAAGATAATGTGATCGGCTTGGGCCTAACACGGGCTATATATAAAAGGTGAGCTAGTATGATCACGCATAAGTGACATGATCTGCTAACTATCACGGGCTATACTAAATCACAGGCTATAAGGTATGATCACATATCTACTAATACTTCTCCAACCTCTGACTAGTAAACGGATCCAAATTATGACACGTTATAACACGTATATCACACAATACGGTCTATAATATCATGCACTATGATCACGGTCTATATAATCACTAAGATATCATGGTAATCACTGAGTAATCATAAAATACGACACGGTGATCACTGAGTAACCATGATAATAACATCTCATGGCCAAGATCCACGTATACCAATCAGTGAAACCATCGAGTCAAGAATCAAATATATCAATACAAAATACATAAAACATAGAGACTATCAAATAAGAAACTATCAGATAATTTACTCGCCTATGGTCCTGAGCAAATAGTATATCTCGGTATCCGAGATGGTATCACATATACCTAAATATGAATGGCATATCAAAGGAGTGTAATAAAGTGATAATGAACTAAAATGCATTAAACATGCTCTTCTAGGCCATTTCAAGCTAAACTAGGTCAAACTGGGTCAACCTTAGTCAAACTAGCTATTTTTAGGTCATTACCTTAGTGTATAGGTGATTACAAGGCTAAAATATACAATACCAGATTATACCTAAATCCCTATATATAATCTGGTATTAGTTAATTTAATCAAATGACTTAAGTGTGTATATATATATATATATATATATATATATATATATATATATATATAGTACATTGATTATATCAAAAATATACTAACTAGTATATACTAACTGAACTAGGTGATATCATATACTAACTCATCTAATAATAATCTGAATCAAAATCTACTACACTAGCAACTGACATCTACTACTAACACTATACTAATTTAGGATTGATACTAACTAACTAACAATGATACTCTCAAGTATACACTCCTACCTGATATCAATCTTACACTAACTACCAACTCTAATAGCCACAACTTCTACATACACACTGATACTCATCATGGTCATTATCTGATACACTTACCTTTGCTCTCAGTTATGAACTTGTGTTGCTGCATATTAGCATTTCTGACACTAACTCTAAAATACCAACCTTCAAGACTCCCAACTGCCCGAGTCCTAACCAAATATATGCAACATAGTATTAAGTACACTGTGTGCACCCTCTTCTCTGTTGTGAGCTTGGCCAACCCCAATTGCACAAGCACATAATAAAACACCTACAACTTATACATGAGTATACTGACTGATACTGATACTGCACCTTGTTGTTGCTGCATTGCTACTGCTGATAAACATCTTGCTACTGCTGCAACACCTAGCTTTTGCTGCACTTAGCTATTATTATCATGGGCAGTAAGTTGCTGCTATAATTGAGTCTTCAACTCAACATCCTGAGCCCCCAACTGGTACACTATTATTGCTGCTATTTGATCTTTTTTAAGGTCTGAATAGACCTTTACTTCACCCTTTCTTCAGTTAACTGGTGCTACTGCTACTATTATAAATTGGTGCTACTGCTGCTCCTTTCTAATCCTAAACCCCCTGCCCGATACTACTGTACATAACAGGCAGTGTACAGCATTGTGTCACTGGACAGTGAACCCCCCTCACTACTCTACTGTACATAACTGAAACCTGACTCCTTCACTCGAGCCATCACAGTCCCCCCTACTCCACTGGACTCACCTAAGCAAACCAACACATCTAACATATAACAAGCAACCTATATATATATATATATATATATATATATATATATACACACACACGAAAGAGACATAACACCAAACACTTATAGTACATTAGCAAGATACTCTATGATACATACACAATTGAGAGTCAAAACCCACAATACACTACAAATACTCATGATACTCCTCAATATCATCATTAGAGAACTAAAGGAACTTATTATAAAGAAAATTAAAAGGCATTAACACAAATCACCCAAAAATGAGCCATGTATCACACTGTATCATAAAATACTATGTTACGCTCTACTCGTATCCAATTGTGGACACGTACCTAGTCCCATAACCCCGATCTAACTCTAATTAGATCTAATTGGTCTCATGACACACAATTGATGTGTTAATCTCATAATTCCCCCCTAATTAGATACAAATTACCATTTAACTTTCACAATACAAGTCACATGGACCTAATTCTTGATCCTCTGAGTAGCCTTAAACCAATGGATGATTCCTAATGGTTAAATGCATGAATTATAGTCTAATTTAAGGGTTTGATTCAGAATTTACCTATTGGAAGATGAATTCCCAATAAAATGTTCAATGGACACAATTAGGATACGGTCTCCTTGTTAATTCATCTTTCTTCAAGTGCTCTTTGCAATCCAAGCTCCAATGCTTCTTTGATAATGAAATTGAGAGAAAATTATTGTGAATTGGGTTGAATTTGTGGAGGATTGATTCAATTTGGATAAGAACACAATTGGGGGATCTAATTGGTATGAACTAATGAAGAGGAGAGAGAATGAAGAGCCTCATATGGCCGGCCCCCTTCCTTCTTCTCCAAGCAACAACAAATATCTAATGTATCCCCACTAATTAGTTATGAGAGATAATTTAGAAGGGCTAAATTGGAAAGTCTCTAAACTAATACGAATTAAGCTAATCTTCTTAATTAATTAAGAAAGAGGGTCTAATGGGCTTGGTCTCATATTGGGCTTAAATGTCATTACGTGTGCACGAAGCACTGTCCTAAGAGTTGATCCCGATTTACTATTAGGTAAAATATTTGTTAGTCGTAGAATAACAAGTTCACAGTTGTTTAATTTGGTTATCTGCAATAAAATTATTTCTACTGTAGTAATACAATTAGTAATAAAAAAATTTCTACTGTAGCAATAAAATCTGAAAATATGCAATAAAATTATTTCTACTGTAACAATAAAATTAGCAATAAAATTATTTCTACTGTAGCAATATAATTAGCAATAAAATTATTTCTGTTATACCTTACTTGCTTAATCTGGTTGTTTGTTTGCAACTATATTGTTTATAGTCGTTTAAAGACACTATAGCAATTTTATGACTAGCAAATAATTAAATAACTTTACTAGTTTTTCCTTCGAATAAGATTTTGAAACAACTTGTTTCATTTTTAAATTATAATTGATCAAGTTCTTACATATCAAGTTGCTTAAATACCTTGCCTTGTGATAATAGTGTTTGAGCATATTTCTACTACATCTTAGAATAATACGAATTATTTTTTAGAAGTAAATAAATAGTTAAAATAAAACTGCAAATTCTCTGAGTCTTAATTATGAAAGTAGAGATAAATTTGGGAATAATCCGAAAGGGTCCTTCTGTCAACCGGGTGTAAATAGCCCTAAGCGATACGGTATTTAAGAGTCTTCGGACCACCGCTAGCTGGGAATCGGCCCCTACAGCTAACCCAAGTTAATCTATACTTGATAGACTAAAGATTTTAAGATTGATTAGCAAAATCACTTGAACTATTTTCTAAATCATTGGACATTGTTATTGAGTAAATACATATCTTTTAGTTTCAGTTTTTTCAATAGCAATCATGACTGGCAAGGATGAGACTTTCACTGCTAAACTTGCTAAGTTCAACGGGACCTAATTTAAGAGATGGCAGAGTCAAATGAAGTTTTGGCTCATAACTTTAGGATTAATCTCAGCCATTGATGGTTCCACACCAATCACAAATGACTCTGATGACACTGAGTCTGACATAGGTGTATCCAAGTCCTCTGGTTCCACTAGACCCAAGACCCCTAAGGAAATAAACTACCATTGCTTCCATAGAATTCTAAGCGCTTTGTCTGAATCACTATATGACATATTCTTTGAATACAAAAGTGCAAAAGAACTTTGTGATGCCCTAGAAGATGAATATAGCTATGATGATGCTGGAATCGAAAGATTCAATTCCTCCTCATTCAACAGATACTTTATGGTAGATAATAAACCCATGAATGACCAAATACATGAATTCCAAGAATGTCTTAGGCATATTCAAGCCAAAGGTACTTTCTTTTCTACTGAGTATAAAATAGTTTGTTTGGTAGACAAGCTCCCTCCTTCTTGGTCTGATGTTAAGAAAGATCTTATTCATACACAAGGTGACCTTACCTTTGCTCAAGTACTAAAGAAAATTAGAATAGAAGAACAAATTAGGCTAAGGTCTAACCCTAAGCCTGAGTCTAAAGCTAAGGTAAACCTTGTAGAATTCTAAGGCAAACCCAAGCCTCATCATCACCACAAATCCAATAGGAACCTCTTTAAGAAGAAGCAGAACCCTCAGACTCACCACCAAAACCATCACCACTATAAACCAAGAAACTTCGGTCAGACTCAGGATCAAAAGAGATTTTGTTTTGTGTGTGGTAAAATAAATCATATAGCCACCAACTATTTCCATAGGAAGAAGGAAGCTGTCCAGAATTCGTACAAAGGAAAACGTCAAGCCAAACCAGAAGCAAACATGCTTCTCAATGGCTCTTCTAGATCCTTCAGGTCTGTAAGCTATCAACCCTTAGTCAATATTTCCTACCATTCTGACGATTGGTGGTTGGATTATGGAGCTAATGTTCATGTTTCCTTTGATCGCTCCTATTTTTCAAACTATCAGGAATCATGTGGAGGAGGTGTAACTCCAGGAGATGGCTCAGCGGCACAGATTATAGGAAGAGGAAGAATAGATCTAAAGATGATATCAAAGAAAACTCTGATTCTTTATGATGTGTTACATGTGCCGTCTATCAGAAGAAATTTAGTTAGTATGTCTCTTCTTGTAGCTTCAGGATAGAAGATTGTTATGGAATCAAATAAAGTAGTATTTTCTAAGAATGACTCTTTTATTGGAAAAAGGTTTTATAAGAGATGGTCATTTTATTCTGAGTACCGTGAATAAAATTTTAGATCCTTCTTTTGTTGTTTCCAATGTAGAATCTTCAAATGTATGGCACAATAGATTAGGTCATGTGAATCTAGGTTTCCTAAGAAGGATGATGAACTTAGATTTTATTCCTAAAACTCCAATAGATGATAAACACAAGTGTGAGATCTGTGTTCAAGCCAAACACACAAGACTAACTTTTAAATCTGTAGAAAGAAACTCTGACCTTCTAGAGCTAGTTCATAATAATGTGTGTGTCTCAAATAGACTTTTGACCCGAGGAGGTAGAAAATACTTTGTTACCTTTATAGATGATCATTCAAAGCATTATTATACATATCTTCTCAAAACTAAAGATGAAGTTCTAGACAGATTTAAAGTCTATAAATCTGAAGCTGAGAACCAGTTAAAGAGAAAGATTAAGATTCTTAGATCAGATCATAGTGGAGAGTATACATCAAATAATATGACCAATTTTTGTGAAGAATACGAAATAATCCATGAGGTAACTGCTCCATATTCACCACAGTCCAACGGAGTTGTTGAAAGGAAGAATAGCACTTTGTTATACATGATGAATGCCATGCTCCTCAGCTCAGGTGCTCCCGATAATTTGTAGGAAGAAGCTTTATATCGGCCTGTTACATCCTTAATAGAATTCCTAGTAAGTCTAATGATAAGACTCCCTATGAATTATGGAAAGGTAGAGCTCCTAGGATTCATTATCTCAAAGTTTAGGAATTTCTGGCTAAAGTAGGAATTCCTGAACCTAAAAAGAAGAAGATTGGACCTAAGACTGTAGATGTTGTATTCATAGGATATGCCCTAGATAGCAATGCCAATATATTTCTTGTTACTCACTCAAAAGTAAATAAAATCTCTAACAATACTATTATAGAAGCAAGAGATGCAGTTTACTTTGAGAATATATATCCCTTTTAAGATATAATTTCTTCCTCTCCATCCAATCTCTCTCTTACTCTGTCCATCAACTCTTAGATTGTTAGAAGAATACTTATAATATAAATATATTACTTTCCAGAGATTTATAAGATAATAAAGAAACAAAAGGAAATTATTACCGGCCTCCGGGGAAGTCATGCACGAAGTACTGTCCTAAGAGTTGATCCGAGGTCTATGTGCAGACATATCTCGAAAGCTCCTAGTGGTAAAATCCCCTGACTACCGGGTTCTCTTTGTTGCACACAACTCGGAGAGAGAGAGAGAGACCGAACTTAGCTCTTCCCAGAGCAAGGATTTAGAGAACAGAATAGTTTGAGAGAGAGAGAGAGGTTTCACGTAGGAGAGTTTTGTGGTAAAAAATAAAGAAGGAAGAGACCACAGTATATAGGTAGTCCCAAGACACAGCCACGGGACGGGATAGGACAGTAAAGTCTCATAAACAGGTCATTAAGGAACAATTTCAAGAAAGGAAAGAAACGTGGAGGAAAGCTGTCAAATGAGCTGTTACCGAAGCTGTCACTAGGTTCAATGAACCTGGACATATAGTCTCAACATTCAAAATTTGAATAAGCCAAATGGGTTCAAAAAATAAAGAGCAGCAAAAAGATTTTTGGATCCCAGCCCGAACCCGAAGAGCAAATTGGATCGATATTCGGCGCCCGCAGGTGTGGGCACGTACCCGCACCCGTTACGCGCGCTGAACCGAACCGAGCCGAGCCGGGCCGGGCGGCGGCGGCAGTGCGCGTGTGTGGCCCAAAGGATTCCCCACACAATATCTTTAAGAAAGCAATAAAGAGGAACTAATATATACACACAATAAGGGGTTGGCCCATCCGATGTGGGACTAAAGGAAAGAAGGAAGTTGAGTTTTTGCTCAAACAAAGCTAACAATCCCCCCCCCCAAAAGGTCAAGTTCCAAAATAGAAGTGACAAAGAAATTAAGAAAGGTAGAGTTTCTGGGCAGGTATATACTATGCATAGATGATATGGACTACAGTCTTGAATCTCACTTAGTGACTATTGTCTTTATCTAAAGAAGTACTTGATGGAATATGCCTTGAATCAGACTTCTTTCACCAGATTTAGAAAAATAGCACACATAGTACGCTAGAGGTTCTGGGTCTAACGGATGGCACTTTTGGTTGGCCATGCGCACTAATTCCAAATTCCTAAGAGTTTTCTGGGATCGCCCTGTCCCATAGTCGTGGCCTTCACAACCTCTCATATAGGTAAGTCCTTAAGGGTTGGTGATAGGTTTCAACCCCGCATATCAGCTTGGACCTATTAAGAGTTTTAAAACTCATCCTAACCATATCACTCAAGAACACTGTCACCATAGGGATGGGAAATCATTGTACGCATATACAGCCACTTGGGCAATATAGAATAAGATTTTAACCTTGGGTCAGTGTTCCATAAAAGTCACCTAAGTCCAGCTTGTTCCTACCCATTGAACCGGCTTTTTGGGATCTCTAGTCAGACTCGGTTGGGTTGCCACTGCTGGTGACTTTACTTATAGGCTTAACCCCATCCCCCTCGATGATTCTAGGATCAAAGTCCTAGACAGACCCTTCGTCAAGTGGTCTGCAAGATTCTTTTCTGACTTTATATAGTCAAGAACCACATATTTGCCCAATAGGCTCTTTATAGACTTAAAGTGCAGCTGTAGGTTCCTGTTCATCTTAGCATTCACAGAATCATGCTTTAGTAGTTCCATAACATATTTATTATCACAGTTTATAGAAATTACAGGAACAAGATTAATAGAAACAGGTATATGCATAATAAGGTTTCTTAGCCATTCGGCTTCTGTGCATGTAGTGTTTAAGGCTATCATTTCAGAGTCCATTGTACTCCTAGCAATGATAGTTTGTTTACATGAGACCCAGGAGATTGCAGCTCCTCCTAGAGTGAAAACATATCTAGTAGTAGATTTTACATCATGTGAGTCAGTTACCCAGTTTGTATCTGAATAACCTTCTATGATATCAGGGTGTCTAGTATAGTGCAACATATAATCTAGAGTACCCCTAAGATATCTAAATACTCTTTCTAATGCTATCCAGTGTAACTGATTTGGGTTACTAGTATATCTACTTAGTCTCCCAATAGCAAATGCAATATCAGGTCTGGTCCTGTTTGATATATACGTGAGAGAACCTATCATCTGAGAATATCTTTGTTGTTCCATAGGAGAACCCTCATTCTTCTTTAGAATAATACTATTGTCATAAGGAGTAAGGACAGGTTTCTTATCAAAAAACTCAAATTTTTTTAGCATTTTCTCGATAGAGTGTGCTAAGGATAGAGTACAGCCCTCCTTGTATTTGGATAGTTGCATGCCTAGAATTAAGTTGGCTTCACCTAGATCTTTCATATCAAACTGGCTGGATAAATAGTTCCTGGTATTAGTAATTAATTCTAGTGATGATCCAAAAATAAGGATGTCATCTACATACAAACATAGGATGACACAACTTTCATCTAAAATTTTGGAGTATATACATTTGTCATACTCATTTGGAACGAAACCATATTCTGAGATGATTACGTCAAATTTGTTATGCCATTGTTTGGGAGCCTGCTTTAGACCATAAAGAGATTTAACTAATCTGCAAACTTTATATTCTTGGCCTTTAGTAATAAAACCTTCAGGTTGCTCCATGTAGATTTCTTCCTCTAGGTCCCCATTTAGAAATGCTGTCTTTATATCCATTTGATGGATTAGCATATTATGAATGGATGCCAAGGCTAGAAGGGTTCTGATAGAGGTGATCCTAGCTACAGGTGAGTAGGTATCAAAATAATCTAATCTCTTTTTCTGGGTAAAACCTTTGGCTACTAATCTAAGCCTTGTATTTCTCTATGGCACCATCGGCTCTAAGTTTCTTTTTGAATATCCACTTACAACCTATGGGTTTATTACATAAATGTAGGTCTGCTAGAAACCAAGTATTGTTCTCCATGATGGAGTTATACTCACTGTTAATGGTCTCTTTCCAGAAAGGGGCATTAGGAGAAGATATTGCTTCTTCATAAGTTGAGGGATCACCCTCTATCAGAAAGGTGAAGAAACCTTCTCCTAAGTTCTTTTCAATTCTTTCTCTTTTACTCCTTCTAGGTTCTATATTTTGTTCGGGTTATGAACTAGATATTTGAACATGAATCCAAACAAACATAGGTTAGCCCACTAACAATTAGTAACTAGCACAAGCATAATTTAAATAAATAGCACAACATAAATTAATATTAATTACTAAATAATAATTATACTAAATGACTAAAATATTCTTATCTAAAAATATGGTAGTGACAAGTCTACCCTCATTAGAAAAATTTTGTCCTCAAAATTTAAGGAAGAATTTAGCACTACAACAAACAATCATAGCAAACAAGAAAGAATGATATCTCAAAGCTCAAATAGATAAGGGTATCGATCGCATATATTGGCTTCTCTCTTCCAGGTAGACTCTCCTTGTCACCCCTACTTTTTCAGCTAGGGGTAGTTTGATAAATTGGCATTGATAAATAATTTTAGGAATAAATATTTATATTAGTGTTATAACAATTATTTGATGATTGTATTAATTATTTAATTATTAGTGGGTTATAGATTAAAAGTGACTTGTATTAATTATTTTGTTAGAGGCTAGTCCAATAATTGGACTTGTCATGACAACTAGAGAGTCTAGCTTGGATCTAAACACATTAGACCCATTCCTATTAGTTAATTAGAGAGCATTTGCCTAATTAGGATTAGTTAAAAGCTTTCCAAAATATCCCTTCCCTAATCCTATTCATAATTGGATGGAGAGGGACAATTTGGACCATGTACATGACTTGGGAAAGGGGGAAGGGGGCCGGCTACTATTAAAGGAGGCTCTCCTCTCTCTCTCTCCTCTCATTTGCATTCATTTTAGATCTAGAATTAGATTCATAATTTCCATCATTTCCTCCATTAAATTCTCACTTAATAACCTTTATTTTTCTCTCATTCTCATTCTACAAGGAGCTTGGAGCTTAGAGAAGCAAGGAGCACAAGGAGAAGGAGCTTGGGTAGAGAGATCGTGTCCGGATCATGTCCAATTATGTTTTTATTATAAATCCATCTCTCAATTGGTAAATTCTAAAATTTTCTTTATTCTAGCACCCAAATCATGCATTTGACCATTAGTAATGACTCCATGGCATAGGGCTACCTATAGGAACAAGTTCTAGGCTAATCGGTTATGTATTGTGAGTTCTATGTGGTAATTTGTGTGCATGTTAGGGGAATTATGAGATTGACACATCAATATTATGTCAAGAGACCAATTAGATCTAATTAGACTTAGATAGGGATTATAGGACTAGGTATGTATCCATAAATGGATACGTGTAGGCCGTATCGTGGTATTTTATGATACGGTACAACACGGGACCCTATTTTGGGTATTTTGCACAATTACTCTTCAATGCTCTTTGTAGCAAGTTACTTTAGTGGTATTATGGTGATTAGATATGTATATTTAGTGTGTTGATGGAGAAATCAGATTTTTGGCATTCCATGGAGAGGAGAAACATAATTATTTCAAGGTATGCTCTATGTATTGATTTATGAATATATATATATATATATATATATACTTATATTATAATTTCCTTTGTGTGTGTTGTGTATGGTATTGAGGGGCACACACTGTGTGTATGCACTGTGCTATGCATAGTTGATTGTGAGAGTGTGGATCACAATGGAGAGGTGTGTTCGGGTTAGAGAAGTTAAGGGGTTTGGGTTCAGTGAGAAGAAAAATGGGTGCTCGGGTATCACTGATACGCGAGAGTATCAGAATAATGAGGCATGGTTTAGAAGAACCACAGCAGCAATAAGAGTACAAGCAATAACTCTAGTACTAGAGTGGGGCAGTGCATGCATTGTGTACTACAAACTTGGTTACAGATAAGAGTGGCAACAGCAGCAACAAAACAGAGTTTGGGTAGTTGTGGTATAATATATCACACTAGTGTGGGAGAGAGCTTGAGTTTATGAATGGGAGGAAATGCATTGTGTATCAGAAAATCTGGAGTAAGGGCAGTTTGATACTCTGTGAATAATCAAGGGGAGAAAAGCTCAGGTCTGATCATGATATAAACTTATAGGTAATGTGACTGGGAGAGTAGGCTTGAAGGATGGGAGTGGCAAAGGACTTGGTGTATCAAATTGGAGGAATGGGAACTTGGGGTGTTCAGTAAAGCAGTATAGTGCACTGTATTCATTAAAATTCATTAACAGTAGCAGCAACTCGAGTAGCACATCAATGTGCATCAACAGCAACATTACCTGGAACTGCAGTGCCAGTTCTTCAGAGTAACAACAACTGCAGGTAAGTATGAGGGATCGGGTTCAAGTGAGGACTGCATCAGTAGGCCCACATATAGTTGGTGTTCAGATAGAAGAGAGGGAGCTCAAGTTCAGTTAGTTAGTCTGGTTGGTTTCAGTGGTAATAGGGAGGTATTTCTGTATCAGTTGGTGACACACAATTGTGTGGCAATGATATTGTGTCTATGGTTGAGAAGGTAGTAGAATAATAGCAGTAGTGACTTCAATCAAGTTGCATTAGCAACTATGTAGTGACTGCAATAAGTTGTATTAGGAATATAAGGGGGAAATTGAGCAGCTGCAGTGCCATGGGGATACTACAAGCAGTGTCAGGCATGGCAAGGTAGGAGAGGAGAAGTAGCAGCTCATAGAAAAGAGGGAGTTCAGATATGTGTGGAGTATGAGCATGAGTTAAGGAGACTGAGTTTCATTGTGCTGTAGTGCACACTTGTGCACTGCTCTAAGTGGGACTCAATTTGGAGTTCAATGCAAAGAAGAGTTTGAACTTGAGTTATGTCTGATACCTAGAGAGTATCAGATACTGGAGCAGAGCATGGAATACTGCACTGATGCAATAGCTTGGGAGTATTGGCGTAGATGCAATAGGAAACTGACAGTTAGAGATGGATTGGATAGTAGTATATCAATTAGTTATTTAGAATGATAGCTATAGTCAGCAAGTGTTATTAGTTATGGGTTAGTTAGTTAAATTACTTGATTTAGTTAATGTATTTAGTTAGAATATTAGCAGTGTAGTGTATCAATCATAGCATTAGTTGTCAGTAGTTAATAGCGGATATTAGTTTAAGTGTTGAGGTGGTTATATATATATATATATATATATATATATATATATATAGTTATAGTTATGTGATCAAGCCCAAGTGTATTTGTGTACATGTCGATTATATATCACACGTGTAATCGAGTTACCTTATTGTATCCGTGTTCAACCCAAACCGATCACATAATGAACTTGTACTCTATGACACATTAGATAGTTTTATCTATTTTCTTTTATTTGCAGTTATTCTGTCACATCCCAGTCCCAAAATACAAGGAACCAGGCCACGTGGCAATAGCCAGCTGTCACGTCTCCGAGGATATCCCAATTTAATGGATCCTAGCAAAAAGTGCTACGTTGTCCTAAAATACTAACATGTCCAATATCAGTCAACAACAGGTAAACTAATCTTATCTACAATATAAACAGCAAGAAGTACTAAATAAACTGCTGGAAGATAAACACCAGTCTCAAGATATCATAGTACAACCAATAATGTCTGGTGGGGACAAACCCACTGCTATGACGAAATAAAGTATTGAAATGATAGATAAAAGATAATAACTAGGGCATCGGCTGACTAGGTAATGATGCACCCAATCCTAGGCAGAAGGCCTATCAAGTGATCATGGAACTCTGACGGCTGCACCTCTAACTCCTCTGCGGTAGCGAACCTCGTCTCCAGTCCTGGCCCGTAAACGGTGGGGTAGTAAGCCTCGTCCAAATCTGGAAAGGTACCAGGTCCTCAGAGGGACGTAACAAGATACATAGAAGCATGCCATAGAAGCATGCCATATATAAATACTTAAAAAATAAATGCAATAAAGGGGTGTGCTAGCCATCTAAGTGAATGCAATGTGAGGACAACTTTGGTACGTATGAGTAGGTGTAGGCATAAAGTCCATACCGTTCCGAAGAACGGAGAATCTGCAAGTATATATACGTCCATACCGCTTCGAAGAACGGGGAATCTGAATAATATAACGTCCATACCGCTCCGAAGAACGGAGAATCTGCAAGTAAATATAACGTCCATACCGCTCCAAAGAACGGGAATCTGCATAAAGGGGGTCATTGGATCCGTGGCTCCTCCGGATACTATGGATTCCAATGGTTGTATCCCATACGCCTACTAGTGGTCCTCCCCGCCCAATATAGATACACAAATCGAATACTCGACGTGCATACCACGTATCTATATGCCAGTCTCTATGAAATATAATAACCCTGAGTTACGCACTAACCGTGATGCGTGTCACACGCACCGATAGCTAGTCGAGTACGCGGACCCGTATCCCAATATGAATATATCACCGTGAAACGTGTAAGAGTGTCAGGTCTCGAAAGATATCAGGGTAACCTCCAATGGGGTGAGTCAACTAGTGTCTAGGTCAAGTATACTAATCGTCGATGCATCCGTCGACTGCACCCGAATCAATCTCGGACGCGCACAGTCATATGAAATAGAACAACAAGATAACATACAACATATGCAACATTAATTTAAACAGTAAATATGGCAAGCTATCTTGCCTGAGTCCTCAAGCTGTGAATGCCAAAAAGCCAGTTCCTGCAGTGTCTCCTGGCTGATCCAATGATCCTCAACACAATATAATATAGCAATCCAGCATCAGACACTAAGTAATATATAAATAATTATGACGTTGCTCCTAGATACTGTCACAGATTCACGGCTGATCGAGTACAGCATCACATGTGCACGTAGCTAGGGTATACCCGAGTTCTGTCCTTGGTCAACGTGTGCCTTGTGACAATAAATGATCGAGTTATGGGTTGACAATTATTTCTGCTATGTGTGAATACATGTCCTTGGTTTCTATGTTCATTATGCTTGGTTTATGATCGGATGTTCAAGTGAAATACTAGTCCTTGATGACAGGTCTCTAGATTTAGGTGTTTGCTAGTTATTAAATAAATTCTAAATCTTGTTAATTATCCTACTAGAATGTATATTATTAGGGTTAATTCAGTTTGTTTTTATCTAATTTAATTATCATCATGTATACATATTTGTATTATTTTATTTTAACTAGTTTGCGTTGACACAGGACACGTCGACACGGTGACTCGAATAACCAGTATTACAATGATACTATGCGAGAACGAGCGGGGAATCGAGTACCTGGATGTTGGGATAAGGTCCGGCTCGTCCTGGTCGTCTTCCTTGCGGGTGGAGCTCTGGCGTCGACCAGTGGGTTGGCCGACAGCGGCAGCAGCGGCTTGGTGGCGTCGGGCGGGCTGAAGGCGGCACGGGATGGCTGACAGTTCGTGGGGTTAGGCCAGGGTAGACCCGAGGGTGGTGGTCGGCAGAGTTTGTAAAGTCGGAGGCGGTGGGTGTCCGGTTGGGAAGGAGATGGTTCGGCTAGGACGCATGGGGTGATGGTGATGGTGCGGTGTCCGGTGGTTGCAGGCGGACGGGGTGCTGCTGGCGGTGGCTGGTGGTCCAGCAGTGGGGGTCCGGTGGCGGTGGGGTGGTTCGATGGTGGATGCGGCGTCGGGCAGTCGGGGGAGGGTAACTCGGGTGTAGGGGAACGGCTAGGGTTTGGTGTCACGCCCCAGTCCCAAAATACCGTGGGACCGGACGCGTGGCAATGGCCAGCAGTACGCACCGATGGACAAACCCAATTTAATGGATCCATCAGGGCATACTTAAGCTGTAATATAACAAGTCTACGACAATCATGGTACAACTAATCTCATCCACACCAGATATGAAATATGATCCACAAAGTAAATAAAGAAATGTAAATCATCAATCAGTCTCACAAGTGCTTCGGGGAACAACCCGATAAATATCTAGTACAATGGTTCCACAGACCAGAATATGAAAGACTGAAAATAAATAAATAAATACTGAGCATGAAGCATGGATGCTCAGGAAAAGTCTTCGGCTAACACCTCGTCCTCGGATGGCGGTACAGCTCCTGGATCAACTCCTGCTCCAGTCCCGTATACCTCGGGATAGATCTCATCCTCAAATCCTGGGGACACAATCCATATCCAGGTCCTCAGGGGACATAGCAAGGTACAGAAAATATACAAGCCAAAATATAAGCAGTGCAGCAAATAATAAGATAAATAGGGCAAGTAAGTAACCATCTAAGTGAAATGCAAGATGAGAGCATCACGAGTACTCAGGCTGAGCCACTACAAGCTCTGTGTCGGGGAGCCGGTAGTGGTAATAACAAGTAATGTGTCTAGCTCTGCTCCGAGAGTCTACGACCTCACAATAGTAGAAGATATATATAATAAAATAGCCTGTAGCCTGTGTGTCTCTCCCCACCCAATGTAATCACGCATATCATGACCATAACGTCTCATGTCCATGTCAAGCGGGATCATCTCTAATGCAACAAGTCATATGTATCTATAGAAATAGTATCTCTGTCAAGTCCTGTATCCTACACAGAATCACCACGAATATCTCGGGAATATCCTGTCTCATGAACAGTGTCAAGTGTCCTGGGTCGTATGGTACTTGATAAGACAAGTACTAGAATATATAGTGTCACGAATGTCCATCTCTAGATGACAGTACCCAACACTGCGTACAGTGTTGACACCCGACTGATAATCGGACGCTAAGTACGTCACACGGTCCTAGGTTGAGCATGCACAGCAATATAAATGAAGCAAGAAAAATATGTAACAATACTGCAGAGTTTGGCAAGGTACACTTGCCTGGGGTCCTGTTGCTGGTATGAATCAGAGTCCAAGTCACAGTCCAAATAGCCTATGTATTACAAATTTATCACGTCAAAAGATAATTTATTTTAATTTATTTAATTCTGGAATAATTATTCTAAAATCCTATTTTAATCTTATTATTCTGATTTTTATGTTAATTCCTAAGTTTTGTCCAAAGAAACTGAATTTTATCAACTCGAGACTCATGGCACGCAAATCGAGGCGATCTGTTGACCAAAAAGTCAACCAACACAAACTCGACTTTCATGCATGATTTCCTGTAGATTTCAGCATCAAAAATATACTAGAATTTACGGCTCGTTCGAATTCAAATTCGTTTGGGAATTATGGCACATACAAATTTTGTATTGTGCACCGATGATTAAATTCTAACCTAGAAGTTCTACAGAATTAACAGTATGAAAATACATCGAATTAAATTCTGATAAAAACATATGTTAATGATCTCGACATTAGCTTTCCAAAACTTTAAACAGTTCATGATTCTGATTCCTGGTTCTCCCGAAATCGCGAAAACATTGAAACACGTCTATTTTCAGACATGCTGTGCTCCACGAATTTTCCAGAATTTAATACTCATAATTTTGTAAAACAAATTATATAATCAGAAAGCTAACCTCAATATCTTTCTAACGCAAGAAACTAGGCCTCGTTTGGAGTCCGGAGCTATGCGCAATGGCTTCTGGAAGATGAAGGAACCCTAGATGGCAATTCTCCAAAATCTCTCCCTAAAAAATAATGGGATAATTAGGGTTATAATAATATATATAAATATATAGGGATGTTGAGAGGCTGAATGAAAGTTGATAGGGTGACACGTGTCATAATTTGATTGGATGGTTTTGGTTATATTATTATTTTTTTTTATTTGCCTTTATCAAAACATTATTTAAGTCGTTTTAAATCTAAATAACTCAAAATAAACATTAAAAATAATCATAAAAATATGGAAAAATTATAGAAAATATATTTTGAACCTAAAAACCTTAGAAAAATATTTGGGATAATTATATATTCACAGATTTCCTACTATAATTAGGAGAAGCTCTAAAAATTAGTTTTGCCATAAAACTAAAAATAAATACTAACATTATTCCAAAAATTCTAAAATAATTCCAGAAAATATATAATAATATTATAAACCTTAAAAAATAAAGTGGGTCCATTCAATATTCCTGGGCTTGCACCATAAATTCTACAAGTCCTAAAAATTATTTATTAGCCTAAATAACTCCCAATAAATACTAAAAATACTCAAAAAAATCCCAAAAATTTCTAGAAAATATATTTTATTATTTAGAACCTAAAATAAAAGTTTGGGATATTTTTAATTATATTTGAATCTAAAATAAATTTTTAAAAATCCTAAAAAATTATAGAAAATTATAAAAAATTCAAATTAAAAATTTTCTGAAAAATCAGGGGGTTACAATCTACCCAACTTATAAAAATTTCGTCCTCGAAATTAAAATAAAGCCATGATAGAAGTAAAGGATGGTCTAAGATTTGCATTGGTTAAAATACAATGCTAGGTTTAACGGAGTGGATGATGTTACACGTTACACATTCCGAAAATCATGGAAGAAATTCACATGAGTGAAAATAGGTTTCTTCGTGTGTCATGTCCAATAGTGTGGACACCTTAATGCTCTTTTGCATAAAAGCGCCCAACAATTAAAACGTTGCACAAAGATGAAAATTGGAGGATGGGCATGTCTAGGACAAGGTGTGGAATTTGTAGGAAGGCAGTGACTAGGAAAGTGCTCCAAATATCGAAGCAATGGTAAGGCGCACCGAGGGATACCATGTTGTAAAACTAAATGAAAAATGTCATATTCTATTCCTAAGTGGATTCGAGCTAGCCTCAGTCTCACTATCTAAGCCAAGTAGGTCTACTTCTTAGGTGAGGGGGTTTCACAATCCAGCCAACTTAAGACAATGTCGTCCTCAAAATTAAAATAAGGTATAATTTGTTAATCCTTCGTGTACATAAGGCAAGTCAATCACAATCTCCTTGCGACAATTAAAATCCTAATCATATCCATTGCAATCACTTCTAGGTTAAGATGACCACTGATCCAATAAAATTCAACCTATGGTTATCTCTTCTCGCTTTTTCAAATTATCCATATCCAAATTTAAATTAAATCCATATATCATCTTCAAGATTTAAATACGCATATCAATTTTACCTCACGATCTCCAATTATCATAATCTCCTCTAGAAGTAATTCGAGTCCATTATTATTCCTATTTTCACTTATAAATTTTTGTATGCTTCAACTTCTTAAATTCCATTCACATCCTTAATATTTCAAATAGGTAGTCCAACCATAAAGTTTTTATTTTAACTCAAATCATCAAATTAAAAAATAGTTTAAATGCAGTCCATCATTGTTCAAGTCTGAAATTCCATCTTTTTATCCTCTAAATTTCAAGTTTATGATTTTACCTTCATTGTTTAAATCATGTACTTAAGGTATAAATATCGGGTCCTCAATATCAATTCATTAATCCTCATCATCTTAGTCATTCTTCTAAAATTCTCAAAATTAAAAAGGCTTGAACCTCTCCCAATTTAATCTTACTCGATCACAATCTAAAAAAAAATCCTCTCGAGTTGACAATGCACTACTACCCAACTTAGAATTTACCCATCTATCACATAAGGCTATATACCATAAAAGAATATTCCTTAATATGTTTACTCATGTCATTCAATCCTCGAACTTCAATGCCGACCATATCACATATGATATGTCCTTAATTACGAAGAATGATCCTCAAGTATGTGATCGACCTATGGGGTATATCTAGTATTCTCTGTGTATCAATTTATACCAAGCACGAGGTTTCGTCTTTCCGAAATAAGGGAAGACGGAGACCAATAATAAAGAGTTCAAGGGCAGCGTAATAGAATAGAAGTATTGGGATCATGGCGTTTAAAGAATTCAATTGGAAATTGTCAAAGCAGTTGTGGATTGAAATCCTATTTTGGTAATCCTTTGTTCGCCTGCTCGTATTAGTACAGTTATGTAACCGATACGATATGTCAGACATGTCTAGGGCAAGTATATTCGTCTACTAATCACTACATATCTCAATTCACGTAAGGTATTATTGCGATGGCGAATCAAGCGCACTATGGTTGATCAGACCGTAATACACTGATTCTGAAATGTATTATTGTGGGCCTCCCCAATAATACATATGTCATGAACAAGCTCGATAATGAATAAGCTTGCAAAACTAGGCTATAAAATAGCACAATAAGTCAAGGTAGTATATGAAATATAAGCACGCTAGATGATGATGAAAGGAGGTACAAATTATTCAAGTTCACAAAACGAACAAAAATGAGCAACAATAATAAAAGACTCTACAATCTCTACAGTTATCATACAACCTCTTTGTCTAAGTTGCTAGTCGACCCAATAGGGCATGAACCTCTAAATTCTATTGTCTGAATAAATACTGTCATCTTATGCTAGCATACAATTATTGCCATTCAGTTACACCGTCTTGATGGGTCAAGTGGACTATGTGGTACTAGTCTCAAGGGAAAGGGAATATAACTTGTATCGAGGTGGAGGTACAAATTACGTAATTTAACACTAAGGGATAATCATCGGGTCACAATCTACAAGATTAACTCAAACTTATCGAACTCTAACTACCAAACACAAAATTTTCAAATTCAAGACTACAACTATAGTCCTAGCAAACTATGGGTCCTTAACAAGGAATAAAATTACTTGGCCTACTATTAGAAGTGTCAGGTGGCACGAGTTGGAAGATGGAGAAAAGAAGAACATATTTTAGTCATTGCGCATTAGCGAATGTTAAGGTCGCAGATGAACAACATATGAAATTAAAATATAGGGCTCTTGATAATATCATAGTTTCCTAAGGTGAAGGTGGCGAGCAATTCTCCGTGTTTGAGGTATGATCTCATGGGGAATGTCATACTCGTTGCTCTGGGCTTCCTGAGGTACCGTCTGCTAATATCACGACAAGAACCTATATCCTAACACTATCTCACTATGCACACTAGGTTCTGTTCTAACATTCGATCTCAGATTTCTATTGGTTCCTCAAAACTGGGGTCAACCACTAGGGTCAAACATTAGGGTCCAATCTCTAACTAGCTCTTAGCAGTGCCTATACTACTCTTAGGTCATTCATGACTATAACAAGAAATAATGGTAAATTATTCTATAGGTAAGGGACGCTAGGGTTCATTAAGCGTTCTACTTAGGGGTGTGTCAATATCCTAGCTGTACTTTTAGTAGGAAGGTTACCCTACCTATCATTCTATCAACAGGGACTTCTATATTATAGAAGAAAGCTACACTCAAGGAACTAATGAGAAGGCACATGAATCAAGCAGGATGCAATTTTTTAACGGAATAGATTGGAAGGAGGAGGAGGAGAAGCCATAGTCAGTTGTGGATGAGATCCTATACTCTAATCCTATTTGCAGGCTTGCTCGGTCCCTAAGTTGAAACCGGACAATTTAGTCGTAGACCTGCATGGGCCACCACAAAAACCATGTCACGCTCCAGTCCTAAAATGCCGAGGGACTAGACACGTGGCAAAGGCCAGCAGCACGAACCGATGGACAAACCCAATTTAATGGATCCATCAGGGCGTACTTAAGCTGAAAAACAAGTCTACGACAACATGGTACAACTAATCTCATCCACACAAGATATAAATATGATCCACAGAATATAATGAATGTAAATCATCAACCAGTCTCAACAAAAGCTTCGGGGAACAACCCGATAAATATCTAGTACAATGGTTCCACAGACCAGAATATGAAAGACTGAAAATAAATAAATAAATACTGAGCATGAAGCATGGATGCTCAGGAAAAGTCTTCGGCTAACACCTCGTCCTCGGATGGCGGTACAGCTCCTGGATCAACTCCTGCTCCAGTCCCGTATACCTCGGGATAGATCTCATCCTCAAATCCTGGGGACACAATCCATATCCAGGTCCTCAGGGGACATAGCAAGGTACAGAAAATATACAAGCCAAAATATAAGCAGTGCAGCAAATAATAAGATAAATAGGGCAAGTAAGTAACCATCTAAGTGAAATGCAAGATGAGAGCATCACGAGTACTCAGGCTGAGCCACTACAAGCTCTGTGTCGGGGAGCCGGTAGTGGTAATAACAAGTAATGTGTCTAGCTCTGCTCCGAGAGTCTACGACCTCACAATAGTAGAAGATATATATAATAAAACAGCCTGTAGCCTGTGTGTCTCTCCCCACCCAATGTAATCACGCATATCATGACCATAACGTCTCATGTCCATGTCAAGCGGGATCATCTCTAATGCAACAAGTCATATGTATCTATAGAAATAGTATCTCTGTCAAGTCCTGTATCCTACACAGAATCACCACGAATATCTCGGGAATATCCTGTCTCATGAACAGTGTCAAGTGTCCTGGGTCGTATGGTACTTGATAAGACAAGTACTAGAATATATAGTGTCACGAATGTCCATCTCTAGATGACAGTACCCAACACTGCGTACAGTGTTGACACCCGACTGATAATCGGACGCTAAGTACGTCACACGGTCCTAGGTTGAGCATGCACAGCAATATAAATGAAGCAAGAAAAATATGTAACAATACTGCAGAGTTTGGCAAGGTACACTTGCCTGGGGTCCTGTTGCTGGTATGAATCAGAGTCCAAGTCACAGTCCAAATAGCCTATGTATTACAAATTTATCACGTCAAAAGATAATTTATTTTAATTTATTTAATTCTGGAATAATTATTCTAAAATCCTATTTTAATCTTATTATTCTGATTTTTATGTTAATTCCTAAGTTTTGTCCAAAGAAACTGAATTTTATCAACTCGAGACTCATGGCACGCAAATCGAGGCGATCTGTTGACCAAAAAGTCAACCAACACAAACTCGACTTTCATGCATGATTTCCTGTAGATTTCAGCATCAAAAATATACTAGAATTTACGGCTCGTTCGAATTCAAATTCGTTTGGGAATTATGGCACATACAAATTTTGTATTGTGCACCGATGATTAAATTCTAACCTAGAAGTTCTACAGAATTAACAGTATGAAAATACATCGAATTAAATTCTGATAAAAACATATGTTAATGATCTCGACATTAGCTTTCCAAAACTTTAAACAGTTCATGATTCTGATTCCTGGTTCTCCCGAAATCGCGAAAACATTGAAACACGTCTATTTTCAGACATGCTGTGCTCCACGAATTTTCCAGAATTTAATACTCATAATTTTGTAAAACAAATTATATAATCAGAAAGCTAACATCAATATCTTTCTAACGCAAGAAACTAGGCCTCGTTTGGAGTCCGGAGCTATGCGCAATGGCTTCTGGAAGATGAAGGAACCCTAGATGGCAATTCTCCAAAATCTCTCCCTAAAAAATAATGGGATAATTAGGGTTATAATAATATATATAAATATATAGGGATGTTGAAAGGCTGAATGAAAGTTGATAGGGTGACACGTGTCATAATTTGATTGGATGGTTTTGGTTATATTATTATTATTTTTTATTTGCCTTTATCAAAACATTATTTAAGTCGTTTTAAATCTAAATAACTCAAAATAAACATTAAAAATAATCATAAAAATATGGAAAAATTATAGAAAATATATTTTGAACCTAAAAACCTTAGAAAAATATTTGGGATAATTATATATTCACAGATTTCCTACTATAATTAGGAGAAGCTCTAAAAATTAGTTTTGCCATAAAACTAAAAATAAATACTAACATTATTCCAAAAATTCTAAAATAATTCCAGAAAATATATAATAATATTATAAACCTTAAAAAATAAAGTGGGTCCATTCTATATTCCTGGGCTTGCACCATAAATTCTACAAGTCCTAAAAATTATTTATTAGCCTAAATAACTCCCAATAAATACTAAAAATACTCAAAAAAATCCCAAAAATTTCTAGAAAATATATTTTATTATTTAGAACCTAAAATAAAAGTTTGGGATATTTTTAATTATATTTGAATCTAAAATAAATTTTTAAAAATCCTAAAAAATTATAGAAAATTGTAAAAAATTCAAATTAAAAATTTTCTGAAAAATCAGGGGGTTACATTTGGGTATTTGATGAATAGTAAATTTTAGGGTTTAATGTTAGGGAGTATATATATTTATAAGGGGGTTTGATGGGCTGGCCTCGGAACTTGGGTCTTTCTGGACTCATTGGGGAGGGGCTGATCCAATGGGAAAGGGTGCACGTGGCTTGGTTGGGTTTGCTTGAGGTAAAATTGCTCTTAATTTAATTTTATTAAAAGCAAGGCGCATGGTGTTCTTTTAATGTATTAAAAACACATAGAACTTGATTTGGGTGGGACACAAGCGTCATGAGCGTAGCAGGCTCGGAATAGGTCAATGCCCACATTTGGGTTACACAAAGTTGGGTTGTGGTTGAGTCTTAATTTAAATAAATCCTACATTTGTCGAGGGAATTTACAATCTACCCTCCTTAGAGCATTTCGTCCTCAAAATTAAAATATACGCATGGTAAGAATTACTGACTAAATTTAAAATGCTAATACGTACCTAGTCCTTCGAAGAGGTGGGGATAGCGCTGTCTAATATCCTCCTCACTCTCCCAGGTCGACTCGCCTGGTGTATGATGTCTCCATGCGACGCAGACTAGGGGAATAGTCTGACCTCGTAATACCTTCTCGCTCCTGTCCAAAATCTCAACAGGCTCCTCTTGGTATGATAAACTTAGGCCGACTGTGATCTCGAAATGGTCAAGTACATGACTTGGATCCGGTATGTACCTTCTCAGCTGAGATACATGGAAGGCGTCATGGACTCCTTCCAAAGTCTGCAGCAAGGCTAACCTGTAAGCAACCTCTCTGACGCATTCTAACACGTCGAATGGTCCAATGTACCTCAGACTCAGCTTTCCTCTGCCTCCGAATCTGATAGTCCCTCGAGTAGGTGAGATCTTTAGAAATACGTGATCTCCAACCTGGAACTCTAAGGGTCATCGATGCGCATTCGCCCAATGCTTCTGCCTGTCTTGTGCTGCTCGTAGGTGCCCTTGGATCTTCTTCACCTTTTCTACTATACGAACAACCAACTCTGGTCCGAGAATCTGTCTCTCACCTATATCACTCCAATATACTGGGGAACGGTATTTCCTTTCGTACAACGCTTCATAGGGAGCCATCTGGATGCTCGCTTGATAGTTGTTGTTATAGGAAAATTTGACTAGGTGCAAGTGGTCCTCCCATGATCCTCCAAAATCAAGCATGCATGCTCTTAACATGTCCTCCAACGTCTGAATGGTGCACTCCGACTGACCGTCTGTCTGTGGGTGATACGCTGTGCTAAACTTTAGTCGGGTACTGAGACTTTCTTGCATACTCTGCCAAAAGTAAGAGATAAACCTCGTATCCCTGTCAGACACTATGCTAACTGGCACTCCATGCAGTCGCACAATCTTCCACATGTACATATCTGCTAAGACCTTTGTCGATTGCCCAACTCTGAAGGGTAAAAAGTGCACGGACTTGGTGAGTTTATCCACGATTACCCAAACTGTATTGCGGCAACTAGGACTCCTCGGAAAGCCCGTAACAAAGTCCATAGTGATATGCTCCCATTTCTATTCCGGTATCGGAAGCGGTTGAAGTAATCCTGCAGATCTCTGATGCTCAGTCTTGACTTGCTGGCACATCAGGCACTTGGCCACAAAGCTTGCTCTCTCTCTCTCTCTTCATTCCATGCCACCAGTAGTACTGCCTCAGGTCTTTGTACATCTTCGTGCCTCCTAGATAAAATGAGTAGGTCGAACTATGTGCCTCTGCCATCAACTCTTGCCAAAGTTCTCCATTTGGAACATAGAGACGATTTCTACATCTCAAGGTTCCGTCTTTATGTATACGCAGTCCTGTCTGTATTTCAGCCTCTGTCCTCTGTCTAAGCCTCTGAAATCTGGCATCTGTCGACAAAGAAGCCTTGATTCTCTCCACTAATGTTGATTGTAACTGGAAACTCGACAACTGTCCGTCTATTCCGGGCATAACGACTTCTATACCCATCTGCTCTAGGTCTCTCAACAGATGTTGTTGGGTAGTCAAGAAAAATGCCACGGGTCTTCTTCTCAAAGCGTCAGCCACTACATTGGCCTTTCCCGGGTGGTACTGTAGCTCGATCTCAAAGTCTGTCATCACCTTGAGCCAACGTCTCTGTCTCTGGTTAAGGTCCTTCTGAGTGTAGACGTATTTCAGGCTTTTATGATCAGTGAATATCTCCACTCTTTCTTCATATAAATAGTGCCTCCAAAGCTTCAAAGCAAAGATCACTGCTGCAAGCTCCAAGTCGTGGGTGGGATAGTTTTTCTCATGTGTCCTCAGCTGCCTAGAAGCATAGGCTACAACCTTTCTATGCTGCATCAAAACGCATCCTAATCCTTTCCCGGATGCATTGCTGTAGATCACGAATCCTCTGGGTCCAAAAGGTATGGTCAAGATGGGTGTTGTAGTCAGGCGCTTCTTCAGCTCGTCGAATGCCTTTTGACACTCCTCTGTCCAAGTGAACTCCTGCTCCTTACGGGTCAAGTGGGTCATAGGCTCTGCAATCTTCGCAAAGTTCTCTACGAACCTCCGGTAATATTCGGAAAGTCCTAGGAAACTCCTCACTTCTGAGACATTGGTAGGGGTTGGCCATGTCTCTACTGATAAAATCTTCGCTGGATCTACTGAGATGCCCTCTCCTTAGATAACATGTCCAAGGAAAGCGACACGATCCAGAAGAAACTCATACTTGCTCAGTTTGGCATAAAGTCTCTCTCTCCTCAGGGTCTCTAACACTAGTCTCAAGTGCTCCTCGTGGCTCTTCGAATACACCAAAATATCGTCGATGAAGACTACCACGAACTGGTCCAAGTATTGGTGGAAGACCCTGTTCATCAAGTTCATAAATATAGCCGGTGCATTCGTCAGTCCAAAAGGCATCACTAAGAACTCGTAATGACCATAACGAGTCCTGAATGATGTCTTTTGAATGTCTTCCCTTCGTACCTTCACTTGATGATAACCCGATCTTAAGTCGATCTTTGTGAAAACTACTGCTCCTATCAATTGGTCGAATAAATCGTCAATTCGCGACAAGGGGTACTTGTACTTGTTCTTGATAGTCAAAGCATTAAGGGCTCTGTAATCAATGCACATGCGTACTGTTCCATCCTTCTTAGGTACAAACAATACTGGTGCTCCCCAGGGTGATGCACTATGATGGATAAATCCCTTGCTCTGCAACTCCTCCAATTGTAGCTTCAGCTCATCTAACTCCTTCGCCAATCGGTATACATTAGAAGATATCAGTGCTACTCTGGGTACTAGCTCAATGGTGAACTCTACGTCTCTATCTGGCGGTAAGCCTGGCAATTCTTTTAGAAATACATCCTCGAATTCTGTAACTATTGGTGGGGGTGCAATCTCCATAGCCATGCAAGTTCCAGCTGTCTGTCCTACTCCTTGCTCGACGTTCCCTCGCATGTACTCGAACTTCGGTTGATCTGGCGATCTAAAAGTGATGCTACCCTTTCGGCAGTTCAGTACGGCATTATACTAGCTCAACCAGTCCATGCCTAGCACCACATCAAAGTACGGCATGGGTAATACCAAGAATCGTGCTCTCATCTCTCTACCACATACGACTACCGAACACGTTCTAATAGTGCTGGTAACCGGCACGATACCTCCTCCGATAGGAATCTTCCAACTCTTAGTTAAGGGGGAAGTAGCTACTCTATGCATTGCTACGAGTCTACTAGATATAAACGATAATGTAGCTCCAGAATCAAACAATGCAGTTGCAGGTAATGATGCAACTAAAATGGTACCTGTGATAGCTTCCCCTTCTGTTTTCTCCTCAGTAGCTGCTAATGCAAAGGCCTGTCCCTGTCTCTGTCCTCCGGTCTGCTGTCGGGCTCAATTTTACTATGCCTGCTGTGGGGCCAAGGGTGGTCCCCTCTAAAATCCTCCAGGTGCTGGTGGACGATATCCTCTTGGTGGGGGTAGTATCCTCAAAATTGGCGTTGTTGGCCTCTGTCCTATCTGCGGTGCTATGTCTCTGCGCTGTGGGCAGTCCTGGGCATAGTGTTGGCTCGCTCCATAAATCATGCATATTCCTAGTCTCTTTCGGCAATCCTTCTAGTAATGTCCTCTCTTACCGCAGTAGTTGCAAGACGGAAGCTCATTTTGCTGGTATGGTACTATCCTCTGCTGTGTCTGCACTCCGGGATGATAGATTGGTCCTCCTGCTCTGGGCTGGGATCTGACTTGTGTGGTCGTGCTGGGACGTCTAGCTCCTCTGGCAATGGCCTCCTAGATCCTCGCTTCTGTAAGAACCTCCTCATAAGAAATCCTCGCCAGTGTGGTGGTATACCTCTGTAGCTCAAAATTGAGGCCGTGATGGAATCTCTGGGCTTTCTCTAGATCATTGGATATCAGGATGGCACCAAATCTGCTAAGACGGCTGAACTCCGCGTCATATGCATCCACAGTCATATTCCCTTATTCTAGATGTAGAAACTGGGAGAACAGGGCATTCCTAACTGTGGCTGGAAAGTACTTCACATTGAAGTATTCTAAGAACTGTTCCCAAGTCTGGTTCTTTCCTATACTGCGCTCAATAGAATCCCACCAGTGATAGGCGTTGCCTTTTAGTTGAGCCCTCACTGCAGTCATCCATAGGTCTGGGTGCAGTTGTAACGCCTCTAGTAACATCTCCGTGTTGGTGACCCAATCGGAGATCTGTTCTACAGTCTCATTGCCTGAGAAGGTATATGGTCCCATTTGTCGGAACCATCTAACAGTGCCACCTATCTGGGCTGGTGGAGTTGCTGGTACGGGTGTTGGGACAGATGTCCTCTCTAGTACTGCCATCAAACTCTGTCTCAACGTCTCTGTCTGATGCCACTGTGCCTGCATCATAGTCTGAAAGAACTGTAGCATCTGTGGCTGTCCATCTAGCTGTGGCATCTGGGGTGTGTAGGGTGGAGGTGGTGGTAATGGAACCTCTGGCTGTGCAGTAGGCGTCTCCTCAGATGTCGGCCTCTCGTTCTACGACATTGGTGTAGCTCCTGAAGTCTGGCCCTCATAATACTGCGTGGGGATCGTCTGGGAAGTCTGTCCCTCGTGCTGTGGTGTAGGATCGCCTTGAGAAGTCTCGTGCCAATGTATCAGCTGGGTCTATAGCAGGGGTTGCCCTTAGGGTACCTCTTCTCTTTGAGTGGTGTTGCTTGACACCGCGGCACTGGGTGCTCCTCGTCCACTGCGCAAGTTCATCTTGCTGCAAGAGATAGGACTTCATTAAAAAGAGTACGGAATCAAACAAACAGGATGTAGATTTTTAGAAGTAATACGAAGGAAGTTTAAAAACGTAATCTGAGTGGATGAGACCTAGTAATTTCTATCCTATAGCAGGCTCGCTTGGCACATTAACATACTACAAGCGAATAAGTAGACCTGCATGGGCCACCACTAAAACCATGTCACACCTCAGTCCCAAAATACAAGGAACCAGGCCACGTGGCAATAGCCAGCTGTCACGTCTCCGAGGATATCCCAATTTAATGGATCCTAGCGAAGAGTGCTACTCTGTCCTAAAATATTAACATGTCCAATATCAGTCAACAACAGGTAAACTAATCTCATCCACAATATAAACAGCAAGAAGTACTAAATAAACTGCTGAAAGATAAACACCAGTCTCAAGATATCATAGTACAACCAATAATGTCTGGTGGGGACAAATCCACTGCTATGACAAAATAAAGTACTGAAATGATAGATAAAAGATAATGACTAGGGCATCGGCTGACTAGTTAATGATGCACCCAATCCTAGGCAGAAGGCCTACCAAGTGATCACGGAACTCTGACGGCTGTACCTCTAACTCCTCTGCGGTAGCGAACCTCGTCTCCTGTCCTGGCCCGTATACGGTGGGGTAGTAAGCCTCGTCCAAATCTAGAAAGGTCCCAGGTCCTCAGAGGGATGTAACAAGATACATAGAAGCATGCCATATATAAATACTGAAAAAAATAAATATAATAAAGGGGTGTGCTAGCCATCTAAGTGAATGCAATATGAGGACAACTTTGGTACGTATGAGTAGGTGTAGACATAACGTCCATACCGCTCCGAAGAATGGGGAATCTGCAAGTATATATACGTCCATACCGCTCCGAAGAACGGGGAATCTGAATAATATAACGTCCATATCGCTTCGAAGAACGGGGAATCTACAAGTATATATAACGTCCATACCGCTCCGAAGAACGGGAAATCTGCATAAAGGGGGTCATTGGATCCGTGGATCCTCCGGATACTACGGATTCCAATGGGTGTATCCCATACGCCTACTAGTGGTCCTTCCCGCCCAATGTAGATACACAAATCGAATACTCGACGTGCATACCACGTATCTTTATGCCAGTCTCTATGAAATATAATAACCCTGAGTTACGCACTAACCGTGATGCATGTCACACGCACCGATAGCTAGTCAAGTACGCGGACCCACATCCCAATATGAATATGTCACCGTGAAAAGTGTAAGAGTGTCAGGTCTAGGAAGATATCAGGGTATCCTCCAATGGGGTGAGTCAACTAGTGTCTAGGTCAAGTATACTAATAGTCGACGCATCCGTCGACTGCACCCGAATCAATCTCGGACGCGCATAGTCATATAAAATAGAACAACAAGATAACATACAACATATGCAGCATTAATTTAAACAGTAAATATGGCAAGATATCTTACCTGAGTCCTCAAGCTGTGAATGCCAAAAGCCAGTTCCTGCAGTGTCTCCTGGCTGATCCAATAATCCTAAACACAATATAATATAGCAATCCAGCATCAGACACTAAGTAATATATAAATAATTATGACGTTGCTCCTAGATACTGTCGCAGGTTCACGGTTGACCGAGTACAGCATCACGTGTGCACGTAGCTAGGGTGTACCCGAGTTCTGTCCTTGGTCAACGTGTGCCTTATGACAATAAATTATCGAGTTATAGGTTGACAACTATTTCTGCTCTGTGCGAATACATGTCCTTGGTTTCTATGTTTATTATGCTTGGTTTATGATCGGATGTTCAAGTAAAATACTAGTCCTTGATGACAGGTCTCTAGATTTAGGTGTTTGCTAGTTATTAAATAAATTCTAAATCTTGTTAATCATCCTACTAGTATGTATATAATTAGGGTTAATTCAGTTTGTTATCATCTAATTTAATTATCATCATGTATACATATCTGTATTATTTCATTTTAACTAGTTTGCGTCGACACAGGATACGTCGACACGATGACTCGAATAACCTATCTTACAACGATACTATGCAAGAACGAGTAGGAAATTGAGTACCTGGCTGTTGGGACGAGGTCCTGCTCGTCCTAGTCGTCTTCCTTGCGGGTGGAGCTCCGGCGTCGACCGGTGGGTTGGCCGGCAGCGGCAGCAGCGACTTGGTGGCGTCGGGCGGGTTGAAGGCGGCGCGGTATGGCTGACAGTTTGTGGGGTTAGGCCGGGGTAGACCTGAGGGTGGTGGTTGGCGGAGTTTGTGAAGTCGGAGGCAGTGGGTGTCCAGTTGGGAAGGAGATGGTTCGACTAGGACGCGTGGGGTGATGGTGATGGTGCGGTATCCGATGGTTGCAGGCGGATGGGGTACTGCTGGCGGTGGGTGGTGGTCCAGCAGTGGGGGTCCGGTGGCGGTGGGGTGGTCCGGTGGTGGACGTGAAGTCGGGCAGTCGGGGGTGGGGGTAACTCGGGTGTAGGGGAACGGCTAGGGTTTGGGTATTTGATGAATAGTAAATTTTAGGGTTTAATGTTAGGGACTATGTATATTTATAAGGGGGGTTTAATGGGCTGGCCTCGGAACTTGGGTCTGTCTGGACTCATTGGGGAGGGGCTGATCCAATGGGAAAGGGTGCACGTGGCTTGGTTGGGTTTGCTTGAGGTGAAATTGCTCTTAATTTAATTTTATTAAAAGCAAGGCGCATGGTGTTCTTTTAATGTATTGAAAACACATAGAACTAGATTTGGGTAGGACATAAGCGTCATGAGCGTAGTAGGCTCGAAATAGGTCAATGCCCACATTTGGGTTACACAAAGTTGGGTTGTGGTTGAGTCTTAATTTAAATAAATCCTACATTTGTCGAGGGGGTTTACATATTCTATTATTGTTCTTCATTCCAGTACATTACCTGTTCACTCTAGTTCATTCCATTTCTTATGATTAGTTATCATATATTCCTTTCCATTATCTGTTATAAATGCTCGATTATGTATTTTAAACTGCTTTAAGAGGTATGTACTTTGCTCCAATCCTGACTAAATCTATTTTTCAGATGATTGGCTTGTGGACCAGTGTACCACCTACTACGTGCTGCAGGATGGCATACCATTAAAGAATACTCCTTTAGAGCAGGAGGACCTAGTACCAGAGGCTGAGGAGGATAGACTTATTGTTTAGACTTATATTAGACTCTATTGAGGTTATTGGAATATATATATATTCTTTTGGACTTGTGGATGTATTTGTGACTCTTTTTCTTCGTTATTCCATATCGTGCTTTATCATCCTTAATTTGCTTTATAATTGAGTATTGGTTAACATTATCATATACCATATTATTCCTCTGTTTGGGAGTTAAGATGACATTGACAGGTACCATATTTATATTGTGTGAGAAGTTTAGATAGTATGGATGATCTAGATAGCGTTCTACCATCGATGTTGTAGCGTAGGCTAGGTGTTGATCACTACTCGTGCCCTTATTCCGGGTGCGGGCCGTGACACATTTTTAGTGGTGGCGCATGCAGGTCTAGAGTTGCAATTAGAACGATATCGTAGTAGTGCTCACCTAGAGTACTGCTATGAGCCTGCTTTAAGATATATGATATAGGCTGAGAGTATACTCAATCATAACTAGGAAATATTTTCAAATATCTGTTTTGCTATCCTTATCCATTTGAATGTTGCTTTACTTTGAATAAATTTGTCCTTCTTTGATGATATCATATCTTACTCAATATTGATTCCTTTGTTCAATCTATATTAAGGATACCGCCGAAGACGCGTTCCCAGCGCTCAGGCACAATATTAGCGAGGTTGGTTACTTCGTCGCCTCTGAGGGCAGCACCAGTAGACGATGTTCCAGCATCTATAGTTCAGAGGTCCGCTTTACCGATCCAGGTGGGCATTTTCACAGCAGCTTTCGGGGGTGCTCCGCCTTCGGTACAAAGGGCAGTACCGACAGTTTCAGGGGATCTTCTACCCCCACCACCTACAGTCGATCAGACACAGATGTTTGTGCTCTTTCAGCAGATGATGGAGGCGCAGCAGCGCCAGTCAAAGGTTAAGAGGTAGGGCATTGAGAATGCCCACCTGATTACGTTCGCCGCAGCCGAGAGAGTCTCCTTCGTCCATCCACAGACGGTACCACCTTAATTTACCCCACAGCAGCCGAGGTTGGGGATAATCAAAGACTTCAAGACGATAGGGCCGAAGGACTTTAAAGGCAGTGAGGGAATTATTTATGCTGATGATTAGATAAAAGATATTGAGAGAAACCTGCGGCTGGCGCAGATTCCAGAGAGGTTGCAGGTAGAGGCCGCAGGAAGCATGATGTTTGATATCACCTTGACTTGGTTCAGGATGGACCCCAGGATCTCAACACCAGGACTTACTTGGAAAGCTTTAAAGGAGCTCTTCAAGGAAAAGTTCTTTCCAGATGTGGCTCTGACATCTCTAGAGAGTCAGTTTCAGTACCTCATTCAGGGAGGTATGACGAAGGATGAATATATGGCAGAGTATTGCAGATTAGGTCACTTCGTGGAGGGGTAGAATCCTAAAGGAAGGGCGTGGAAGTTTAGGAAGGGCCTGAATAAGGAGATCAAATCACATACGAATGGAGACCCCACCGCTACTTTTGAGGAGATTCTGAGGTAGGCACAGCGGACAGAAGATGATCTAGAGCTTGGCTCCAAGAGGCCAAGGGACATAGGAGGATCCAGTACTAACCCGGGACCTAGGATCCAGTACTAACCCGGGACCTACGAAGCGGCATCACTTTCAACAGCAGCATCAGAGACACTTTCAGCAGTCGAGACAGCAGTACCCGGGACCAGCTAGAGCGCCAGTACAGCAGACGCACCAGATCAAGAGGCTAGCTATTTCTTGCCCATTTTGCATAAAGTCGGGACATATATGGGATGCGTGCAGGATAAGATTGGACTAGTGTTTATTCTGCGGATCAGGAACCACCAGTTGAGGGCTAGTCCTAGAGCTCCAGCTTGTCCAGCTTAGGGCAGGGCCCAGGCACAGAGGGCACCTACGAGACCACCAGTGGGACAGCAGAGAGGACCTCCCCTACCACTATAACAGCAGTAGTTTTCTCAGCACCAGCAACAGCAGAGAGGTACCCAGCGACAGGGTCAAGCTTTCGCCTTGACCATCGAGGAAGAGGAGCCAGTCGGTGATGTTATTTCAGGTTCAGTCTATCTTGATTCTTTTACAGCTCATGCTTTATTTAATTTTGGTACTTCATATAGTTTCGTATCTGTATTTTTTGCTCTGAAACATCACCTTGAGACTGAACTGTTGGCGAGGACTTGCAAGATCATGACTGGGGGTGGCATTATCCTGGTCAGTGATGTTTGCAAGGATTGAAGAGTTTCTTTGGGAGGCCGAGAGTTGAGCGTGTGTCTACTCATAATGCCACTTTTGAACTACGATATAGTACTCGGGATAGATTGGTTGAGTAGGAACTATGCTAGTATTGATTGTTATGGAGGCAGAGTTTTATTTTATGTGCCAGGAGAGCCAGAGTTTGAGTTTGTCAGAGGAGCAATAGAGCAGAGCGAAGAAGATTTGTGTGGAGCTATGGTGGAAGAGCAGTAGCCGCCACATCCATTAATTATAGAGTATATGGGCGTCTTTTTGGAGGAGGAGTTGGGGCTGTCACCAGACAGAGATGTGGAGTTCTCTATAGACTTGGTGCTAGGTGCAGAGCCAATATCATAACACGTCTATAGAGTGAACAACAGTGAACTGGTAGAGCTGAAGAAACAGGTGGATGAGTTACAAGACAACGGCTTTATCCACTCCAATTCATCACCGTAGGGTGCTCTAGTATTATTTGTACCAAAATATGATGGATCAGTACGTATGTGTATCGACTACAGGGCTCTCAACAACCTCACTATCAAGAAAAAATATTCGTTGGCACGGATTGATGATTTATTTGATCAGTTGAGCGGAGCGCAAGTATTTTCAAAGACAGACTTGAGATCGGGGTACCACCAGGTAAAAGTTAAGAAGAAGGACATTCCGAAGACAGCTTTCAGGACTATGTATGGGCAGTTTGAGTTCTTAGTGATGTCATTTTGGTTGACCAATGCCCCAACGGTATTCATGAATCTGATAAATAAGGTATTTCATCAGTACCTGGATCAGTTTGTTATGGTCTTTATTGATGATATTCTGATTTATTTGAAGACCCCAAAGGAGCATGAAAAACACCCAAGGATAGTTCTGGAGACCCTTAGGAAGGAGAAGCTTTTTGGCAAGCTTTTGAAGTGTGAGTTCTTCCTTAATAAGGTTGAATTCCTCGGGCATGTGATTACAAAAGATGGTATCTCAGTAGACCCGAAGAAGATTTTAGCAGTTGAGTCATGGTCTACCCCAAGTTCAATGGCAGAGATCAGGAGTTTTCTTGGATTGGCAGGCTATTATCGAAGATTTGTTAAGGATTTTTCTAGGATTGTGGAGCCGATGACTAGACTAACCAGAAAGGACGTAGAGTTCGTCTAGATTAAGGATTATCATGCTGCTTTTGAGGAGCTAAAGAAGAGGTTGACTACAGATCCAGTATTGACATTAACATCAGGGACAGGAGAATTTTTTATATATAGTGATGCATCGGGTAGGGGCTTGGGATGTGTGTTACAGCAGAACGGAAAGGTGATTGCCTATGCTTCTAGACAATTATGTTCGCATGAGAAGAATTACCTTTTATATGACTTGGAGTTATCCGCAGTTATTTTTGCTCTTAAGCTGTGGAAGCACTACTTATATGGAGAGCGGATAGAGATCTTTACAGATCACAAAAGCTTGAAGTATGTGTTCACACAAAAGGAGCTCAATATAAGGCAGAGGCGGTGGTTAGAGTTAATGAAGGACTTTGATATTTTCTTGCAGTACAATCCAGGAAAGGCTAACATAGTCGTTGATATCATGAGCAGGTATCCAATGTCTATGTACTTGACGAGAGACAGATATTTATTGGCCGATCTTGATAGCTTGGGTATTGAAGTGTTAGTTCCTGGAGTTGCAGCACAGATGTAGGGACTCCAGGTACAGTCAGAGTTGATAGATCGGATCAGAGCCGCACAGTTCGAGGACGAGTCTCTGAGGAGTATCAGAGCGCAGGTCCGGATGGGATTGGCAGAGGACTTCAGTATTGCAGATGATGGATCATTGTGGTACGGTACCAGATTGTGTATGTCGAGTGGAGCATTGTGAGAGAAGGTTCTTCAGGAGGCATATCGATCTCAGTACTCTATGCATCCAGGTGCCAACAAGATATATAGGGACATGAGAGAGCATGTTTGGTGGTATAGTATGAAGCGAGAGGTGTCTAGCTTCATATCCAGATGTTTGGTATGCCAGCAGATAAAGGCAGAGAGACAGAGGCCAGGTGGATTGCTTCAGCCTTTACCCATTCCAGAGTGAAAGTGGGATCATGTAACGATAGACTTTGTTTCAGGGCTTCCGCGTTCTCCAGGAGAAAAAGACGCGATTTGGGTCATCGTGGACAGGTTGACCAAATTGGCCTACTTTCTGTCATTCAAAGTGGGTACATCTACGGAGAAGCTCGCAAAGATGTATGTGCGTCAGATAGTCAGGTTGCATGGAGTTCCTGTGAGCATAGTCTTGGATCGGGATCATCGCTTTATGTCCCACTTCTGGAGGAGTTTGCAGGGTAACTTGGGCACTCAGCTCAAGTTCAATACCGCATATCACCCTCAAACAGACGGGCAGTCCGAGAGGACTATCCAAACTCTCGAGGATATGCTACGCAGATGTGTTTTAGATTTTAGAGCTCTTAGGAGGATCATCTTCACCTGGTAGAGTTTACTTATAATAACAGCTACCAGGCTAGTATCGAGATGCCACCATTTGAGGGATTGTATAGACGGAGATGCCACACTCTATTATCATAGGATGATGTTGGTGAGAGAGCCTTATTGGGACCAGAGATAATCGTAAATACAGCTGAGAAGGTAAAGCTCATCAGGGATAGGCTTCGGGTGGCGTAGGACAGACAACGGCATTGGGCCGATAGACACCGGAGACCATTAGAGTTTGAGGTATAGATTTTGTTTTGTATTGCTTGTGATTGCTTATTTTGTTAAAGTGCTAAGGCTGTATTTCGTGCAAGGTTGGCGATCTGGGGTTCTTGAGGATTTCTCCGATACGGGACATGATTCGCTTTGGTGGAGGCGGAAAGCTTAGTCCACGGTACATCAGACCCTTCAGTATTCTTAAAAGGATTGGTATAGTAGCCTACAGACTAGACTTGTTGCCTGCATTAGAGGAAGTGCACAACGTGTTACATGTGTCACAGCTGAGACGGTACATGGCAGATCCTAGCCATGTACTAGATCACTCAGAGATCGAGGTTGGTCCGACTCTCAGCTACCCAAAGTAGCCCGTAGAGATTTTGGATTACAGGGAGAAGGTGTTACGAAACCAGAAGATTCCTTTGGTGTACATCGTGTAGAGGCATCACTCGCTAGGGGAGAGTACCTGGAAGTGAGAGACTGAGATGAGTGAGCGATATCCTTATATGTTTGAGCCGTGAGGTATAATTCTTTCTTGCTTATATTGATTGTTATTGGTAGTTAGTTCTTTCTTAATTTTGAGGATAAAATTTTTCTAAAGTGGGTAGATTGTCACACCCACTTTTTCAGCTAGTGGTAGTTTGATAAATTGGCATAGATAAATAATTTTAGGAATAAATATTTATATTAGTGTTATAACAATTATTTGAGGATTATATTAATTATATTAATTATTTAATTATTAATGAGTTATAGATTAAATATGACTTGTATTAATTATTTTATTAGAGGCTAGTCCAATAATTGGACTTGTCATGACAACTAGTGAGCCTAGCTTGGATCCAAACTTATTAGACACATTTCCATTAGTTAATTAGAGAGCATTAGCTTAATTAGAATTAGTTAAAAGCTTTCCAAAATAGCCCTTCCCTAATCCAATTCATAATTGGATGAAGATGGACAATTTGGACCATGCACATGACTTTGGAAAGGGGAAGGGGGCCGACCACTATTAGAGGAGGCTCTCATCTCTCTCCTCTCATTTGCATTCATTTTAGATCTTGAATTAGATCCCTAATTTCCATAATTCCTTCCATTGAATTCTTACTTAATTTACCTTTATTTTCCCTCTCATTCTCATTCTACAAGGAGCTTGGAACTTAGAGAAGCAAGGAGCACAAAGAAAAGGAGCTTGGGTAGAGAGATCGTGTTCGGATCATGTCTAATTATGTTTTTAATAGGAATTCATCCCTCAATTGGTAAATTCTGAATTTCTCTTCATTCTAGGATCCAAATCATGTATTTGACTATTTGGATTGACCCCATGGGATAGGGCTGCCTATATGAACAAGTTCTAAGCTAATTGGTTCTATATTGCGAGTTCTATGTGGTAATTTGTGTGCATGTTGGGGGAATTACGAGATTGACACATCAATATTATGTCAAAAGACCAATTAGATCTAATTAGACTTAGATCGGGGTTGTGGGACTAGGTACGTGTCCATAAATGGATACGTGTAGGCCGTATCATGGTATTTTGTGATACGGTGCGACACGGGACTCAATTTTGGGTGTTTTGCACAATTACTCTTTAATACTCTTTGTAGCAAGTTACTTTAGTGGTATTATGGTGATTACATATGTATTTAGTGTATTGATGGAGAAATCAGATTTTTGGCATGCCATGGAGAGGAGAAACATAATTATTTCAAGGTGTACTCTATGTGTTTGGTCTAATAAATATAGTGTATATGTATATATGTATATAGCTATACATATAGTTTATATCTATACTTATATTATAATTTCGTTCATGTGTGTTGTGTGTGGTGTTGAGGGGCACACATTGTGTGTGTGCACTGTGCTATGCGCAGTTGACTGTGAGAGTGTGGATCACAATGAAGAGGTGTATTCAGGTTAGAGCAGTTAAGGGGTTTGGGTTCAGTGAGAAGGGAAATGGGTGCTCGGGTATCACTAATACCCGAGAGTATTAGAACAATGATGCATGGTTTAGAAGAACCACAGCAACAATAATAGCACAAGCAACAATTCTGGTACTAGAGTGAGGCAATGCACGCATTGTGCACTACAAGCTTGGTTACAGATAAGAGTGGCAACAGCAGCAACAAAATAGAATTTGGGTAGCTGTGGTGTAATATATCACACATTAGTGTGGGGGAGAGCTTGAGTTTATGAATAGGAAGAAATGCATTATGTATCAGTAAATATGGAGTATGGGCAGTTTGATACTCTGTAAGAAGTCAAGGGGAGGAAATCTCAGGTCTGATCCAGATATAAACTTATAGGTAATGTGACTGGGAGAGTGGGATTGAAGGTTGTAAAACCCCATATTTTTAAATATTATTTTAATTAATTAGTTATTGAATTTATTTATATTATTCCCTTAGTTAATTAGGAAATATATTATTAATTTAAATACCTAGATAATTATTCATTTAGAAATTTTTCACAAAACTAATTTGGGATCCTTGTAGGAGAGTGTTAGATTTTTAGTATTTAATGTGGGTATATTAATTTCTTAATTTGTTATACCTTAAATATATATATAAATAAATAAATAGTATAATTATAATAATAATAATAATAATTATAGAAATAGTAATAATAATAAGTAATAGTTATAATAATATTAGTAATAATAATAATAATAAATAGTGTAATAGTAGTAATAATAATAAAAATAATAATAATAATAATAATAATAATGATAATAATGATATTATTATTAGTAATAATAATGATATAATTAAATATAGAAAAGAAAAGAAAAAGAATAAGAATAAGAATAAGAAATGAAAATGAAAATGAAAAAAGAATAAAAGAAAAAGAAAGAAATGAAAAAAAAGTAAATAACAAAACCCTTATAACTAAAACCCTATCAGTAAACTACCCCCCCTTGTACAGAACCCGTTTCCCGCTCCCTTCTCCCTCTATATATATATATGTTATCATCAAAACCCTAACACAAACCCTAACCCTAAACTCTAATCTTCAACCTACTCCCCCCAGACCCTGCCGTCGTTCACCTGAGCGCCGCCTCCGGAACCCCAGAGCCTCCGCCGCCCAACACCACCGCGTCCTATGTCCGCGACCACGCCATGCGCGTACACTGTAGAAATTCACAGCAACCTACTCCTGTTCACGTCCGGATTTCCGCCTCCTCGCTCAACCAAATTCTGATTCATCTTCGCCGGTATGATCTCGACCTATCCCTCTTCCAATCCCGTAGATTAGTTTCCATCGTGCAGCACGCAAAACTAGGTAAAAATTGACGCCAAGTCAAGGAAAAACAACGTTATTTAATTTCAAAAAAACTGTTGCAACCACTCATGTTTAAAGACTCGTATCTCCCACCAAAAAGATCCAAACGTAGAAATTCCTTTTGATATGTGAAGACCACCTAACCTAGATTATTTTCTGTCAATTATATTATTTTATTTGATGTTGTATGCTGAATTGAATTAGGTTAAAAATTACTAAAAACCTATTTTTTTAACTTCTAAAATTTGCGATACGGAGCACGCTCTACCAAACTGGACCACCTCGTCGCATACCAGTTGCACCGAAAGGCGCGTATGGTATGTCCAGACGTATGGGCTTTTGCGGAAACTGATTTGGACGCGTGTGCGCGTCGGAATCACCCAGTATCCGCAAAAAGTCCCCATATCGCGACTTTTACAAAATACTGCACTATTTAGTGTACGCTTGTCAGAATGCGACGAAACTTATACCATTTGATTCGTGATATCACGCTGGTCCTGTGACCCAAGTTTCACGTAATTCTGAGATAGTTGACCAAGCCGCCTATTTGCGGGCCTACGGTTAACTTTTTGGGCGAATTTGTGTACGGCTCACCGGAATCCAAAATTGGACGTACCGTTGAGTTCGTATTGACGTTTAAAATTGGTTTGACCTATAATTTGTTCCATTTAGAGACCTTTACCTCTGGCATGCTTTTCGGTACAAAATGGGCCACATGTGGATCCGCTTTGACCCAAAATTACCGTTTTGTCCCTGTGTCCAAATTGGACGAAAGGGTAGTATTTTCTAGCTATCTCGCTTATTCTGGGAACGTTGGTGATATTTATTTCAGCATCCGAAGACGTTCATTCTGAGGCCGTAGTTTCTGATTTGTTGTGCCTGACGTCTGGACACTTACACTTTGCAGCTCTCTTGCCAGGCAAGATACCTTGCCAAATTACTTACAGTACTTTGCATGCTTATTATATTTCTGTATATTCATTGCATGTGTATTTTTTCAGTCATAAGTATATGATATATATATATATATATATGTTGACACACACTTGCACATAGTATCATGGGAGGGAAGGACAATCAGTAGGCGTATGGGCTATAACCACTCTGGTAAACCATAGTAACTAGCACGCACTGTGGTAGTCATGTCTGATGGTCGCTACCCCCGCGGTATGTAGGCTGATGGTGTCACGATGGTCGCTACCCCTGCGGTATGGCGGGTGATGATGTTCCTGACGTGTGTGTGAGTTGTGAGATTACGTCAAAAAGTTGTCCTCATTATGCATTCATATTGATTGTCTTGTACAGCGTACTTACATATTTTTTACCTATTATGCATGTTTACTGTATTCAAATTGGCATGCTTCTATGTATCTTGTTACGTCCCTCTGAGGACCTAGTCCCTTTCCAGGTGTAGATGTTCATGACTATTCGCAGGAGCATGGATCAGGACTTACTACTTATCTCTTCCAGGAGGTCTTACCTTCTGAGCATCTTTGATTATCTCTAGCGATGGATCGCTTCGCTGATACCTTTATATCATTATCTTATTTATATTGGAGATATACCCTTCTCCCTCATTTTAATATTGATATAGTCATTGGTAGTAGATTTGTCTCCACCCGAATATTATTTTGGATTATTCTAGTTTAGTTATTTCTTTTCTATGACTTGTTGTGTGGATGAGATTAGTATATCTGTGACTTGTGACACTATATATACCACATATGAGTTTATATTCATATTACAGCGTACGTGTGTATCATAGTATCCATATATTGGAGTTGCCATATACATATGGCTGACATGCTTACGTGTTCCTAGTCCTACGTATTTTAGGACTGGGACGTGATATGTTTTTGTGGTGGCCCATGCAGGTCAAGAGCATATTATCTCGGTTACATTACTGTACCGAGCAAGCCTGCGCATAGGATTAGAATATAGGATCTCATCCACTTATTTAATCACCTCCCTTGATTTGTTCTGCATTCTTATTTGATTGCTTGTATTGCATCTTGCTTGATCCCTTCTCAACGTCAATCTTCTCTTTTCTTTCGTGCTTGATAGGGGTTAGGAAGGTGCCTTGTACTAGGTATATACACTCTAGTATTCAATAACACCATTAGTTAAATCCTTGTAAGTTTGGTAGTATGTCTCATAACCTAGTATCACATAGTCCTCCTGACCAATTAATGAAATATAAATGAATGACACCAACTATAGGCTTGCATAAGAAGATAGTGTTTATCTAGACTATAGAACTTTAGTGTTTATCTAGACTGTAGAACTTAGAGGCCCATATACCCATTTGGTTGACTTTAGACTTAGACAAGAAATTAGTATGGCAACTGTAGAGGCACAACACCGATCTTCTTGGTGAACTTAAATTATTTTGTACCTTCCTCCATCATAATCAAGCGTACTTATATTTTTTTGTACTACCTCGACTTATGCTGCTATTATAGCCTAGTTTTGCAAGGTTATTCTTTTATTGAGCTTGTTCATGACACATGTATTATTGGGGGCCCACACTAATACAATGTCTAAATCAGAATCAGTATATTATGGTCTGATCAACCGTAGTGCGCTTGGTTCGCTCTTCGTATCACTACTTTACGTAGATTGAGATATAGTTGACTCAACTTGTTAGACGAATATACTTGCCCTCTAGACTGGTCAGAGCATATCATGTCAGGTACATAACTGTTCTGATATGAACATACATATAGGAATTTACCAAAATAAGATTTCAATCCACAACTGCCTTGGCAACTCTCTTTCAAATTCTCTAATCCCTTTGAATCCCGTACTCGTATCCTATCACCTTCTCCTTGAATTCTTTATTGTTGTTTCCCGTCTTTCCCTATTTCGGAAAGACGAACGTCCGTGCTTAGTATAAGTTTGATACACGGATAGTACTAGATATACCCCATAGGCCAAACACTCATGATGACAAACAAGAGAGCGCAGGCACAGGAAGTCGTAGATACAGGTATGACCTTAGTTATATGTGTTATTTCGTACTCATGACCCCCTATGTGACACAAGATCTTAGGTGCATAGTAGACGTAGAATTATATATATGGTGGTTTAGCAGTTATGAGGTGTCACGACCCGCACCCGAAATAGGAGCACGAGTGCGTGGGTACGTCTAGCCTACGCCGCAACATCGACGGTAGAACATTGTCTAGATCACAATAATATACTAACTAACATAACTCATAACCTGTCAATGATATCAATCTCCATAAGAAGGATAATATACATCTCACAATATCTCATAATGTAAACTCAATCACAACAACTATAAGAGTATAAAGGCACGATAAAAGATAAGGAGAATGACATAGTCAAACACAATGTCTCAAAATAAAGATAAACCACAGTCTAGCTGTCCATCATAAAGTCACCACAAGTCTCAACATAACTAAGAATAAGTCTAAACATAAACTGAAATAAACCTCAAATAAGTCTCAGTGCATAAAATAAATACTGTCTAAATAGCTGCAGGTAGGGTCTCCTCTAAGATCTCTGGTATGTAGTATACATCTATACCTGATCCATAATGAGTCGGACACCAGTCCTCTAAGTTGTAGTCTAGAAAAATATTTTCAGTCAGGATGGAGCAAAGTACATCTCTAACAGCAGTTCTACATCAATGATATAAACTATTTAGTAGTAAATAGATGGAAATATACAAGATGCATATATATGTACAAGAGATACACAATAAAGGAAATACTGAAAATAAATACAAGAATAAAAAATATGTCAATGAACAAGAATACTAATGACTAAGTGTGTGAGTACTAGCTTTAACATGTGATCGGCTTGGGAACTTGTACAGGAATAATAGCCTGGCTAGTCATATGTGCGGTGTATGACCAACACTAACATATGAACAAGACTTGTACATCAAGGGTATGATCACATATCTACACTAAATACCCCTACCCCCGACTGGTATAGTAGATCCAACCATGGTACGCTATGGCACGGGATTCTCTAGGAAGGTAGCAAGTCTCCCCGAGAATCAGTATCTGTACATGCACAAGATAATCAATGAAACAAGACTTGTACAAGATACACCATATACAAGGAATAACATCTCATGACGAGATCCGGATATACCAATCCGTGTAACCATCGTGTCGAAAAATATGGATATTTATACTAGATACAATAAACATAGAGGATATCATAAATAAGAAACTATCAGAGAATGTACTCGCATGTGGTCCTTAGCTGGCAATACCAATGTCTGTTTCTGAATCTTGTCTGAAAATCCAACAGTCCTAAAGACAGCATTTAATACAATATTGCATCAGACATTATACTAACACACAATCATAACACAATGAACTCAGGGCTATGCTAGGTATGACACTGGTCAACTAGGGTCAAGTGTGCGTCTAATTGCACAGGTGTCGCATCTGTAATTGATGTGCAAGACCAACAGTCAAAATGAAACGGGGCTCGCCAGTACGTCAGTGTACATCATGACAGCCTTCTAATAATTCACATGGTCACAGGTCAATGTAGCTACGGGATATCCATAATTACACTAGGGTCGCCTAGTACATATATAATATACAGTCTTAACTAGCATATAATATTAAATACTTACAATATATGTTTACCAATTAAATGCATATACCATATATATATGTCTATGTATATACACTAATTGAATTCATATACAATATATATATATATATATATATATATATATATATATATATATATATATATATATATATATATATATATATATATATATATATACAATATATATATATATATATATATGTATATATATATACTAATTATACATATTAACATATACTAAATACCTATACTAATACATATATACATATATATGTATATATGTATATATATATATATATATATATATATATATATATATATATACAATATATATATATATATATATATATGTATATATATATACTAATTATACATATTAACATATACTAAATACCTATACTAATACATACATCCTAACATGTACCATTGAATACGTATGCTACATATATATATGTATATATATATATATATATATATATATATATATATATATATATATATATATATATATATATATATATATATATCAAATACGTATATACTAAATACATATACTAAATGAATAATAATATACGCATACGCGTACGTATGTGTACACAACCATTCACAAGAGGAAATACTCCTCACCTTGGCCTCGGCGTGCACGTGCACGTCACGTGCAGAGACGATGATGACGACGATATTGATGACGACAACGTTGACGACGATGTTGACGATGATGGTGATGGTGTTGATGACGACGATGTCAACGATGATGACGACGAGGGCGATGGTGTTGATGACAACGATGATGACGACGAGGGCGATGGTGTTGATTATGATGATTATGGAGATGATGACGATGGTGGTTATAATGGTGAACAGGGATGGCCGGAGTCCAGCGTGGGGAGAGGAGGTCGAGGGTGAACTGCTGGACGGTGGTGGTGGTGGTGTAGAGTGGTGGTTGGTTGGTTGGCCGAAGTGATAAGGGTGGTGGTGATTATGATGATGATGGTGGTGATTAAAGAGGAGGAGGCAGGGAAGAAGGAGGAGATCAGAGGTGGAGGAGATCAGAGGGTGGTGGTTCAGATGCAGTCGGCGGGTCTGGCTTCTCCGGTGAGTTCAGTGAGAGAGGGTGGCAGCGGGTCGTCGAGCAGTGTGCTCTGGTCGTGCCGTGCTCCGACGTGTATACTCCAGTCGGCGGGGTCGAGGATGGCCAGGGCGATAGTTCGATGGTTCTGGTCGACGGACAGTCGGCTCCAGTAGCGGGTCTCTGGGTCTCCGGCTTCAGGCGAACGCAGTCGAGTCGCAGCGGCTCCGGTCGACGTACAGGTGGTCCAGCGGCTGATGGGTCGGGGTGCTGCTCGACGTGGAGGCGGGGATGGCAGCGGGTTGAAGGTAACGGTGAGGCGGAGGAGAAGAAGAGGAGGTCGAGGGTGGTTCAGTTCAGTGGCGGAGGAGGCGGCGGGTTAGTCGGAGGTGGCGAGCTCCGACGAGGGGTTCAGGATGATGGGAGAAGGTGATGAACAATAAGGTGAAAGGGGGTCAGCTGTGGCTAGGTGTTTGGGAATAGGAAAAAATAAGAAAGGAATATTTATACATAAAGGGGGGTGTTTGACCTAGAAAAGGGGCTTGGTCAACACTTGGAAAAGGCCTTGACTTGTCATGTAGAATTTCAAGGGCTAGGATTCAAATGGATTCAAACGAATGGCTAGGATTGTATTTGGTTCAAAGTTTGGAGGGCTTTGGTTTAAGGAGGTTGATGTTGTATTGCACAGTCCCAAAAATTATAAAAAAATTCACATGAGGGAGAAATGGGTTTATTCACGTGTCATGTCCAACGGGATGGGCACCTTAATGCACTTTTGCATAAAAGTGCCCAATAATTGGAAAATTACACAAAGTTGGGTTTATGGTTTATTTAATTAAAAATAAATATAATTGGTGTTCTAAAATAAATTAGAAGTACAAGGGACAATAATTAAGTGGGATAGAAGTGTCATGTATGAAGAAGACTCTGAAAAAAATATTATCCTAATTTGGGTTGCACGAAATGGGTCGAGATTGTGTCTCCAATTTCGATTGGAACGTACAACGATACAAAAGTCAAATTTATTGGAATTAAATAATAAATATTTGTGACGAATAGTATACGACTAAAATGTAGAAGAGAGCATAATTATAAGTTACACAAAGGTTAGAAAAGAAGGCAGGCACGTCTAGGACAAGGTTGTGAAATTGGTTGGAAGGCAAAAGCTAGGGTAGCACTCCAAATATCGAAGCAACGGTAAGGCGCAACAATCAAATAAAATTACGATAATTAATTACAACCTCAATAATTTAATCCTAAATAATATAATTTAAATCCACAATTCTATATTCTGGTTAGGGATCCATCTAGTAGGCTTCTAGGTCAAGTCTACTAGCTTAAACATTAGAGAACACTATATATAATATATATATATATATATATATATATATATATATATATATATATATATATATATATATATATATATATATATATATATATATATATATATATACGCATCTCATGCAATTATTTAAAATAACTATACACAATATTAATAATATATAAAAAGTTAAAAATACCCCTATTTTTAGAATGTGGTAGTGACATGAGGATATATTAATATTCTACCCAGATGGCATACACGCGATGCTAATAGATGACGCGAGTAGTAGTAGTACTCTTTCTCTAGCACCATCTCGCCCTTGGGAAGGCTCATCTTCTCTTCTATATCCATTCATTATCTCGTGCTTAACTCTTCCTATCATACTTGTATCCTTTCGTGCCATTATAAATTGTTTGAATTACTTCAACCTCACCCTTATTTTGATAGTTAAAAACATGAATGGTTTAGTAAATGATTAATAACTAAAAGATGAGTACATAATGATAATCCTTATGTATATGCACTATGGCAATATCTGTATCCTCTTATCATTTTAAAATCATGTATAACATCCCTTAGTCTAATAGAAATTAGTTGGAATGTTGAATTAGTTTATACTTCTAATAGTTTTATAAAGTTAGTCAAGACCTTAACTGTCGCCCAAAAACTTAGACTAATCTTAGGAAAGAGTTGAAGGCACTTGTTACGAACGGACAACTATAACAAATCGCTGGCAAGGTAGCGACAGCTGCAGCTAGACCGTTATAATAGAATAGTCGAAAGTATTTGCAGGCATATTGGTCAGGTGGCATGACAGTATTAGACTAGAAAACTTGACGGTTAAGGGAAAAAATCATAGTTATAAGATTTCAGACAAGTATCCCAAGATTCTCGACCCAATGACTAAATTCGTCCTACCACCTAAACAATAGCCTCAAGAGACTTTGACTACTAGTAGAATTCTTGTAAGTTGGGTAGTGTAGATGAGTTAGAAATAGAATAGTATATGGACAATAAATGAGGAAGTGTTAGAATGGCAGACCATGACTTTAGGAAGCACTGCTAGATAGCAATGTAGTGTAATAGCTATAGTGATTATTATGAATATGGGTTAGTGTCAATTTTGAGGACAAAATTTTTGAAGTTGGGTAGAATGTAAAACCCCATATTTTTAAATATTACTTTAATTAATTAATTATTGAATTTATTTATATTATTCCCTTAGTTAATTAGGAAATATATTATTAATTTAAATACCTAGATAATTATTCATTTAGAAATTTTTCACAAAACTAATTTGGGATCCTTGTGGGAGAGTGTTAGATTTTTATTATTTAATTTGGGTATATTAATTTCTTAATTTATTATACCTTAAATATATATAAATAAATAAATAGTATAATTATAATAATTATTATTATTATAGAAATATTAATAATAATAAGTAATAGTTATAATAATATTAGTAATAATAATAATAATAATAAATAGTATAATAGTAATAATAATAATAATATTATTATTATTATTATTATTAGTAATAATAATAATATAATTAAATATAGAAAAGAAAACAAAAAGAAAAGAAAAAGAGAAAGAAATAAAAATGGAAAAAAAATAAAAGAAAAAGAAAGAAATGAAAAAAAAAGTAAATAACAAAACCCTTATAACTAAAACCCTATCAGTAAACTCCCCCCCTGTGTACAGAACCCGTTCCACGCTTCCTTCTCCCTCTATATATATGTTATCATCAAAACCCTAACCCAAACCCTAACCCTAAACTCTAATCTTCAACCTACTCCCCCCAGACCCTGCCGCCGTTCACCTGAGCGCCTCCGCTGGAACCCCAGAGCCGCCGCCACCAGCCGCCCAGCACCACCGCGTCCGCCGTCCGTGACAACGCCACGCGCGTACACTGCAGAAATTCATAGCAACCTACCCCTGTTCGCGTCCGGATTCCCGCCTTCTCACTCAACCAAATTCCGATTCATCTTCGCCGATATGATCCCGACCTATCCCTCTTCCAATCCCGTAGATTAGTTTCCATCGTGCAGCACTCAAAACTAGATAAAATTCAACGCCAAGCCAAGAAAAAACTACGTCATTTAATTTCAGAAAAACTATTGCAACCACCCCTGTTTAAAGACTAGTATCTCCCACAAATGTAGAAATTTATTTTGCTATGTGAAGACCACCTAACCTAGATTATTTTCTGTCAATTATATTATTTTATTTGATGTTGTATGCTGAAATGAATTAGGTTAAAAATCACTAAAAATCCATTTTTTCAACTTCTAAAATTTGCGATACGAAGCGCGCCCCGCCAAACGGGACCGCCTCATCGCATATCAGTTGCACCGAAAGGCACGTATGGTATGTCCAGACGTGTGGGCTTTTGCAGAAACTGATTTGGACGCGTGTGCGCATCGAAATCACCCCGTATCCGTAAAAAGTCCCTGTATCGTGACTTTTGCAAAATACTGCACCATTTAGTGTACGCTCGTCAGAATGCGACAAAACTTGCGCCATTTGATTTATGGTATCACGCTGGTCCTGTGACCCAAGTTTGTACTGTAATATATTAACAGCAGCAGCAACTCGAGTTGCACATCAATGTGCATCAGTAGCAGTATTACCTGGAACTGTAGTGCCAGTTCTTCAGAGCAACAACAACTACAGGTAAGTATGAGGGATCGGGTTCAATTGAGGACTACATCAGTAGGCCCGTAGATAGTTGGTGTTTAGATAAAAGAGAGGGAGCTCAAGTTCAGTTGGTTAGTCTGGTTGGTTTCAGTGGTAATAGGGAGGTATCTCTGTATCAGTTTGTGACACAAAAGTGTGTGTGTGGCAGTGATATTGTGTTTATGGTTGAGCAGGTAGTGGAACAATAATAGTAGTGACTGTAATTAAGTTGCATTAGCAACTATGCAGTGACTGCAATCAGGGGTATTAGGAATATGAGGGGGGAATTGAGCAGCTGCAGTGCCATGGGGATACTGCAAGCAGTGTCAGGCATGGCAAGGTAGGAGAGGAGGAGCAACAGCTTATAGAAAAGAGGGAGTTCAGGTATGTGTGGAGTATGAGCATGAGTTGAGGAGACTGAGTTTCAATGTGCTGCAGTGCACACTTGTGCACTACTCTAAGTGGGACTCGATTTGGAGTTTAATGCAAAGAGGAGTTTGAACTTGAGGTATGTCTGATACCTAGAGAGTATCATATACTGGAGAAGAGCATGGCACACTGCACTGATGCAGTAGCTTGGGAATATTGGCATAGATGCACTAGGAAACTGATAGTTAGAAATGGATTGGGTAGTAGTATATCAGTTAGTTATTTAAAATGATAGCTATAGTTAGCAAGTGTTATTAGTTATGGGTTAGTTAGTTAAATTACATGATTTAGTTAATGTATTTAGTTAGAATATTAGCAGTGTAGTATATCAGTCATAGCATTAGTTATCAGTAGTTAATAGAGGATATTAGTTTAAGTGTTGAGATGGTTATGTATATATATATATATATATATATATATATATATATAGTTATATTTATAGTTATAGTTATAGTGTTCATAATACTTGAGTTGTGTAAAAACTAGTGTATCTAAGTGTTAATAGATATCTAGTATTAGTAGCTAATTAGTTAATACCCATGAGAGATAGGGTAGTTTAACTAGTTAAACTTAGAATTATAGGGTTGACCTCGTTTGACCTCGTTTAACCTAAGTGACCTTAATTTAGACTTAAAAATTGGTGTATAACTCAGTATAGACCTAGTATGACTTGGTTAAGCTAGAATTTGACCTATAATCATATTAGTGCATCCTTTTACTCATTTATTACTTTATTAGACATGGTGACATGATATTCATATATAGGATTGGGTGACACCAGCTTGGGCATCAAGAGACGCATTTGCTCAGGACCAGAGGCGAGTATATCTCTCTGTTAGTTTTTATTTTATGATAGTGTATATATCTCATGTTCTAGAACTGTATACTTGATTCTGACACAGTGGTTACACGGACTGGTACTATATGGATCATGTCAGGATATGTTATCCCCTACCGTGTTCAGCGGGTACTCCTTCACATATATTTCATCGTGTGTATCAGGTATTTATTTAGTGTACTTCATGTTCACACTCTGCTCGTGATCAGTGTGCCCATATTCGTATTCGTAACATGTCATGATTGGATCCATAAGTATTGGTTGGGGATGGGGTAGTAGGAGTTGGTTATATGATCAAGCCCAAGTGTATTCGTGTACATGTCGATTATATATCACACGTGTAATCGAGTTACCATATTGTATTCGTGTTCAACCCAAACCGATCACATAATAAACTTGTACTCTATGACACATTAGATAGTTTTATCTATTTTCTTTTATTTGCAGTTATTCTATTGCCTGTTCTTTATTCCAGTACATTACTTGTTCACTCTAGTTTATTCTATTTTTTATGATTAGTTATCATATATTCCTTTCTATTATTTGTTATATATGCTCGATTATGTATTTGAAACTGCTTTCAGAGGTATATATTTTGCTCCAATCTTGACTGGATATATTTTTCAGATGATTGGCTTGTGGACCAGTGTCCCACCTACTACGGGCTGCAGGACAGCGTACTATTAGAGGATACTCCTTTAGAGCAGAAGGACCTACTGCCAGAGGCTGAGGAGGCTAGACTTATTATTTAGAATTTTATTAGACTCTATTGAGGTTATTGGCATAAATATATTATTTCGAACTTGTGGATGTATTTGTGACTCTTTTCCTTCGTTATTCTATATCATGCTTTATCATCTTTAGTTTGCTTTGTGATTGAGTATTGGTTAACATTATCATATACCATATTATTTCTCTGTTTGGGAGTTAAAATGACATTGACAGGTACCATATTTATATTATGTGAGAAGTTTAGATAGTAAGGATGACCCAGACAGCGTTCTACCGTCGATGCTGCGGCGTAGGCTGGGCGTTGATCACTACTCGTGCCCTTATTTTTGGTATGGGTCATGACACTTCTGGAGAGTGGTGCCTCTATGCGACGCATACCATAAAAATTGTTTGGTTTCGTAGCACCTTCTCCCTACGATCCAGAATCTCTACTGACTGCTCTGGGTAGCTAAGAGTTGGACCAACCTCGATCTCTGAGTGATCCAATACGTGACTAGGATCTACCACATATTATCTTAGTTGTGACACATGGAACAGATCATGTACTCCCTCTAATACATACGGCAAGTCTAGTGTGTAGGCCATTGCACCGACCCTCACAAGAATACTGAAGGGTCTGATGTACCGTGTGTTATGACCCAATTTCGTAGAATCGTTGAGGCGTCCCCCGAATCGTGACCGCTGTACGGGCCTGGAGTTGCGCCCGCACAAGGCTTTAATGATTTGCATAGCAAGCATATATTCAGAGTACACAGATAAGTTGAAACACAGATTTGAAACATGGAAAAGTTCTTTTTATTGATAATGAATATCTATTACAAACTCTTGAACGAGTCAGCTAATATGCCGCACGGGCTTACAAAAGTGTTGACTCAAAATGAGATAGCAGTCCTGTACATTATATCCTTTTACTAAACTTTAAATGATATAGACCTCCAAGCTGGAGGACAGCTTTGCCACAGAGCTGCATTTGTGTATGAAGAGTTGCAGGCTCCTGGCTTCAAAATGCTTCAAAGGGCGCGATGAAGATGCGCCAACAGCTGGACTGGATCGGGAAGACGACTTCGGCTCCTCGCTCGGTTCGTCTTGGTACGGAGAACCTGTTTCAACGAGGATCAGCATGTCGAAACATACTGGTGAAGGCGAGCTAACCGAACTATACCAATCAACACATTTTTTTAATGAAGCATGCATATTTGTGGGTTTCTATCTTGTCTTAGTTCATTTACAAGTAAGCAGCATATAGAATTTACTGAAATAAATGTGCCACCGTTCGGTAGATTTAACTACCCGTCTGAATTACCTGCACAATACTTACCATGCCTTCCCTGCCACGAAGACACAAGTTAGTTGCAACAGGTTTAAATATACACGTTGGGATCACTGGCTAGAAGCCATAATGGACCGTTTAGTCTTGAACGAGGATGGAATACAGCAAAGATTTGTTGGTGGATGCAGACTATCCTTGTCCAGATGCGTGAGACTATCGTGAAGTTTTGCCCGGACCGGATCGGTGCCAGTGCCCCAGCAACCGTCCGTAGGAACCCGTTACCTTGTGCACAAGTTGTCCGTGATCAATCGTTCGTGATGCGTTAACGTTGATGCCGTTGAGGCAATATGAACATGAGACAAGCAACATTACATGATTCGTTTTGCATAGTCTTCCTGACAGTTTATTTCATAACAAGTGTATTCCATACTTAGCACAATTTATGGAAGAAGATGCATTATAAATAAACTTGAAGCATGTATAGCACATTCCCAAACGAACAAGCAAGCATATGAGTAACCGTTCCCAAGTTGAATGACAAGCAATAAATAATCCAAGCCTATTCTTTTTTATCTTGGTTTCTTTTATTATTACTTGGTATCGTTTGATCGGGGCAAAGAAGAGTGCAGATTTTATAGATGTGAAGCTTGGAAGCAGGGCTAGCTAATCGGGTTGGTAGCCACTCACTTAGATTGTTGGAAGGGAGAAGGAAAGAGGCGCTTCACGACTCCGCTCGCAAGCCGCCTACTGCTCGTTCACCTGCATTACGAACAGCTCGATCAATACCTCTTCCACTTTTACAATCTCGGAATTGAAGTGCAGTTCAATGAACGAAAATAATAAAAACCATCAAAATTGTTCAAGGAAAACAAGCAAATCCTAAAACCAACTCAAAGCACGAAAGCAACAAGCGACATCGAAAACTGAGGCAATAAAAGATAGCAGCGGAGAGGTCCCTCCTGACTCTGCCGCTAAGTCGATCTCGGGGGCACGGTCCACTGAATATGGGAATCGATTCCGAAGAAACAAATCCATAACGAGGACGAGTTCTTAATTCAATCTATCCCGATCGAACGATACCGACTTGTGTTTCTTAGCCGTGCTTTCCGCACCGGGAGAACGGGGCGCTACATCCTACCTAACTAATTGGAAGTTTCATCCCGAAACGTAAGAATAATGCTTACCGTTAAGGATAATGAACTGAATAGTTTGGGCAATCACGAATTCGGTGGGTTGAGTCACCGCAAATGAGATATTGCCCGAGTTTCTTGCGGCACGTTTCAGCTGTGTGCCCTGGTTTCTTACAATAAGAACTTGGTTGCCCTGGGTTTCCTCTCCGTGGACCACCGTGGTTAGGACGCTTTGCAGCGGTGTTTCCTCTATCATTTCCTTGGTGTTTGTGATTGTAGGTATGCACAGCGCTGGTGGAAATGTGAGGATACTGCAGTTCAAGCGATAGGGCGTGATTCATGACTTCACGCATTGTCCCGTACTGATTATTGACCACGTGCGCATGGATGGCAGGACGCAAACCACCTTCAAACCTTCTAGCTCGACTCGCTGCATCAGGTAAATAGGCCCTAGCGAATTTGGAGAGTCGGTTGAATTCGGCGGAGTATTGCTTCATTGTCATACTGCCCTGCCGCAGCAGTACGAAATCATTCTCCATTTGACGTTGTACTGGAGGGGGTATAAACTCCTCTTCAAATGCGGCACAAAAAGTCGTCCACGAGATTGCCTCCTCTCCGTGATCAAATTGGAGATATCGTCGATGCACGTTCCACCAATCGTACGCGTTGAGGCGGAGCTGAAGTTGCGCGCAGGCGACGCACTTATCTTCGGGGACCTCTAGCAGAGCAAAGTGATCTTCAAGCTCGACTAGCCAATCTAGAGCTGCGACAGGGTCCTCAGTCCCGTTGAATGGGGTATTGCAGACTTTCTTGAAGTGGCCAAAGTCGAAGGTAGTTACTTCCCTCGGCCTTGGAATTTGCGGCGTCTCTACTTCAAGCATGGGCTGTTACACTGGAGTCGTTGCAGTTACAGCGGAATGGTTGGAAGCCAAAGTCTGAACGATTTATTGCAGGGCATCTACCTGCTTCTGTTGGACTGAGAATAGGGTCTCTAGATTGCTTTCGAACTTGGCTTGGCGAGCATCATCTCTTTGTCGTTGCGATTCTAACATTTGCATTATCTGCTCGAGCGAATCGACTTGAGATATGCCTCGCTGGCTCTGAGAGCTTCCCGAAGTGCCGGAACTACTTTTTTGGCCTTGCTTTTCGTCCGGTGCTTGCGCTGCAGATTGCGCTGGTGCCATTCCTTCAAAAGAAGGTAAATTATATTAGAATCATAATGTATTATGGACTTATTGCATGAACGTATCTCATTTTGGCCTAGCGAGTTCCAGTGTTCGCACAGGAATTTGATCGTTAAAGGAACTTTTCTAGCACGAAGTCTAAGGAACTTTGAATTTGTGCTCTGATACCACTATGTCACGACCCGATTCCGTAGAATCGTTGAGGCGTCCCCTGAATCGTGACCGCCGTGCGGGCCTGGAGTTGCGCCCGCACAAGGCTTTAATGATTTGCATGGCAAGCACATATTCAGAGTATGCAGATAAATTGAAACACAAATTTGAAACATGGAAAAGTTCTCTTTATTGATAATGAACATCTATTACAAACTCTTGAACGAGTCAGCTAATATGCCGCACGGGCTTACAAAAGTGTTGACTCAAAATGAGATAGCAGTCATGTACATTATATCCCTTTACTAAACTTCAAATGATATAGACCTCCAGGCTGGAGGACAGCTTTGCCACGGAGCTGCATTTGTGTATGAAGAGTTGCAGGCTCCTGGCTTCAAAATGCTTCAAAGGGCGCGGTGAAGATGCGCCAACAGCTGGACTGGATCGGGAAGACGAATTGGGCTCCTTGCTCGGTTCGCCTTGGTGTGGAGAACCTATTTCAACGAGGGTCAGCATGTCGAAACATACTGGTGAAGGCGAGCTAACCGAACTATATCAATCAACACGTTGTTTTAATAAAGCATGCATATTTGTGGGTTTCTATCTTGCCTTAGTTCATTTACAAGTAAGCAGCATATAGAATTTACTGAAATGAACGTGCCACCGTTCGGTGGATTTTACCTGCCCGTCTGAATTACCTGCATAATACTTACCATGCCTTCCCTGCTACGAAGACACAAGTTAGTTGCAACAAGTTTAAATATACACGTTGGGATCACTGGCTAGAAGCCATAATGGACCGTTTAGGATCTTGAACGAGGATGGAATGCAGCAAAGATTCGTTGGTGGCTGCAGACTATCCTTGTCCAGATGCGTGAGACTATCGTGAAGTTCTGCCCGGACCGAATCGGTGCCAGTGCCCTAGCAACCGTCCACAGGAACCCGTTGCCTTGTGCACAAGTTGTCCGTGATCAATCGTTCATGATGCGTTAACGTTTGATGCCGTTGAGGCAATATGAACATGAGACAAGCAACATTACATGATTCGTTTTGCATAATCTTCCTGACAGTTTATTTCATAACAAGTGTATTCCATACTTAGCACAATTTATGGAAGAAGATGCATTATAAATAAACTTGAAGCATGTATAGCACATTCCTAAACGAACAAGCAAGCATATGAGTAACCGTTCCCAAGTTGAATGACAAGCAATAAATAATCCAAGCCTATTCTCTTTTATCTTGGTTTCTTTTATTATTACTTGGTATCGTTTGATCGGGGCAAAGGAGAGTGCAGATTTTATAGATGTGAAGCTTGGAAGCAGGGCTAGCTAATCGGGTTGGTAGCCACTCACTTAGATTGTTGGAAGGGAGAAGGAAAGAGGTGCTTCACGACTCCGCTCGCAAGCCGCCTACTGCTCGTTCACCTGCATTACGAACAGCTCGATCAATACCTCTTCTACTTTTCCAATCTCAGAATTGAAGTGCAGTTCAATGAACGAAAATAATGAAAACCATCGAAACTGTTCAAGGAAAACAAGCAAATCCCAAAACCAACTCAAAGCACGAAAGCAAGAAGCGACATCGAAAACTGAGGCAATAAAAGATAGCAGCGGAGAGGTCCCTCCTGACTCTGCCGCTAAGTCGATCCTGGGGGCACGGTCCACTGAATATGGGAATCAATTCTGAAGAAACAAATCCATAATGAGGACGAGTTCTTAATTCAATCTATCCCGATCGAACGATACCGACTTGTGTTTCTTAGCCGCGCTCTCCGCACCGGGAGAACGGGGCGCTACACCGTAAACTAAGCTTTTTGTCTCCACCAAAGTGAATCGTGTCCCGTATCGAAGAAATTTGCAAGAACACCAGATCGTCAACCTAGAACAAAATACAGCCTTAACATTCAACCTAAAACAAAATAAATACAAGCAATACAAACAAAATCTATACCTCAAACTCCAAAGGTCTCCGGTGGCTATCGTCCCAATATCGCTGTCTGTTCTGTGCCACCTAAAATCTATCTCTAATGAGCTTCACCTTCTCGGTTGCATCCACAATCATCTCCAATCCCAACAAGACCCTCTTACTAGCATCATCCCAAGATAGAGGAGTGCGACATCTTCGTCCATATAAGGCCTCGAATGGTGATATCTCAATACTAGCCTGGTAACTATTATTGTAAGCAAACTCTACCAGGTAAAGATAATCCTCCCAAGAGCCTCAAAATTCTAAAACACAAGTATGAAGCATATCCTTGAGAGTCTGAATAGTCCTTTTCGACTGTCCGTCTGTCTGAGGGTGATATACGGTACTGAACTTGAGCTAGGTGCCCAAGCTAGCCAGCAAACTCCTTCATATGTGGGATTTGAAGCGACTATCCTGATTCGAGACTATGCTCACAGAAAATCTATACATTTTGATAATCTGTCGCACATAAATCTCCGCTAGCTTCTCCGTAGACGTACCCACTTTAAATGGCAAGAAGTGGGCAGATTTGGTCAACCTGTCTACGATGACACAAATCACGTCTTTACCTCCTAGAGAACATGGAAGCCCTAAAAAAATCCATAGTAACATGTCCCCATTTTTACTTTGAAATGGGTAAAGACTGAAGTAAACCACCTGGTCTCTGTCTCTCCGCCTTTACCTGCTAGCACACTAAACACCTGGATACAAAGTGCGCTACCTCCCGCTTCATTCCATACCACCATACATGCTATCTCAAATCTCTATACATCTTGTTAGCACCTGGATGTATAGAGTACTATAATCGATGTGCCTCCTGAAGAACCTCCTCGTGTAATGTCCCACTTGGCACACATAACCTAGTACCGTATCATAGTGATCCATCCTCAGCAATAGTGCAGTCCTCAGATAATCATATTTGGACCTGTGCTCTGATGCTCCTTAGAGACTCATCATCATGTTGTGTAGCTCAAATCATGTCAATCAGCTCAGACTGTATCTGTAGTCCCTACATCTGTATCTCGACACCTGGTACCAGCACCTCAATACCCAAGCTCTCAAGATCGGCCAACAAATATATGTCTGTAGTCAAGCACATAGCCAGTGGATACCTACTCAAGGCATCAGCGACTTGTTGGCCTTCCCTGGATGGTACTACAAAGATATGTCAAAGTCCTTTATTAACTCCGATCACCGTCGTTGTCTCATGTTTAGCTCTTTCTGGGTAAACACGTACTTCAAGATTTTATGGTCTATGAAGATCTCCATACGCTCTCCGTACAGATATTATTTCCACGGTTTTAGAGCAAAAATGACCGCTGCCAACTCCAATTCTTGGGTAGGGTAATTCTTCTCATGAGGATATAATTGCCTGAAAGCATAGAAAATTACCTTCCCATTCTGTTGTACGACACAACCCAAACCCTTCTATGAAGCATCACTATAGATAGTGAATCCACCTACTACTGATGGAAACGTAAACATTGGAGCTATTGTCAACCTCCTCAAAAGTGGCCTGACTCTCCTTAGTCCAGGCAAACTCCATATCCTTCCTGGTCAGCCTAGTCATCGACTATGCAATCCTGGAGAAGTCATGTACAAACCTCCGGTAATAACTTGCTAGCCCCGAAAAATTTTTGATCTCTGCCACTGAACTCGAAGTAGCCCATGACTCCACTGCTGAAATCTTTTACAGGTCCACTGAGATTCCATCACCTGTGATCACATGCCCAAGGAATTCAACCTTGTCAAGGAAGAACTCACACTTTAAAATCTTGCCATAAAGCTTCTTCTTCCTGAGAGTCTCCAGAACTATCCTTATATGCTCCTCATGCTCCTCTGAGGTCTTCGAATATATCATAATTTTATCAATAAATACCACCACGAACTTATCCAGATACTGGTGGAATACCTTGTTCATCAGATTCATGAATACCGACGGGGCATTGGTCAACCCAAACGGCATCACCATGAACTCAAACTGGCCATACCGGGTCCGAAAAGCTGTCTTCGGAATATATTTCTTCTTTATTTTCACCTGGTGGTAATCTGACCTCAAGTCTATCTTTGAAAATACTTTTGCTCCGCTCAACTGATCAAAGAGATCATCAATCCTAGACAACGGGTATCTATTCTTGATAGTGAGGTTGTTCAGATCCCTGTAGTCTATACACATGCGTACCGACCCATCCTTCTTCAGTACAAATAATACCGGAGCACCCCATAGTGATAAACTAGATCAAATGAAGCCTTTATCCTATAACTCATCTATATGATTCTTTAACTCTACCAGTTCATTATTGTTAACTCTATAGACGTGCTGAGATATTGGCTCTATGCCTGGCACCAAATCTATAGGGAACTCTACATCTCGATCTGGCGGCAAACCCGGCATCTCCTCTAGAAAAATATCCATGAACTCTGCTATCAACGGATGTGACAACTCTTTCTCTTCCACCATAACTCCACAGATGGAATCCTCATTCTGCTCCGCTGCTCCTCTGGTAATATCAAACTATGGCTCTCTTAGAGGTCAAAACAAAACTCTGCCTCCACAATAATCTATACTAGCATGGTGCATACTCAACCAATCCATCCCGATTACAATATCGTAGCTCGAAAGTGGCATTACGAGTAAGCATGCGCTCAACTCCCAGCCTTACAGTATAACTCTTCGATCCTTGCAAACATCACTGACCAGGATAATGCCTCCGCCAGTCGCGATCTTGCAAGTCCTAGCCAAAGGTTAAGACTTTAATCGATGCTTAAGAGCAAAAGATACAGATATAAAAGAATAGGAAATACCAGAATTAAATAAAGCATAAGCTGGAATAGAATTAAGAAGAACTAAACCTGAAACTTAATATCAAATCTCCGACCTACTCCTCCTCCTCAACTGCCATGGCAAAAGCTCTCCCTCATGGTGCACCTCTATGCATCTGTTGGTGCTGGACAAAATATTGCTATTGAGTCTATAAAGGAGGTCCCCTATATTGCCCCGCAGGTGGTCTCGATGATGCTCTCTGTACCGGTATTGCACCCTGGTCTGCTTGAACCGGAGCCACTAGACACTCCCTCAACTGGTGACCTGGCTCTCCGCAATAGAGGCACATTCAAAGCTGCTTCCTGCAAACCTCCCATGTATGTCCGATCTTCCCACAGTGTGTACACTGCAGGGCCTATTGTGCTGGTCTCGGGGCTTGGTATTTCTGCTATACCGGTGCTCGGAATGGTGCATGAAACTGCTGTCTCTACTGCTGGAAGGTCCTCTGTTGCTGGAAGTGGGGTCATTTGGCTGGACCCGCACTACTACTAGCTTCTCCTGACGTATTTCGTATCCTCTTGGATTTGAGCTCCAAGTCATCCTCTGTTCTCTGTGCGTCCATCTGGATATCCTTAAATGTTGCCGTACGGTATCCTCTAGTAAGAGATTTGATCTCCCTGATCAATCCCTTCCAAAACTTATAAGCCTTTCCTAGAGGATTATATTCCTCTACAAATCTGCCTAGTCAGCAGAACTTTGCTGCATACTCGACCATCGTCATATATCTTTGGACGAGATATCGGAATTGGCTCTCTATAGCAATCATAGCCACATCCGAAAAGAACTTTTTCTTGAAAATTTCTTTAAAATCTTCCCAAGTCAGTCCTGGCATTATGATCCTCGGGTCTGTACGGAACCATGTCAGCGCAATATCAAATATTTGGTTGCCTGGTGCCTCTACTTGTAAGCCCTCTGGGATCTATGCTAGCCTCATGACTCTCTCAACGTCCTCGATCCAATTATCCGCGTATAATATCTTCTCAACGCCCTTGAAGTCCTTGTGTCCCATCCTCTTGAAGTCAATGATGGTACCCGGCCTCGGCTGGTACGGTGTGGGATGAAGCGATACGGTCTGTGGCTGAACAGGTGCTACCCTCTCCACAGTAGCTAGTGCTAGCTAGTGAGCACTCTCGATGACGGTACCTAACGTAGAGTGTCCGTCTATCTCTGTTGTGCCGCCATCATCTCCTAGAATATAGCAAACATCTGTGTTCCATCTGTTGGCATGGGTGTTGGTGGTGGTGGTGGAAGATCCTCCATGACCGATGGAACAGTCATCAGAACTGGTGGTGAGCACCCCCAAAAGCTGCTGCTAAAATGCACAAATAGACTGGTGAAGCAATCCTCTAAGCAAAAGAAGACGGCACAGTCGCTGCTGGCTCTCTCTGAGGTAACGAAGTAATAGACCTCGTCAAAACTGCTCCAGAGCGCTATGATCCAGTCATAATCAGATCATTCACAGCTTTATACATGAGTTGCATAGTCATCTACTTATCATTGAAGAGATTATTTGATGCCACTGTTATAGTTTTCTGGTTGTTACAGTATATCAGAACCGCCAGAATCTGTGCACCAACCAATAAAAGATCATATATGAGCTTTCAAAGCCATTCTGCTTCATCCACTGCAGCCGCTAGTGTATAGAATTCAAATTCCATCGAGGAATGAGAGAGCATCGTCTGCTTTTTTGACTTCCATGATATAGCAGCTCCACCCATGGAGAAGACATACCCTCATGCGGATCTTTCGCTCTCTACTTTTGAGTACCAGCGTGCATCACTAAAGCCTTCCACTACTGTCAGATAACTGTTGTAGTATAGTGCATACTTTTTAGTCCTATTGAGAAATTTTATCACTCTCTTCACAACTTTCCAGTGCTCCACACCTGGATTGCTCGTGAACTGACTCAGCATCCCCAAGATGAAAGTTATGTCAGTTCTTGGGGCAGTTGTACATACATCAAACTTTTGATGACGCTTGAATACTATCACGATCCGCACCCAGTGTAAAGGCATGAGTACGTGAGTACGTCCAGCATACGCCGCAGCATCGATGGTTGAATGCTGTCTAGGTCAATAATACTATCTACACATCTCACACAATATATATAAGGTACCTTTCATGCTATCTCAACTCAAAATAGAGGACAATATGATAATATGGTAATGGTAAGCAATACTAAATCACAATATCAAACTAGAGGATGAAAAGGCACGATATGGAATAGAAGGAAAGAAAAATAAGTCATAAATACATCACAAGTCCAAGTCTAATCTCAACACAAGACATTAAATAATAATACAATGCTAAAGTCTAACTGACATATACAATCTCATGAATAAACTAACTATGCCTCACCAATTGCTGGCGCTAATACAACAGAAGCATAAAAATACTACAGGCCACATAGAGCTCATGCTGCATAAACTATGATAGATATGGCCTGACGGAAGCCGCGTAATAGCCTTCATGCGGTCAGACCAACCAAGTAGCAAGAGGTTGCATAAAGGATCCCTGACACACTCTTCAATGCTTGACAAAAAGGCCTAACGGCCTTGAGACTCGCAATAAGATGACATGCAAAAAGACAGAGAGTCATATCCTATAATTAATGACCTCGTCAGATGAGTCGTGCCATGTGTCCTGCCTACGCGGCTTTAATATTATACGACCTCGATGATATGTGGCCTCAGTCAGATGAAAGCTCATACACGGCCAGGACTCATATGCGGCCAGAGCACACATGCGACCTCGACTCTATGCGTCCTCGTCCTTATGAAGCCAAAGTATCTATTAGACCAAAGACGAACGAGAGAACATATGCAGCCTCGCCAACATGCATCCAGAGTGTCCATTCGATCAAGGCCCAAACTAGAGCACGTATGCGGCTACAAGACCCACGCGGCCTCACCATTATGCGGCCAAGTTGTTATGCGACATCCAGCTCACAAGATCTTTCCATTACAACTGTAGAGATCTTCGCACAGTTGGTGCTGACTAAGTGTCCAGCTGACCAAGTCATGCCCACAACGGGTTAATAACAACCCTGAGATCTCATCAACAACATATCTGAACCTAACTCATGTGGCATCTTCCCCGTGACGTGCGGCCACAGTTATAACCATATGCTGTTGAAGTAGCCCTATGCGCCCACCAAGCAGGAACATATGCGGCATCCATAGTACGTCCAAAGGGTGACTATAAATAGCAAGGTATCACACCCATACAAAGGGCTGGATGGCTATCTATGAACCTACTCTCAAGTGAGAGAGAAGAGCTTCTGTATCGGATCGTCCATGGAGTAAAGAGAGTTGTTATACTTCTAACACTCCATTGTCACCCCCAGAAAATAAATTTGTACTTAGATTATCTTCTAGGACTTCTCTGTACTTTCTTTAGTTTGTTAATCAAATCAAGTTCTTTTAGTTCTTTGATTTAATGGCAAATAAGATGGCGACTCTGCTGGGGACGTCCTTCTCCTCTGATGAGAAATTGGTGATGCGGTCCGATGCAGCCAATCTTGGATCAATGCAAAAGATGCTGGTAGTTCGCTTCTACCAGCAAGCGTTCGAGAAAATAATCTCGGAATGAAGTGTTAGTCATTAGCCAATGCTAGCCAAGCCGAAGAAGATCCGCATGACGTAGGGAGCAAAGGCCACTATGCCTCACCCAACTGTAGAGCAGACGCTTCCCATCTCTCACTCTGTTGCTGATGATGGTCGTCAGGTGAACACCCAGGATGTCCACGTCTATACGACATCCCCGTCTGACGCAGAAATTGCTCAGCACCCAGACTCGGGCAGAAGAAAGCACTACGATGCCAGGTGTTCTAGTGCTGAGGCAGGTTCTATGCGGCCAAGAAGGAGGCCGTATAAGACTGACCATGCGGTACCAGCTCACAGCTGTAGGAAGACGGCCGTATGCGGTCCTGGCAGCAATAGAACTTCTATTTTCGACCGTATCTCATGCGATGCAGATCCTATGCGGCTCATCGAGAATGGCAAAAGTCCAAACTTGGACTCTTTGTGCTACGTGCCTACAGGTACTAAGTCAGAGAAACTTAGGGCAGTACGAGCTCGTCAGGTTCAAGCTACTGTCCAGTTAGCTGACCATCAACAAGCACCGTTACAGGGGCCCTTGATGGAAACTAATATAAGATCACCTCATACGTCCAGCCCGCAACGACAAATGGACAGCGACGGCCTCAAAAGTCTTCCGCTGATGATCCGAGGAAAGTTCTTATACGAACACTGGTTCAGGGAGCAAATAGAATACCTATGCACTTATGCGCTCGGGCCTTCCGGGCCCACAAAAAGGGTACAAAGGTGGAATAACCCTTGCTTGACTTGCGTAGTCTGATCAATCACAAGTGCAAGGTGAGGGAAACAACTGTGGCCGATAAAATTTTCTCTCCAGGGCATCACTGTGCCAGGATCATTATCAATTGCTACTGCAACAAAGTGGCAACATCCACAAGCAGCCAGTTGACCTTCCAGCGACTGTACTAGAAAGCATATATCCGACAACAACCCGGAGATCAGGTACAAGTACCAGAGGATGAGGAGGTGCCATCGTCTTATGTACTCGACTCAGAAGCTTTTTGCAACCAAGGGAGGAAAGAAGTTGGGTACCTCCAGTCCGTCGCTCTCTACCAGTGCGTTGCTAAGGTGACTACCAGGAGGACCAGTAGCGGGACCTGCATAAGGTGTTTTCCAGAGCACCGTCTCGAAGAAGAAGCTTCCAGCCGTTGGGGGTATTTCTTCCTCAGAACTACTGGGTTGTACAAGCTGGGGGTGGTAATCCCCTGGACCTATATAATAATCCGGCATTCCAAGGAGCTAGCGATTCTCAAGGAACAGACACTGGGGCAGCGACCCTCACCAAGGAGATACAGCCTCCTATGCTGGGGGTAGTATTCCACCAGAGTCCAAACATGATGCAAAACTACCAGATCTCCTTGACGATTATTTACTACAAGAGTCCGAGGCAGAAAGTGCTACGTCAACCGTCCCTTCCTACCCGCCTCATGTAAGAATGACATATATGTTAGAGAATGACCACGAAGGCCCCTGTGACAGGCAGCGCCTCGAAACCCTCGAGGCCATGATGCATACTATGAGTTGGTCAATGAAAGCCTTGACCCAAGCAGTGCTAGACATCAAGGCGATTATAGCCTCCCAACCACTAAGGGCCACAGGACAAGACCTTGGAACTAATGCAGATTTAAATACAATCGCTCACCTCGTTGACGGCCGTCATGCTCTACCAGGGTCATCTTCTCCTCCCGCGACAGTTGAAGCTAGAAAAGCGATGAGGGAGGTCCGAGAACTCCGAGCCCGCCTGGATTTCATGGGCAATCAAGACTCACTCCGTGATCTCGGAGTACGGCAACCATATCGGCTAGAATAGAGGGATGTACCATATTCGCCCAAGTACAAACCCTTTAATATTTACACATTTGACGGAAAGTCCTCCCCCCACCAATATATGAGCTACTTTAAGACCGCAACAGGGCATCTACCCCGCAATGATGCTATTCTCACTAGGCTCTTCACCGGGACATTGTCCGGGGTAGCCTTCAATTGGTTTTGCAACCTCTTAGATTACTGTATCTCATCGTTCGATGATCTCAAGAGTCTCTTCCTCAGAAGATTCTATGAGACAAGAAATGATATAACGATGTCTTCCCTGATAGATATCACCCAGGGGAAAAGAAAGCTTTTACGAAATTATATCGAGCAATTCCGACAAGTTGCGCTGAGGCTGCCTTCTTGCAATCCCGAGACGACGATGAAAGAGATGTGCCGGAGAAACCTACTTTCGACCGTCAGCCTCTGGATGGGTGATAACCAGTTTAAAGATTGGACGACGTTCATCATAAGCGCCATCAGCATCGAGAAGAAAGTAAAGGACGCCCGACTCTTGGAAATACAGATCCCTGTCGCCAACGATAGGGAAAAGCATTCTCATAACAACAATAGCAGCAATACCTGCCGTAACGAAAAAGAAAAGTAGGCTATGGTCGCCAATGTAACCCAGGGGCCTGAGCAAAAATAGGCGGAGGCTCCAAAACCAAAGGAGACCTACTCTTTCAAAGATGGTGATGTTATGCCCATCTTTGACATGTTGATGCAGGGAGGTAAACTTGGCTCCCCGACGTCATACGCCAGCCGAAAGCGGCAGACTTAAATAACCCAAAGTATTATCACTTCAACCGCTACGTCCACTACCCAACGCGGGAATGCTACACCTTGAAGCGATACATCTAACGTCTGATCAATACCAAGGCCCTCTCCCTAGACTTTGATGATATGACTGTTACCACCAATATGGTGTCTTTCTAGTTTGGTGACTTCCCGGCAACAAAGGCCCAGGACAGAGTGATCCCGATCCCTAGGGCGACAATGGAAGTTGTTAACCTTCCACCAGCTCGCGACCAAGAAGCCAGGCTGACACCTCTTACTACACCTCAAAGCAAAATCATGTGGGTCTACCCGAATCTTATCCTAGACTTGACACAGTAAGCAGCGCCTTTTGCCGTCAGGCCTAAAACACGAAAAGCCAAATCCTTCCAGATGGTTTCTTCCACCACTGAGGAGGCCTGGGCAGGGGAAAACTAGAAGTTCTACAGAATTAACAGTATAAAAATATTACTTATTAATTTTTGGGAAAAACATATATCAATTATCTCGACATTATCTTTCTGAAACTTCAAACGTTTCGTGATTCTGATTCCTGGTTCTCCCAAAATCACAAAAATACCGAGACACATCTATTTTCAGACATGTTGTGCTCTACAAATTTTCCAGAATTTAATACTCATAATTTCATAAAACAATTTATATATTCAGAAATCTAACCTCAATACGGTTCTAACGCAAGAAACTGGGCCTCGTTTGGAGTCCGGAGCTATGAGTAATGGCTCCTAGAAAATGAAGGAAACCCTAGATGACAATTCCCCAAAATAGGCTAAAAGAAAACCCTAGAAATTATAAACTAAATACCCTATATATAGAGGAGAAAGAGAGCAGTCGCGGCTCGGAGTGTGCCACATGGCAGCCATCCGCTGCTGCCGCTCAGATCGAACGGTCAAGGATTGACGCGGCTCGGCTCAGCTGAGTCCGAGTCGGACTAGGATGCGGCTTGGCTCGGCTCGCGGTCGGCTCGGTTTCACCCGCACCCAACCGGCGGTCGCTGACAGGCGGGCCCCACCCAGTTCGCTGCGGGAGGCTGACGGGTGGGCCCCCTATTGGCTGACTGGGCAGAATAATTATTTTTTTGGTTTTCTTTTCAGAAATTAGTTTTTAATTTAGTTTTTCATAATTAACTCAAAATAAATGCTAAAAAATAATCAAAAAATTCTCAATAAATTCTAGAAAATATATTTAACTATTTAGAACCTAAAATAAAAGTTTGAAACAATTTTAATTATATTTGGCCCTAAAATAAATTCTTGAAAGTCCTAGGAAATTAGGGTTACTAGTTTTTAATTAACTAAAAATTATGGAAAAGTCCCAATAGCCCCAAATTAACCTAATAACAATATTTAAGCAAAAATTTCAGGATACAGAGGTTACACGACATATTCCTTTACAATCTGACAGTTATTACAATAGCACTCGCAGAGGGCTAGGATATGGAGATGCTAGTATGCGCCATCACTCCGACAAGATGATAACCTGTAGGGATAGAGTGCCAAAATCATAAACTTCTGGCCATGGTTGACAAGATGGACATCGAGGACAATATTTTCTCGATCCAACCTTCTATCAAAGACATCAAGGATGATGTTTCCTCGATTCAACAGTATATACAGGCTCACAGAGCCTAAGGAATATTTGCTAATCATGGGCAAAATTCTCTAACAAATACAGAATATACAGTACATATATTTTGCACAGTATGTACTTCTCTTTGTAAATTTTTGTAAAAGCCTTCATCTGTATCCAAGAGTCCTGGATAGGCAATGGATAATGGATCTCCAAAGTCTTCCCAACGGAGCAGTCCTCATGTCCACTCGCACACTCCCGCAGTGACCACTCAAAAACCAATCTCGTCAGACGCTAGCCATATTCATATTGCCTCTGAGCTATCGTCCCACCAATCTCCCCAGTGGAGTAGTCCTCAGTTCTATCTTCATTTTTGGATAGACCACACTCAGCCAACTACTCCCTAGCAAGTCCTTGGGACTTTGGTTCACGTCCATATTACCTCGGAACTATCGTCCTAATATTTCTCCCCGGCTGAGTTTTCCATGTCCATATTACCTCTGAGCAAACCTCACAAGTTTTGGCTATCGATTATCACGTCCATATTACCTCTGATATCAGTTGTCATCCCTACTTATCATCCGTACTCACCAAGGTACACCAGTGGTGTTAAGTCCATAAAAACTGCCACGTCCATATTACCTATGGCAGGGCTTGTCTTAAACCTATTACTTGCACTAACATGTGCAAAAAGTAAAGTGTCCAAAAAATGTATCACGTCTATATTACCTTTGATAGGGATTTTATTGTAAACTTATTTTTTGCACTCTCATACGCAAGAAGTAATAAGTCCACCAAAAATTTTCCACCGTGATGTCCTCAATGGAAGCAAACAGCCACGTCCATACTACCTCTGGCGTGCTTTCTTCTTCTTCCACAAAAATACAAGGATCGTACCTAACCTCTCAGTATGGATATTGATCAGCTCACGTCTACGTCATCTCTGAGCTATCATCCCCATATCCTCCCTTGAGAGTGTGCCATATCCAAGTGACCTCTGAGGAAACCTCTTCCTACGACTATCCCCGGTCGTTATATCAACTTATCACCTGCTCTTAAATTTAAGTGCACCAACAGTGTTAAGTCCACCAAACTTGTCACGTCCATATTACCTATGAGCAAACTCCCCGGGTCTCAGTTATAGATCATCACATCCATATTACCTCTGATATCAGTCATCGTCTAAACTTATCACCTGTACTCGATTTGGAGTACGCCAGCGGTGCTAAGTCTACAAAATCTATCACATCTATATTACCTCTGATAGGGCTTATTTCGAACTTATTATTTGTACTCAACATGCGCAACAAATAATAGGTCTACCAAGGATCCCCTAGTGGTATGTCCTCAAAAAACACGATATTGTACTACGTCCATATTATCTCTGGTATGATATCCGAAGTTCACATAAACAATCGCAACAAAAAAGGAAAACCTTTTATTTTATTTTACTAAAGTAAAAATAGGAAACTATATTTAGGGGACTATCCATGTCCCAACCGCAAAATAAACTTCAAAACAAGAACAAAAGACAGTTTTAGAAAATAAAATGCATACTACTGCTGATCCTCATTGATGCACAACTCCTCTATTCGACCTTGGAGACGAGCAATGGAAGACTCAATCTTTGATTTGACTCTGCACTCGGCTTCTTGAACCAAAGTTGCAGGATCCTCAAAATGGGCATAGGCAAGGCGCTTGTCCTCCAGCCTCTTCAACTTATTCTCCAGGGCAGCGAAAGACTGGGCTACCTTGCTAGTTTCCTTGCTGATGGCCTCCCTCTCTCGACAAGCCTCCTGAAGGTCGCCCTCCATGATAGCAAGCTGGGCTTGAAGTTCCATAATTTGCTCATTGATCTCAACAATGGCATGGGTTGCGGAGTCCTCCCGAGAAAGACAAACCTTTCCTCGATCGTTCAACTTTTCATGCATGAGGGCCAACTTCTTGAGGTCACGTTCCAGGGCCTGCTTGTTCTGCACATATACGGTCTTCACCTGCTCTATGGACTTCAGAAGGAACTCAAGTTCCTCTTCCACCACGATGACCGGGTTAACCTCCCACGCATGCTACAATTTATTTAGGCGCTGCTCCACCTTTGCTAATTTTTAGCTCAAAAGGTCAGCCATCTGCTCGTTACCAGGATGTATCCTCAAAATCTCAGCCTAACTTTGGGTACAATGCTTGGCCCAAGTAAAAGTCTTGCCTCATCCCAGGACGGTTTGCACCCACCGCTTCAGATGCACGTAGAAGCTCTGAATAGTATCCTTCGAGGCTTCTTCCACATCAACAAAAGTAGAAGGATTCAAAGGAGTCATAATTGTGGGGACTATAGTTGGCCGCGGAGGAGGCATAGCAAAATTAAACAGCCCAGGTAACATAACAGTAGTCGCGTAACATCGTGATGATTTATCTTCTACAAACTGCCTCCCAATTGAAAGAAGCATCTGGGCACTGGGTAATTGAGCAATATCGACCACCATAAGATTGACATCTGAGGATGTACCAGCTTCAGCCGGTTCTACAACATCAGATGAGGAGATAGTCACCTCAGCCCCAATAACCGAGGCTCCCTTTACACCCCCTTAGGTACCCACATCAGCTGGTATCCCGATAACATCTGAGGACGACCCAGAAACCACCGGGCCAACAACTTCGGGGGAAGCTACCTCAGAGCGAGTCGCTCCACCATCAGGAGTGATCACAGTGGAAGCAATCATCGAGCTAGATAATCCAGTGCAGACCCTGTAGGGTGTTCCTCACCCCCATAAGTACTAGGAAGAGGTCCAGACTGTCTTTGGACAAGCCCACTAGTCTCTTCCTCGACGTCCTCTTCAGCAGCCACGTTCACCGTTCTTAGGGGAAAGTCGGCCATGTAGATTCAGAACAACCAGTGATCAGCTTCACCCGAAGAATGTAGAGCTGAATCCAGAATATCCCTTCATAGGTAAATATACGGGATAACATACCAGAAGAAGGCGGCAGGGATTATGGCTCACCCAACGTAGTCATAGCCTTCCCCATGGCTTCTATATCATCTATGGAGACGTGCTCAAACGGTATAAAGGTCTCCACCACCGCCACGCCCGTCTCTTGGGCCCCTAAAGTTTTAAAGCAGGCTCTGACATGCCTGCATCCGCCTCTTGAACCCCCAAAGACTCAGGTGCAGGCCCCGAGACGCCCACGTCAGACTCTTGGGAAGTCTCCTCCTCCGGCTCCTTATAAGAGATAACTGAGGCAGCCGCTCATCAGGGACGATCCCTTCTCCCTTACGTCTGTGAATTTTCAAAAATACCAGAACCAAGATATTTATATATAGGACCAGGAAGAATCAAACTAAGGGGTTCTACAAGTACCCCCTCAGCATCCAAAGTAGGGTCTATTTCAGGATCCTCCACCGTGAGGGGTCCTACCTCTTCCCTTGCAGCCTTCTTCGCGAGATATTTCCTTTTTGCTGAAGACCCCTTCCCTGGTGCCACCTCGGTCCTAGCCTTCTTCAAGTACCAAGCATGGGGGGTCTCCGCCTTCGTCCTCCGCTTGACAGCGGAGGAGCGTCGGATGAAGAAGTCGTCTCCTCTTCTTCCGTCAAGGGATCCAGATCCATCAGCAAAGGCTTGGCAACGCCCTTGCCCTTCTTTGGTATCCGTCACACTTTTGTGTCCAGAGGCATCAACATGGTGCCTTCGATATAGCTCGTCTCTAGGTTAAAGCCAGCCTTTCTTTGGTTCGATATAGCTCGTCTCTAGGTTGGTTGTGTAATAATACGTTATCGCCGTGTGTAGCATCCATGGTGCTACCCCAGCCGATGGCAAGCGAAATTGGACCCGAGTTCCAGTGGCATTCTAGTAGCTCCAGGCCCAGGCTCCATCAAGCAAGCTCCCGCCATATCCAAAGGAAGCACTCGGGTGACCCAACAGGAGCTGGGTATAACCGAACTAGCGAGCAAAGAGACTCGGCAGGTAAGGCTCCGTAAAGACTTCATCCCAATTCTTATATACTAAATAGGAGGGACACATAGCTTGAAGCCAATGGAAAAGCCCCTCGGACAGATTTTGAGACTCTCCCTCGATACCCTGATGGACAGTATCCCGTTCCTCGGGCGTTAAATTTGGCTCAGAAGTAAAGAAACTACAGTCAGTCATAAAGAAGAGCTTCCTCCTATAATCAGGGACTGTGTTGAGCCTCCACTTTATCTTTCAATATTTGCGGATCGTGGCATCGGCCGCCACCATATCATTATCGGTTCTAGGGCTCATCAGGGAACCATGGTACAAGAAAAGCCAACCCATCAAATAATGATAGGGGAGCTCAATCCGATTAAAATATCCTTTGCCCCTATGATCCTTGAACTTATGGGCGAAGTTACGAAGCTCCCGATGGATGCAGCATACAATCGCTGGTAGAAGAGCCACCTTGTGGCCGAAAGCTAACTTCACGGCCGGGAGAATAAGGGGATGACTATTCCTGTCTATGGTTTTGGACCCGCCTGGGACGACGCAATTTTGTAACCAGAGCATCAAGTATCCTGCCAGCACGGCTTTGGCGGACAACTTGTGCACGTCCATGTAGAAGTAGCTAAGCTCCTCTTCGGGAGTAGTCAGGTCATCGACGGGTTCTTCTTCCTCTTTGCCTATGGAACCCTCAGCTTCTTCTTCCTCGCCTGGGCCGATTCTCATTACGCCCGAATCAGGTCGGCCACTTCTTGTTCAGTCTGCGGCATCCGGACTTAAACTTTCTTTGACTCCTTAGGTCCAAAAAGAGATAGCGAGTCCAGATTATGATATGGGGGAAAGACCCCTCGGACGAATTCTTCTTCTTTGACATCCGCTGACAGATGTCGTGGTGGCAGAGTAGTTTCTGGTATACCGCCAGGATTTTTGGGTTCTCCGCCTCTAATTCTCGTAGTTTCTCGTTGCTCGGGGTATACTCTTCATAGGGCGCATAGCCCCAAGAAAGTTTTGAGGCTAGTGTGGTATACTTCACCGTACGGGGCATTTTGTGCAAAGCCAGCCCAATTTTGCCATAATGTGTGAAGAAGGTCATAGTGCGACAATTGTACAACTCCATCAAAGCGACGAATAGGGGCCGATTAACCTCTAGTTCGTACTATATGCCCCGTACGGCAAAGAACAGATTGGCCGCCCTAAGCTCCTGCCAATACTTCCTCAGGTCCCAGAGAGTCAGGCAATACTAGGAGTCACTGTAGTATGTCCAGGTGAGACCCCGTGTCACCCCCACTTTTTGGATTAGGAGTATTTTCGTCTTTTCGTAATTAATGAGTAAACGACTGCATGATAATTGATTATTCTCAATTGTTGTGATTTTATTTTGTTGCACCTTACCGTCGTTTGAATTTTAGAACACCACTTGCATTTACTTTTATTAAACTGATGCATAAGTCGAACTTGTACAACTTTTCATTGTTTAGACACTTTGGTGCAAGAGTGCATTAAGGTATCCATCCCGTTGGACGATACGTAAATAAACCCAAATTCTCCTTTAGGTGTAAATTCCATAAATTCTTGGAAGTGTGTAATACAACATCAATTTTCCATAAACCATGGCCTCAGACCATCGAACCAATGCATTCTAGCAATTTCTTTATTATTTGAAAATCCAACCATTGTAATACCCATGAGAAAGCCCAATCTCAAGAAGGCCTTGACCAGACCTAATTCTAGGTCAACCCAAAGTCTACTATGATTACATATATATATATAGTATTGCTTCCCTTTTTCTTTCTCAACCAAAACCTAATACACCAGCCGACAATCTCAACCCCCCCCCCCGACTTTACTATTTACCGCCGAACCCGACCGTGAACTCGTCGAAATCGACCGCCTGGAACGCTGAACCGAGCCCCGACTGCACGGAGCATGCTGCCCCGCCTGGAACGCTGAACCGAGCCCGACTGCTTTCGCCTGGAGCCGCTCGACGACCAGACAGTGTTCACCGGAGCCGCTCAGACCCGCTCGACGACCCGACTGTGTTCGCCGGAGCCGCTCAGACCCGCTCGACGACCCGCTGCTGTCGACGCCGAGTACCCCCGCCGCTCGTCAACACCACTTCAGTTGACCCCGCGCCGGACTAAACGCATTCACGACGAATCCCGACCGTGCACCGCCTGACCTCGTTCCACCTCGACCGGCCACCCCCTGTTCGTTGACATCATCGTCCTCGTCATCGTGCCACGTGCAGGTTCGCTCCTGTCCACGTTCCCGTCATTCCCTGTGATTATATATATAACTATAAAGACTTATGTATATACGTATTTGCATACGTATTGGTATATTGGTATATATATAATATGTTCTCAGCTAATATCTATATACATACGTATAAGTAGTGTATAGGTATCCCCTAGTATATAAATACGTGTATTATAATCATAATTAATGAATATTAATGTATATGCCTATGAACCGTATAATGCTCAATTAGTTTAATACATATATACATATCTATTATGAGTGTAATTAATTAGTATGATCAGAGATTAGTTCATATTAAGTCCTATGTATCATATGTCCGAGATGTTTTGATTGTGACCACGGATACCCCGTAGTTACATCTACCTGTGACCATGTAGCATGATAGTAGACTGCCATATGTACACTGACATACTGGCAGGACCGTACCATTGACTGTCTGTTATGCATAGCAACTACAGACGTGACCCCTAGTATAGTCCTTGATCATTATGTTGACTGTGAGCTAGAGTATTGTCTGATGAAGTATTATATTATATGCTATGTCTATAGGACTGTTGGATCATTCTGACGACACCTTGGAACCCAGACAGTGGTATTGCCAGCTAAGGACCACAGGCGAGTACATTCTCTGACAGTTTCTATTATGTTGATTATCTCTATAATTCTTGTTATATAGCGTACATGACTCTGACACTGTTCTTTACACGAGTTAGCATCATTGAGACCTGTCATGAGGAGTCATGATTGGAATCCATCGTGCTAGCTGGGAAAACGGGGAAGTATTAGTAGTTTATGTGATCATACCCAACTTACATGCAGCATTAGCTCACCCACATTTCACGTCGGTGCAGCCTTACCCTTACATGCCTCATCGCTGTTACATCTGGTTAGCCTGACCTGTTGGGGATGACCGCTAATCAATGTAATGAGTCATATAGTCCCAAGCCGGTCACATGATATACTGATATTTCACACACTTAGTTAGATATTCTTGACATGTATCTTTAGTACATTGATCTAGCATCTCTACATGTTCTAGTTATTGTTCTTGTACACACTTGCATACCAGTTCATTGTTCTTGCGTGTACTTGTAGTTCTATTCATTGTTAGATGCATATTGATGATGATGTTCCAGTATTTCTTATTCCAGTATTTCTTTATTCCAGCATTTCCTTTATTCCAGTATCTTATTGCCAGTTGTTCATATCTGTCTTGTATTTTTTTACACTGTATTATAGTTTTTGTCAATATATGTGGAACTGCTGTTAGAGGTGTATTTCGTTCCAATCCTGACTGGATATTTTTTCCAGAGAATCTTGAGGATTTCTGTACCATGCACTACGGACCAGGTATAGATGCAGACTATGTACCAGAGATCCTAGAGGAGACCATGATTCTAGATGAGGCATTGCCTACAGCTATCTAGATAGTATTTATTTATGCTTGAGACTTATGGAGGTTGTTTCAGTTTATGCTTAGACTCATGTTAAGTTTAATTGGAGACTTGTGTTGGATAGCTAGATTGTGAGTTATCTTTATGTTTGAGACATGGTGTTTAACTATGTCATTTCCTTTTATCTTTTATCGTGCCTTATAGTTGTTGTGATTGAGTTACCTTATGAGATTATTGTGAGATGTATATTAACCTTCTTATGGAGATGGATATCATTGACAGGCGTTTAGATATATAGTATTACTCTGACCTAGATAGCGTTCTACTGCCGATGCTGCGGCGTAGGCTGGACGTACCCACGCTCTCGTGCCCCTATACCGAGTGCGGGTCGTGACACCCCGCAACTGGCCCGTAGGGTAGAATCCCTTCTTGTCAACCTGATGAAGAAAAGTGCCCACCACATATATACTTATGTTCGGTCTTAGTTCACTGTTGATAAGACCAGGCTTCAGTCCGACTAGGGAATAAGAGGGTGACTCCTTGGCGCTATAAAATACTCCCTTGCTTTATCCGATCCCGAGACGGATGTTGCCCAGAGAGGCCCCCTTTGGCTTAGAGGTCAGGTCCCAATCCATCCGTCGTGGACCCATCAGCATCTTCAGGTCCGATACAACCAAGTAACGGCTGTAGGAAGAAAATGTCATCTCCGACCCGTTAAAAGTAAAATACTAGTCTTCTCTAATGGGCCCCACCTGAGGAGACTCCAGTGTGTCCCCGAATAGGAAGTACAGCTTCTGAAAGAAATGCTTTCCATATTCAGCAGGGATCTTTCCCACGTCGATCTGACTTAGAAGGAAGGCGTCTGCTCGACGATCTTTTGTTGACGCTCCTGCGGGAGGTCCTTTTTAACTTGGTTCCTAATATCCACCACCAAGTCTCCAAGATTCATATTTTGGGGTAGAAGGTTATGCCTGGGTACCAGTTCGCCGGAGGGTATGGTGGGCAATACCACTGCAAATCAAACAAGGGGACATGATCAAAATTAATCAAAAGAATTCGGCCAAGGGGAATGCCCCTATTCTGCCAAAGCTTAGCCATGCAAAAAATAATCTTATGCAGCTGAGGCACCCATGTGGTAGAGACAACCATGCGATCGAGATCAACTATGAGGCATGGTCACCCATGCGGTAGGGCCAGTCATGCTGCTAAGGCCAGCCATGCATGCGGCAAAGTGGCCATGCGGCCGAGTGGCTTATGAGACTAAGCCACCCATGTGGCAGAGAGTAAGTTGGCACATAGACGGATCCATGCATCCAACCGTGTATGTCACTACCACATTTTTTAGGAAATAATATTTTGGTTATTTCATAATTAATTAAATATTATGCATATTATATATTTATTAATTATATTATTTAATTATTGTTAAATATTAGTTTATTATTTTAGGATTATGTTAGTAGACCTAACTAGTTTAGATTAGATCCATGGACCAATATTTATATTTAGTTAGAATTGAGCCCAATTATAGGCCCATTCATTAGGAGGATGATTAATTAAATTAAATCCATTAGACTAGAACCATTCCTCCTTAATTATTTCTTCATGAGAGGCACCAAGGGGTATTTTAGTCATTACATAGTATCTTGGGGAGGGGGCTAGTGGCCGGCCATGATAAATATAGGAGAAAATTTTCTCTCTCCTCATTTTTACTTTAAATCTAGATCTAGAATTTTCTTTCCCAATTTCTTCATTCCCACACCAAATTTTTTCCCAATTTCTTTCCAAATCACCATTGGAGGCTAGTAGAGAAAGGATCTACAAAGAGAAAGCAAGGATCTACAAGGAGGAGCAAGGATATACAAGTTGGAGGTTCATTTCACAAATTTTAGAAGTTTTATTGGAAATCTATCTCCTAATAGGTAAAATACAATTTTTTTCTCTTTGTTTAGACTATAAATCTGTGTTTTAATCATTAAAAACCATCCTATATAATAAGGTTACCCATAAAAATTGGAATTAGGTTCATATGAGGCCTATGGAGAAAGTTATGGTGTATTTTGTGTCAATTTTAGAGAAATTTTGAGATTGACACATGTTGTATTTATCAATTGGTCAATTAGACCAAATTGATATGTGTTTGATTGTATGTGGCTAGTGTCATGTCTACAATTAGATACGTGTAGGCCGTATCCCAACAAATTGGAGATACGGGTCAATTTAAGAGTTTTCCTCCGACACAGGGCTTTGTGCATGTCATATTTTGACATGGACACGTAGATGTATATTTTACTCTTCATATTGTTCATATATAATATTTTAGACTTGCTCGTGTCCTTCGAGGTACGTTTGGTTGTGTGGTGGACTCATATCGCAAGCGTATCATAGATCTAGTGTGATACAGGTGTAATGCACTCCACGTGTTTGTTCTATTGCATTTCTAGATTCAATTTGAATTGTTTATAGTTATTAGTGATATATGTATTCATATGTGTATATATATAGTATTATGTGTATATATATATATATATATATATATATATATATATATATATATATATATATATATATATATGTATGTTGGTGTTTATATATGTATATATGCATGTGTATATATATAGATGTAGATATGTATATGTGTTATGTTTATATGTATATATATATATATATATATATATATATATATATATATATATATATATATATATATATATATATATATATATATATGTATAGTTATGTGTATGTTTATAGTTGTAGTTATATATGCATAGTTGTGTGTGAGAGAGAGTGGTTATACATATATATGTATATAGTTATATAGATAGTGTATTAATATATATAGGTGTTTATGTGTATGGATGAGAGTTACATATACATGTGTATGTATATATATATATATATATATATATATATATACATAAAAGTGCTTGTGTTTGTGTTTAGTTGTATAGTTGTGTGTGTGTGTGTGTGTGTGTGTGTGTGTGTGTGTGTGTGTGTGTGCGCATGCTAGGGGTCGGGCAGCAGCACAGTAGGTAAACAGTATGTATCGGCAATTGTGTAGTGGCAAGCATCACTATCAGCCAGTGCCATAGCAGCAGTTTTAGTGCAGTAAAGCATTCAACATTGAAATCAGCAAACATCACAGCAACAGCAGGTTGCAGCATCAGCAGTTTGTGCAGCAACTGAATCGAGCAGCTGCAGCAGCATCACTCAGCAGAGACTACAGTAGCAGCAAGGCAATAGCATATCAGTGCACGAGCAGCAGCGAGTTGCAGCAGCCACTACAGCAGCAGTTTTAGATACAGCAGCAACAGCAAGCAGAGGGCAAGCACAGCTGCAGCATCTCAGTGCAGAAACATAGCACAGTGGAGCAGTAGCTCGAGGAGGCAGTATCAGCAGCAGGGTATTTGCAATAATGTGAGTAGTTTATGAGTTAGTTCCTAGTTAGTATTAGTTAGCTTGTTTAGTTCAATAGTTTAGTTAAGTTATCTAGTTAATTAGTTATCTATATATATGTACTTGTTATTAATTAGTAGTTAGATATATATATACATACTTATGTATCTCTAGCTATATATATGTTTGAATGTAGGTATGTATATATATTTATATGTATTAGTATGTACTAGTAGTTAGTATAGTATAGTAGTTTGGTATTAGTAAATATATGTTAGTTATAATTAGAGTTTGGGTAGTTAGCTATATGCTAGAGTGACATTACCTTGAGATACCAAGGTAAATGTCAAGGTATTGGGTCGATACTCAAGGTATTAGATTTGAGTATCAAGATGGGGGTGTAGTGGTGCGATACCGCATTGGTTCAAAGCCGAGGTATCCACTTAGCATTAGTTTAATTAGGAATATTATATATTATTGATTGTATATACATATTGTGATATTTCATATCTAATTGAGTTGCGTATCATGCGATACGGTATCCTATTGGTTTCCTAGTATCCTAGTTTAGCTAGTGTAGCTTAGTTGCATAGTGTATGGACCCAATATCCTAGAGATAGACTCATACAACCTAGAAGTAGGTAGTTTGACCTAGGTTGACCTAGTTTGACTGTTTTGACTTAGAATTGGCTTTATGACCTAGAAGTTGACTAGTTTAACTTATTTTTATTCTGAAATATTGTATTGATGTAATATTCCATATTTAGGTCTTCGAGACACCATTCCGGACATATGTGATATTGTTCACCAGATTTCAGACGAGTACATTCTTTGATAGTTTTTCATTTTTGATATCCTCTATGTCTCTTGTATCTAGTATAGATATTCTTGATTTTTTGACACGATGGTTACACGGATTGGTATATCCGGATCTCGTCATGAGATATTATTTCTTGGTATTTATGGTGTATCTTGTGCAATCCTTGTTCCTTGTTCTTCTAGTACATGTACAAACATTGGTTCATGAGAAGAGTAACGCCCTTCTTGTGGAAACCCGTATCATAATATACCATGGTTGGATCCACTATACCAGTCAGGGGCGGGGAGTATTTAGTGTAGATATATGATCATACCCTCCTTGTGAATATCTTATTCCTTGTAAGTGTTGATCATACACCGTACGTATGATTAACCAGGCCATTTATCCTTGTGCAAGTTGCTTGTGCAAGTTCCCAAGCTGATTACATGTTAAAGCTGGTACTCACTCACTTAGTCATTAGTATTCTTGTTCATTGCCATATTGTTCATTCTTGTATTTATTTTAATATTTCCTTTATTGTATATCCCTTGTATCTATATGTTGTATCTTGTATATTTCATATCTATTTACTTTTACATAGTTTATATCATTTATTAGAACTGTTGTTAGAGATGTACTCTGCTCTTTTCCTGACTGGATATATTTTTTCCAAATGACACTAAGGAGTGGTACCCCACTCACTACGGACCTCGGGACGTTGTGGGCTTAGAGTCAGAGACCTTAGCTCAGGAGGGTATCATCCCGACTGAGACAGATGACCCAGGACTCATAGCTTAGATGATTAGTTTCCTTTTGTACTGGATTTGTCTCCAATATTGTTATTAGTTTTCTCTGACTCATTTGATGTTATTATTGTCTCATGAGTTGTATTGGTGATCCTTCTATTCTTTTATCATATTTGTGCTATATTTCCATCTTAGATCTGTGATTGAGTATATTCATATTATTGGTGGCATATTTATATTGATAGATAGTTTACCCAAACAGCGTTCTACCGCTGATGCTGTGGCGTAGGCTGGGTGTTGTTTACTACTTGCATCCCTACACCGGGTGCGGGTCGTGACACATTTTTAGTAGTGGCCCATGCAGGTCTTTGAGGTCCAATTTGTGTGATTCATGGTGGTGCTCTGAATTGAGTGCTATTACGAGCATGTTTCAGGATATAGGTTATAGGCTAAGAATACACAATCACATCTAGAAAAAACCCTATTGAATCATTTTAACTATTCTTCCTTGATATTGATATTGATCTTTAACTGTCCTTCTTTGAATGTCTTATATATTGTGCCATATTTATTATTTTCTTTTGCTTTGTCTCAGGATGCCGCCTAAGACTAGATCACAACAGGGGAGAGCATCTTCTAAGAGATCTATGACTTTTTGAGAGCCTGCACCTGTCACTTCTCCGGTGATTGGCGTGTCAGCTGCATTCGGGGGTCCACCTCCAACTCAGAGGACAGTTTCGACTGTATCTGAGGGACTTCCACCTCCACCTTCTGTGCCAATATATACGACTCAGATATTTATACTATTTTACGAGATATTGGAGGCACAGAGGGCTAAGTCTGAGGCACACCAAAGATAGACCGACGTGTTATGACAGGACATCGAGAGTGCTCATCAGCTTACTCTTGCCGTAGTAGAGAGAGAAGTTTTGGTCCAATAGTAGGTTGCTCCGCAGGTTGCCCAGCTTCGGTCAGGCAACATTCAGGACTTCAAGAAAGTGGAACCTTGGGTCTTCAAGGGGATGGAGGGCATCATCTACGCTGATGATTGGCTCAAGGATATTTAGCGTCTTATGAGGGTGTCCCATCTTTTTGAGGATCTGAAGGTTGAGGTAGTAGGACTTCAGTTGTTCGACGTCGCCCACATTTGGTTCAGGAATGAGCCAATTATTGCTGATGTAGGGCAGTCTTGGGAGGTGTTCAAGGACCTCTTCAAGAAGAAGTTCTTTGCTCGGGCAGACAGATTAGACTTGGGGAGGCAGTTTAAGAGCCTTATTTAGGGGAGCATGTCTGTAGAGGAATACGCTGTAGAGTTTGGTAGGCTAAGCCAATTTGTGGAGTATTTGGTAAGAGAGACGGAGGTTCGAGCTATTCATTTTTGTGAGGGTCTAAACTGGGAAGTAAAGATCCCCATTCCGTCTTTTTATGAGACCTATTCGGAGATACTTACGGAGGCACACAAGGTTGAGCGGGAGTTGGGTTTGAAGCCCAAGGGAGATCATGATTCTTTTCTGGGGCTAACAGCAGCTCAGTGACTGTTAAGCGTCCTTATTTCCAGTCCAGGCCTTTTCAGCAGCCGCAGCAGCACCAGACTCCAGCTAGGGTGCCATTTCACCATGCACCACAATAGCAGAGACAGTTATAGCAAGCTTCCTGCCACTTTTGTAAGAAGTCCGACCACATCTGGAAAGTTTGCAGGAAAAGGTTGGGAGTTTGTTTGTATTATGGTGCCGAGGGGCATCGGCTGAGGGAGTGTCCTTCCAATCCTCGTCGTGCAGTTCAGGGAGCAGCTCCAGCTCCGAGGACATAAGTGAGGCCACCTGCAGTACAGCCGAGGGGACCGCCGTTTTTGACCCAGTAGCAGCGTTATGCCCAGTACCAACATCAGGGAGGTGCACGTCAGGGACGAGCATTCACTATGATAGTCGAGGAGGTCGAGCCCACCGAAGATGTCATCGCAGGTTCTGTTCATCTTGATTTTATTCCAGCTTTAGCTTTATTTGATAGTGGTGCCTCCCATAGTTTTGTATCTGTTTCTTTTGCTCTGAAGCATCGTTTGGTAGCTGAGTCTTTGCTTAGGACTTGTAAGATCATGACCGGGAGAGGCATTATCTTGGTTAATGATATTTGCAATGATCGAAGAGTTACTCTGGGAGGCCGGAAGCTGAGTGTGTGTCTACTTGTAATACCACTTCAGAGCTACAATATTATACTCGGGATAGATTTATTTAGTAGGCACCGTACTAGAATAGATTATAGAGGAGGTAGAGTTTTGTTTGGCCTGCCAGGAGAGCTAGAGTTTGAGTTTGCTAGAGGAGCTGCAGAGCAGGGAGAAGGCATTATTTGTGGAGCTATAGTAAAAGACAAGGAGTTGCCGCATCCGTTGATAGCAAAGTTCTTGGATGTATTTTCTGAGGAATTGCCAGGATTGCCGCCAGATCGAGATGTTGAATTCTCTATAGACTTGGTGCCAGGTGCATAACCAATTTCATAACATGTCTATAGAGTAAACAACAGCAAGCTGGTCGAGCTGAAGAAGCAGGTGGATGAATTACAGGATAAGGGGTTTATCAAATTGAGCTCTTTACCTTGGGGAGCCCCAGTATTGTTTGTACCGAAGAAGGATGGATCGGTGCGCATGTGCATTGATTACAGGGCATTAAATAATCTTACTATCAAGAATAAATATCTATTGCCACGGATTGATGACCTGTTCGATCAGTTGAGTAGTGCCAAGGTATTTTCTAAGATAGATTTGAGATCAGGCTACCACCAGGTGAAAGTGAAGCCGGAGAACATACTAAAAACTGCTTTTAGGACTTGGTATGGTCAGTATGAGTTTATGGTGATGTCATTTGGGTTGACTAATACCCCGGTGGTATTTATGAATTTGATGAACAAGGTGTTCCATCAGTACCTTGACAAGTTCGTGGTGGTGTTCATCGTTGACATACTCATATACTTGAAAACACCGGAGGAGCACGAGGAGCATTTGCGAATTATGTTGGATGTGTTGAGGAAGGAGAAGCTGTATGGAAAGCTGTCCAAGTATGAGTTCTTCCTAGAGAAGGTGGAGTTCTTAGGATATGTTGTAACTGGTGATAGAATTTTAGTGGATTCGTAGAAGATCGCAGCAGTGGAGTCTTGGAAGATCCCGAGTTCAGTAGTAGAGATCAAAAGTTTCTTGGGTTTGGTAGGCTACTACAAGAAGTTTGTGCAAGATTTTTCGAAGATTGCCGAGCCGATGACCAGACTCGCCAGGAAGGATGTAGAGTTTATTTGGATATAGGAGTACCAGGTTGCTTTTGAGGATTTAAAGAAGAGGTTGACATCTGCTCCTATTTTGACATTGCTATTAGGGTCTGGAGGTTTCACTATTTATAGTGATGCATCAGGGAAATGTTTGGGTTGTGTTCTTCAGCAGAATGGAAAAGTGATTGTCTATGTATCTAGGCAGTTGCATCCTCTTGAGAAGAACTATCCTACCCACGATTTAGAGTTGGCAGCTGTCATCTTTGCCCTAAAGTTATGGAAATATTATTTATACGGAGAGCGTGTGGAGATCTTCACAGATCATAAGAGCTTGAAGTACGTTTTCACTCAGAAGGAGTTGAACGTGAGGCAGCGACGGTGGCTGGAACTGATGAAGGATTTTGACATATCTTTGTAGTATCATCCTGGAAAAGCCAATATAGTTGTCGATGCCTTGAGCAGGTATCCAGTAGCTATATTGTTAATGTAGGATCGGTATTTGTTAGAGGACTTTGAGAGCTTGGACATTGAGGTAATAGTTCCTGGTTTTGCTATGCAAATATGGGGGTTGTAGATACACTCAGAGTTTATGGACAAGATCAAGGCAGCCCAGTATGAGAATATATTTTTGAGGAGCATCAGAGCTCAGGTGAGAGCAGGATTGGAGGATGTTTTCACTATTGCTGAAGATGGTTCTTTAAGCATGGTGTTAGATTGTGTATGCCTAGTGGGGAGCTGCGTGAGGAGGTATTGTAGGAAGCGCATCGGTCTCAGTATTCCATACATCCAGGTGCCAACAAGATGTATCGGGATATGTGAGAGAGTGTGTGGTAGTATGGCATGAAGAGGAAAGTGGCACAGTTTGTATCCAGATGCTCAGTGTGCCAGTAGGTGAAAGCCGAGAGGCAGAGGCCAGGCGATTTACTTCAGCCATTACCCATTCCAGAGTGGAAGTGGAAGCACATTACTATGGATTTTGTGTCCGGACTTCCACGATCTCCAGGAAAAAAAGATGTGATTTGGGTCATCGTTGGCAGGTTGACCAAGTCGGCCCACTTTTTGCCTTTCAAGGTGGATTTGTCTACGGAGAAGCTGGCAGAGATGTATGTGAGGCAGATCGTCAAGATACATGGGGTTCCCGTCAGCATAATCTCGGATTAGGATAGTCGTTTTACTTCTCATTTCTGGAGGAGTTTGCAGGCGAATTTGGGCACCCAACTCAAGTTCAGTACTGCATATCATCCCTAGACATATGGGCAGTCAGAGAAGACTATTCAGACACTCGAGGATATGCTGCACACTTATGTATTAGATTTTGGGGGATCTTGGGAGGACTATCTCCATTTGGTATAGTGTGCTTACAACAACAGCTACCAGGCTAGTATAGAGATGTCACCATTTGAGGCTCTATACGGTCGAAGATGTCATACTCCCTTTTCATGGGACGATATTGGAGAGAGAGTTTTGCTAGGGCCTGAGATGGTTATGAATGCAGTGGAGAAGGTTAAGCTGATCAGAGACAGACTTCGAGTGGCGCAGGACAGACAACGGCATTGGGCCGATAGCCACCGGAGACCTTTGGAGTTTGAGGTATAGATTTAGATTTTTGTTTTGTGCTTGTTATTGGTTGTTTATTATAGATTAAGTTCTTAAGGTTGTATTTTGTTCTAGGTTGGTAGTTTGGTATTTCTGAGGATTTCTATGACACGAGACATGATTCATTTCGGTGGAGGCAGAAAGCTTAGTCCGCGATTCATCGGACCTTTCACTATTCTAGAGAGGGTCGGTGTAGTTGCTTACAAACTAGACTTGCCACCTACATTGGAGGGAGTGCATAACGTGTTTCACGTGTCATAGTTGAGATGGTACGTGGTGGATCATAGTCACGTGTTGGATCACTCAGAGATAGAGGTGGGCCCTACTCTTAGCTATCCAGAGCAGCCAGTTGAGATTTTGGATCGGAGAGAGAATGTGTTGAGGAACCAGACTATTCTCTTGGTACGTGTCGCATGGAGGCATCACTTTTCGGGGGAGTATACCTGGAAGAGAGAGGATGAAATGCGAGAGCATTACCCTTATTTGTTTGTGCCTTGAGGTATGTTCTTTTCTGTTCTATTTTTTATTTTCTGGGGGTAGTTTCGTCTTTGAATTTTGGGGACAAAATTATTTTAAGGGGGGTAGACTTGTCACTACCACATTTTCTAGAAAAGGATATTTTGGTTATTTCATAATTAATTAAATATTGTGCATATTGTATATTTATTTATTGTATTATTTAATTATTGTTAGATGTTAGTTTATTATTTTAGGCTTGTGTTAGTGGACATAACTAGTTTAGATTAGATCCATAGACCAATATTTATATTTAGTTAGAATTAAGCCCAATTATAAGCCCATTTATTAGGAGAATGATTAACTAAATTAAACTCATTAGACTAGAATCTTCCCTCCTTAATTATTTCTTCATGAGAGGCCCCAAGGGGTATTTTAGTCATTGCATAGTAGCTTGGGGAGGGGGCTAGTGGTCGGCCATGATAAATATAGGAGGGAAATTTCTTTCTCCTTATTTTTACTTCAAATCTAGATCTAGAATTCCAACTTTCAAATTTCTTCATTTCCACACCAAATTTCTTTCCAATTTCTTCCTAAATCACCATTGGAGTCTAGTAGAGTAAGGATCTAAAAAGAGAAAGCAAGGATCTACAAGGAGGAGCAAGGATCTACAAGTTGGAGGCCCATTTCACCAATTTTAGAAGTTTTATTAGAAATTCATCTCTCAATAGGTATAATTCAGTTTTCTCTCTTTATTTAGACTATAAATATATGTTTTAATCATTAGAAACTATACCATATGATGTGGCTATCCATAGGAATTGAAATTAGGTTCATAGGAGGCCTATGGAGAGTTATAGTGTATTTTGTGTCAATTTTAGGGGAATTCCGATATTGACACATGTTGTGTTTATCAATTGGTCAATTAGACCAAATTAAAATGTGTTTGATTGTGTGTGGCTAGTATCGTATCCATAATTGGATACGTGTCGGCCGTATTCCAACAAATTGGAGATACGGGTTAATTTGGGGATTTTTCTTCTATACGGGACTTTGTGCATGTCATATTTTGACACGGACATGTAGATGTGTATTTTACTATTTGTATTATTCATATATACTATTTTAGACTTACACGTATCCTTCGGGGTACGTTTGGTTATGTGGTGGACTCGTATCGTAAGCGTATCATAGATCTAGTGTGATACGGGTGTGATACACTCCACGTGTTTGTTCTATTGCATTTCTAGATTCAATTTGCATTGTTTATAGCTATTAGTGCTATATATATATATATATATATATGTATGTTGGTGTTTATATATGTATATATGCATATGTATATATATAGATGTTGATATGTATATGTGTTATGTTTATCTGTATATATATATATAGTTGTGTATGTTTATAGTTGTAGTTATATATGTATAGTCGTGTGTGGGAGAGAGTGGTTATACATATATATGTATATAGTTAGTGTATTGATATATATATATAGGTGTTTATGTGTATGGGTGAGAGTTATATATACATGTGTATATAGTTATGTATATAAGTGCTTGTGTTTGTGTTTAGTTGTATAGTTGTGTGCTTGTGTGTGTGTGTGCTTGTGTGTGTGTGTGTGTGTGTGTTTGTGTGTGTGTGTGTGTATGTGCGCGCGCGCTAGGGGTCGGGCAGCAGCACAACAGGGAAACAATGTGTATCAACAACTGTGTAGTGGCAAGCATCACTATCAGCCAGTGCCATAGCAGCAGTTTCAGTGCAGTGAAGCATTCAGCATTAAAATCAGCAAACATTACAACAACAGCAGGTTGCAGCATCAGCAATTTGTGCAGCAACTGAATCGAGCAGCTGCAGCAGCATCACTCAGCAGAGACTGCAGTAGCAACAAGGCAACAACATATCAGTGCCCGGGCAGCAGCGAGTTGCAGCAGCCATTGCAGCATTGCAGCAACTGCAGCAGCAATTTTAGATGCAGCAACAACAGCAAGCAGAGGGCAAGCAGCAGCTGCAGCAGCAATTTTAGATGCAGCAACAACAGCAAGCAGAGGGCAAGCAGCAGCTGCAGCATCTCAATGTAGAAATATAGCACAGTGGAGCAGCAGCTCGAGGAGGCAGTATCAGCAACAGGGTATCTGCAACAAGGTGAGTAGTTTATGAGTTAGTTAGTATTGGTAAGCTTGTTTAGTTCAATAGTTTAGTTAAGTTATCTAGTTAATTAGTTATCTATATATATGTACTTGTTGTTAATTAGTATTTAGATATATATATACATACTTATGTATCTCTAGCTATGTATATGTATGTATGTAGCTATGTGTATACGTTTATATGTATTAGTATGTATTGGTAGTTAGTATAGTATAGTAGTTTAGTATTAATAAATATATGTTAGTTATAATTAGAGTTTGGGTAGTTAGCTATATGCTAGAGTGACATTACCTTGAGATACCAAGGTAAATATCAAGGTATTAGGTCGATACTCAAGGTATTGGATTTGAGTATCAAGATGGGGGTGTAGTGGTGCGATACCGCATTGGTTCAAAGCTGAGGTATCCACTTCGTATTAGTTTTAATTAGGAATATTATATATTATTGATTGTATATACATATTGTGATACTTTATATCTAATTAAGTTGTGTATCTTGCGATACGGTATCCTATTGGTTTCCTAGTATCCTATTTTAGCTAGTGTGGCTTAGTTGTATAGTGTATGGACCCAATATCCTAGAGATAGACTCATACAACCTAGAAGTAGGTAGTTTGACCAGTTTGACCTAGAGTTGACCTAGTTTGACTATTTTGACTTAGAATTGGCTTTATGACCTAGAAGTTGACTAGTTTAACTTATTTGTATTCCAAAACCTTGTATTGATATAATATTCTATATTTAGGTCTTCGATGCACCATACCGGACATCTGTGATACTGTTCACCAGATTTTAGGCGAGTACATTCTTTAATTGTTTCTCATTTATGATATCCTCTATATCTCTTGTATCTAGTGTAGATATCCTTGATTTCTTGACATAATGGTTACAAGTATTGGTATATCTGGATCTCGTCATGAGATGTTATTCCTTGGTATTTATGGTGTATATTATAAAAGCCTTGTTCTTTGTTCTTCTTGTACATATACAGATATTGGTTCATGAGAATAGTAGCGCCCTTCTTGTGGAAACTTGTGTCATAACGTACCATAGTTGGATCCACTATACCAGCCGGGGGCGGAGAGTATTTAGTGTAGATATGTGATCATACCCTCCTTGTGCATGTCTTGTTCCTTGTGAGTGTTGGTCATATACTGCACGTATGATTAACCAGGCCATTTATCCTTGTGCAAGTTCCCAAGTCGATCATATGTTAAAGCTAGTACTCACTCACTTAGTCATTAGTATTCTTGTTCATTGTCATATTATTCATTCTTGTATTTATTTCAGTATTTTCTTTATTGTATATCTCTTGTATCTATATATTGTATCTTGTATATTTTATATCTATTTACTGTTACATAGTTTATATCATTTATTAGAACCGTTGTTAGAGATGTACTCTGCTTCTTTCCTGACTGAATATATTTTTCCCAGATGACACTGAGGATTGGTACCCCACTCACTATGGACCTCAGGACATTTTGGGCTTAGAACCAGAGACCTTGGCTCTGGAGGGTCTCATCCCGACTAAGACAGACGACCCATGACTCATAGCTTAGATGATTAGTTTCCTTTTGTACTGGATTTGTCTTCAGCATTGTTATAGTTTTCTCTGACTCATTTGATGTTATTATTGTCTCATGAGTTGTATTCGTGCCTCTTCTATTCTTTTATCATATTCGTGCTATATTTCCATCTTAGATCTATGATTGAGTATATTCATATTATTGGTGACATATTTATATTGATAGATAGTTTACCCAAACAGCGTTCTACTGCCGATCTTGCGGCGTAGGCTGAACGTTGTTCACTACTTGCATTCCTGCACCGAGTGTGGGTCGTGACAGTGCATATGTGTCTCTGTGTTCAGCTGAACCCTTTCATCTTCCTCGTTCGAAACCTACCCTTGATCAGCAGCTGAATGTCAGCGGGGAATAGCGGAGGGTCCGCCACTACGGAGTAGGCCTTCCCCTTGCTCTTTGCCCTCCCCTTGCTCTTAGCGGCGGTGGCAGCAGCAGAGGAAGTGACTTTGTGGGCCATGTCAGCGAGAAGCAGTAATAAAGGAAGAGGAGAAAGTAGAGAGTTTCTTTATCTCTCCTCAGGACCCCTATATAGGTGGGGATATGCGGGTGGTGATAAATGTGGCGGTGGTTCAAATCCCAATGCCTAGATCCTGAAATATCAAAAAGATGATGGTGACTTCTCATTGATTGTGCTGCTTTATCTTCTCTGAACCGTGGCCTCGGACTCCGTGTCAACTGACAACACAGAATCCTAAGAGATCTTTTTGAAGATCAAACCAAATACACTCATTTAATGACTTGACAGTCTGGCAGAACGTGTTATTCGACAACACGGAGTTATATGGCATATCTCTACTATGGGGCCAAAAGTGCTCGATCATGCTTCTTATTCAAAGTATTTCAAACTCGTTATTTTAGAAACTTTGAAGGGGGTCTTGTAGAAGCATAAAAATACTACAGGCTGCATAGAGCTCATGCTGCATAAAACATGATAGATACGGCCTGACGGAAGCCGCATAATAGCCTTCATGCGGCCAAACCAACCAAGTAGGAAGAGGCCGCATAAAGGATCCCTGACACACTCTCCAATGTCTGACAAAAAGGCCTGACGGCCTCGAGACTCGCAATAAGGCGGCATATAAAAAGATAAAGAGTCATATCCTATAATTAATGACCTCGACAGACGAGCCATACTACATGTCCCGCCTATGCGGCTTCAACATTATGCGACCTCAATGATATGCGGCCTCACTCAAATGAAAGCTAATATACGGACATGACACATATGCGGCCAGAGCATACATGCGGCCTCGACTCTATGCGTCCTCATCCTCATGAAGCCAAAGTATCCATCAGACTAAAGGTTGACGAAAGCACATATGCGACCTCACCAACATGTGGCCAGAGTATCCATTCGATTAAGGCCCAAATGAGAGCACGTATGCGACTACAAGACCCATGCGGCCTCACCATTATGCGGCCAAGTTGTTATGCGGCCTCCATCTCACAAGATCTTTCTGTTATAACTGCAGAGATCTTCGTACAGCTGCTGCTGACTATGTGTCCAGCTGACTAAGTCATACCCACAACGGGTTGATAACAACCACGAGATCTTATCAAAAACATATCTGAACCGAACATACATGGCTGTTTTCTCGTGACGTGCGGCCATAGTTACAACCGCATGCTGTTGAAGTAGCCTTTTGCAGCCACCAAGCAGGAACATATGCGACATCCTTAGTACGTCCACAGGACGGCTATAAATAGCAAGGTACCAAACCTATACAAATGGCTAGCTGGCTATCTACGAACCTACACTCAAGGGAGAGAGAAGATCTTCTGTATCGGATCGTCCACGGAGTAAAAAGAGTTGCTATACTCCTAACCCTCCATCGTTACCCATATCATTACCCCCCAGAAAAAAATTAAAATTAGATTGTCTTCTAGGACTTCTTTGTACTTTATTTAGTTTGTTAATTAAATCAAGTTCTTTTAGTACTCCTTTTGATTTAATGGCAAACACTTAACAAGCTTTACGGGTGATAACACAACTGGCTCACCATCATGTGGCCCATAGTGCGTAGGACACCAGTCCTCTAATAAATTATTTGAATAATATATCCATTCAGGATTGGAGCGAAGTACAACACAAATAGCAGTTCCAATAATTGACAAAAACTATGAAACAGTAATAGCAATGAACATAAATGATTGAAGTAACTGAACTAGTATGTATCACGAGAAGAAGCACCACGATAAATAATGACAAGAACTGAGAACAATATGATGATGAACAATAATATAATGAACTGGAAAAGAGGAAACAATATGTATAAATGTGCCTTAAAATATTAGTAAGATAATGTGATCGGCTTAGGCCTAACACGGGCTATATATAAAAGGTGAGCTAGTATGATCATGCGTGAGTGACATGATCTGCTAACTATCATGGGCTATATTAAATCACGGGCTATAAGGTATAATCACATATCTACTAATACTTTCCCAACCTCCGACTATTACACAGATCCAAATTACGATACGTTATAACACGTATATCACACTACACGGTCTATAATATCATGCACTATGATCACGGTCTATATAATCACTAAGATATCATGGTAATCACTGAGTAATCATGAAACACGATACAGCGATCACTGAGTAACCACGATAATAGTATCTCATGACCAAAATCTACGTATACCGATCCGTGAAACCATCGTGTCAAGAATCAAATATATCAATACTAAATACATGAAACATAGAGGCCAGCAAATAAAGAAACTATCAGAGAATGTACTCACTTGTGGTCCTGAGCAAATAGTATATCTCAGTATCCGAGCTAGTGTCACACATACATAAATATGAATGGCATGTCAAAGGGGTATAATAAAGTGGTAATGAACTAAAATGCATTAAACATGCTCTTGTAGGCCATTTCCAGCTAAACTAGGTCGAGCTGGGTCAACCTTAGTCAAACTAGCTATTTCAAGGTTATTACCTTAGTGTATAGGTGATTATAAGGCTAAAATATGCAATACCAGATTATAAATAAATCCCTATGTCAATACTCAAGGGTATTAGTTAATCTAACGAAAAGACTTTTATATATATATATATATATATATATATATATATATATATATATATATATATATATATATATATATATTAGTTAATCTAACCAAAAGACTTAAGTATATATATATATATATATATATATATATATATATATATATATATATATATAAACTAACTGAACTAGGTGATATCATACACTAACTCATCTAATAACAATCTGAATCAAAATCTACTATACTAGCAACTGACATATACTACTGACACTATACTAATTTAGGATTGATACTAACTTACTAACAATAATACCCTCAAGTATACACTCCTACCTGATATCAATATATACTAACTATATCTTACACTAACTACCAACTCTAATAGCCACAACTGCTACATACACATTGATACTCATCATGGTCATTACCTGATACACTTACCTCTGCTCTCAGTTATGAACTGGTGTTGCTGCATATTAGCACTTCTAACACTAACTCTAAAACACCAACCTTTAAGACTCCCAACTGCCCGAGTCCTATCCAAATATCTGTAATATAGTGTTAAGTACACTGTGTGCATCCTCTTATCTGCTGTGAGCTTGGCCAACCCTAATTGCACAAGCACATACTAAAACATATTCAAATGATATACGAGTATACTAACTGATACTGATACTATACCTTGCTACTGCTGCTAAAGCATTGCTACTGCTGCTAAAGCATTGCTACTGCTGCTAAATATCTTGTTGCTGCTGCTGCACCTAGCTGCTGTTGCCTAGCTGCTGCTGTACCTAGCTGTTGTTATCATGTGCAGCAAGTTGCTGCTACAACTGAGTCTTTAACTCAATAACCTGAGCCCCCAACTAGTACACTACTGCTGCTGCTATTTGATCTTCTTTAAAGTCTGAACAGACCTATACTTTACCCTTCCTTCAGTTAACTGCTGCTACTGCTACTGTTATAAATTGGTGCTACTGCTGCTGCTTTTTAATCCTAAACCCCCTGCCTGATAATGCTGTACATAGCAAGCAGTGCACAGTACTGTGTGCACTAGACAGTGCACCCCCCTTACTGCTCTACTGAACTGAAACATGACTCCTTCACTCGAGCCATCACAGTCCCCCTACTCCACTGAACTGAATACAGTCCACACCTAAGCAAACCAACACATCTAACATATAACTAGCAGCCTATATCTAAACATATAATTATATATATATATATATATATATATATATATATATATATATATATATATATATATATATATATATATATATATAATACATACGAAAGAGACTTAACATCAAACACTTATAGTGTATTTGCAAGATACTCTATGATACATATCCAATTGAGAGTCAAAACCCCATAATACACTACAAATACTCATGATACTCCTCAATATCATCATTAGACAACTAAAGGAACTTGCTACAAAGAAAATTGAAAGGTATTAACACAAATCACCCAAAAACGAGCCATGTATCACATTGTATCACAAAATACTATGATACGCTCTACTCGTATCCAATTATGGACACTTACCTAGTCCCATAACCCTAATCTAAGTCTAATTAGATCTAATTGGTCTCATGACACACAATTGATGTGTCAATCTCGTAATTTTCCCTAATTGGACATAAATTATCATGTAACTTCTATAATACAAGTCACATGGACCTAATTCTTGATCATATGGGTAGCCTTAAACCAAGAAATATTTTCTAATAGTTAAATGCATGAATTATATTCTAATTTAAGGGTTGGATTCAGAATTTATCTATTGGGAGATTGATTCCCAATAAAATGCTCAATGGACACAATTAGGACACAATCTCCTTGTCAATTCCTCTTTCTTTAAGTGCTCCTTGCAATTCAAGCTCCAATACTTCTTTGATGATAAAATTGAGAGAGGATGGTTGTGAATTGGGTTGAATTTTTTGAGAGATGATTCAATTTGGGGAAGAACACAATTAGGGATCTAATTGGGATGAACTAATAAAGAGGAGAGAGAATGAAGAGCCTTATATGCCCCATTCCTTCTTCTCCAAGCAACAATAAATGTCTAATGTACCCCCACTAGTTAGTTATAAGGGATAATTAAGAAGGGCTAAATTGAAAAGCCTCTAAACTAATGAGGATTGAGCTAATCTCCTTAATTAATTAAGGAAGAGGGTCACCCATTTTTTTTTAATTTTAAAAAAATAAATTTTTTGGATTTTTCTGTAATCTTTAATTAATTATTAAAACTGTCCTTCATGGATTAATATTTCTATGTATTAAATTAAGTATTAAAATACTATAAAAATTATATTTTTGGGTGTATTATTAATTATTGGTTGTTGTGTAATTTTTCTAGAATTTATTGGGCTCAAAAACTATTTTTAAATTAGCTAAAATCCCTGATTTAATTAAACCAGACTTAAACCGGATTAAACCGAATTGAACCAGCTGAACCGGACCCAAACTAACCTGGACCCAAAACCTTAAACCCAAGTTGAACTGGACCCTAACCTAATGGGTCGGGTCCTACCCAACCCGACCCGACCCGACCCTACCCGACCCGACCCATTTTCTCTCCCCCATGACCCCGATCCCCACTCCCCCGCTTCCACCACCACCACGACCCGCCTCCACCGGCACAGCCCCCGCCCCTCCGTGGCCATGTTCCCCCCCCCCCCGCTCCGGCCTTCCAGCTCCACCGCCTTCCCTTTCTTCTCCTATTTAAACCCCAACCCGAGCCCGAAACCACCGCCACCACCATCACCATCACCGCCAACCCCCGCCCCGACTCCGACGGTCCACCCTAACGCCCCTGTCGACGTCCCCGCCCGCCGTCGATGACTCCCACGACCTCCCAGAGCATCCGCCGCAGCCACAGGAACCGCCGCCGCCGTGCCCCGCTGCGGACACACCCCTCCACGAGCAACAAGGTATACCCCTTCCCGCTCCTGTAACTCCTTGTACGTTGATCCAATTTCTGTTCTATCAAATCCTACGTATAGACCGCATGACCCCCTCGAAATCCATGCAAATCGTTCGGGGTATCGCGTCTTGTGTCGGTCGCAAACCGCGACGCAAAAACAGAAAAAATAACCCCTATTTCTGAAAATTCAGAAATCGTCCCGAACTCACAAGTTCATGGCCGATTTACTCCCAACCTGTTTATTATTTGTAAATTTTGTTTGAACAGTAATTTAGACCATATAACCAAGTTTTAAAACCCTGTATTAGTTTAATTTATTTTATTGTGTGTTGTATTTTATTTGCGGGTAAAATTGACCAAAAACTTGGTTATTTAAAACCTAATTTTTTCGGAACTGGGTGCGCCCCGCTAAATGAGGCAACTTGGTCATGTACGAATTTTACCAAAAGATGTGCACCATTAATATGGACGTATGAGATTTCGCAGAAGTTGATTTGGATGTGCGTTCACACCGAAATTAACGCGTATCCGTCGACAACACCCCGTATCGGCCCTGTTCTGAAACTTGTTGTAACTTTGTGTACGTTCGTCGTATCGAAATGAAATTTACACCATTGGACTCGTAGCAATACGCTGGTCCTGTGACCCAAGTTTGGTTCGATTCTGAGAACGCTGACAAAATCCCGTATCGTGGGCCCCACGGCTCTACTTGACGGGCAATTTTGTGATCGGCTCATCGGAATCCAGTTTTGGACATTTCGTTGGGTTCGTATCATTGTTCTGGACTTGTAGACACTAAGTTTGACAAATTTGGAGAACCTTGTCTCTGGCACATTTTTTGGTACGAAGTGGGCCACATTTGGACCCCACTTTGACCAGAAACTGTCAATTCTGTCCCTGTGTCCAAATTGGACTTATGGGTAGGCAATCCTAGCTATTTCATATCTTCTGAGAGTGATGGTAATATTTGTTTCAGCATCCGGAGGCATTCCTGAAGATTCTACGTACACCAGAGCAACTGAAGGAGTCCAAAATCCAGGCAAGTGTACCTTGTCATACTTGCAGCATTTATGTTATATTACTCCCTTGATTAATTTATATGATGTATCTATTCAACCTAGGACCGTGTGACATTGCTTAATGTCCGAATAATATTTGGGTGTTGACGCCGTACGCGGAGTCGTGTAACGTCATTAGAGATTGATATCGCGACCCTATATATAACTTCGTGCTTGCATTATCAAGTACATCATACCATAGGACACTTGACACTATTCATGAAACAGAATCTTCCTGAGATATTTATGGTGATTCTGTATAGGTTACAAGATTCGTGACATAGATATTACATATGCTTAGCTATCATTATGACTCGTTGTATTAGTTAGAGGTCATGATCTTGCGTGTTATGGACATGAAACGTCGTGGATATGAGACATGTAATTACATTGGGTGGGGAGAGACTTACCATACTAAAGGCTGATTATATATATATAGTTATTTGGAGGTGCCTTAGACTCTGACACAGAGTTTTGGCACATGTACTGGCCCTTCGAGAAAATGCTGATGTGGGTTTCCCCGATACAGAGCCTATAGTAGTCTCAGCCTGAGTATGATTAATGCTCTCACTTGCATATCACATAGTTGGTTACATAGTTTACCCTATTGGTACATTTTATATACTGCATTTATTTTGGCATGCTGTTTCTTGTACCTTGTTACGTCCCTCTAAGGACCTGGTCCCTTGCCAGTTTTGCAGCATAGACCGTTGTGGAGCCTGTTTGGAGTTGCTGATGTGTGTTGCTTAGTCTTGCAGGAATTGGTGCCAGGTACTTATATCATTTCTTCCGGAGTTATGGTATTATTCATATTGTTTATTCATCTGCTGATATAGCCCAGTTTTATGGACTCATATTTTTTTCTCGAGGTTATTCGAGCTTATGTGTTACTGGCGGCCGACTTTAGCATATATAGCTCATTCTTGTATATTCCGTTCATTGTGGATTAAGGTATAGATATTCATATTTACTTGATTACATAGATAGTAACCATTCTAGTACAGCTTATACGTATTCGAATCGGACTAGAGTCTGGTCGAATGCGTAGGTGGCATGTTACGTATTCCTAGTCCTATGTATTTTGGGACTGGGGCATGACAAATGGACTTAGTCTCATGTTGGGCTCAAATGTCATGACTAACTAATGGGTCCACTAGTGTTAAATCCAAATAAACATAGGCTAGCCCACTAACAATTAATAACTAGCACAAGCATAATTTAAATAAATAGCACAATATAAATGGATATTAATTACTAAATAATAATTATACTAAATAACCAAAATACCCTCATCTAGAAATGTAGTAGTGACAAATACTCCAGCTGCCTGATACTTTTTCTTGGATTTGACTTCAGCTTCTTGTCACACCTATACGAAGTATCGATCCATGGAAGATCCCGATATCCATAGCATGTGAGTATCTTCTCAATATAATGAGACTGTGACAGCGCCACTTTAGTGTCCGTCCGGATGATCTTTATTCCCAGGATAACATCAGCTTTCTCCAAGTCCTTCATACTGAACTTAGATGAGAGGAATTTCTTTGTCTTAGTGACATATGCTAGATTCGTACCCATGATTAGCATGTCCTCTACGTACAGACAAATGATGATTCATCTCCTGTCAACAAACTATGTGTATACACACTTGTCCATCTCACTAACTCTATAGCCATTTGATCTTATGACTTATTAAACTTTTTATGCCACGTCTTGGGAGCTTGCTTCAGACCGTATAATAATTTTAACAACTTGTAGACTTTGTGCCCTTTGACGACAAATCATTCTGACTGTTGCATGTAAATCTCTTCAGTCAATTCTCCATTCAGAAATATTATTTTAATATCCATCTAATGACTAACTAGCTTGTGAATTGTACTTAGAGTAATCAACATCCTGATGGTTGTCATCCACGCTACTGGAGCATATGTGTCGAAGTAGTCGATCCCCTGCTTCTAAGAAAACTCCTTGGCTACCAGCCTTGCCTTGAACTTGTCAACAGTTCCATCGACCTTCAGCTTCTTTTTGAAGATCCACTTGCAACCGTTTGGTTTAGCTCCTTTACGTAGATCGACCAACACCCAAGTGTTGTTAGAGGTTATTGAGTCATACTCACTATTAATAGTCTCCCTCCAGAAGGCAACATCTCTGGTCTTCATCGCCTCATCATAGGTAAGCGGATCTGCTTTCACATGATAAGTAAAAAAATTACCTCTGAAGTCCTTATGTCTCCTCACTCGATTAGACACCGGTTCTGCAAGTTCTGGTTCGAAGGTTATCTCTAGAATGATAACTTCTTATTAGACTACATCTTCATTAGAAGCGTTAGCCTCTTGTGCACTCACACTATTCTCTAGAATATCCGTGATCACTATGTTCTTGTGCCTTGCAAACTTATCTTCAAAGAATTCTGCATCGCGAGATTCGATGATATAATTTGATTCAATATCAAGAAACCTCTGAGCATCACACTTCTCAACATAATCCAGGAAGATGGTCTTTGTAGTCCTCGTACCCAACTTCTTAATCTTCAAGTCCGGAAGCTTCACATACGCCAGACACCCCCACACTCGAATGACATTTATGTTGGATCTGATCACTATAAAAATACACTATTTTAGCAACGGAAGAGGTGTGACCGGAGGTGGCCCACATAGCAAGGGGTGAGAGGGTTATAAGAAGGTTGTAAGCGTTTGGTAGTAAACTTAGCATTATTGTTTTTGAAATGCATAAGCCCTGGTTCAAAGAAATTCTCTTATATTAATAACAAAAATAGCAGTTACTTTGAAAACTTCAGTAATTTGAATGAGACTGAAGTTTCTCATTCATGGCTTACACTACTTTTGACATGTCAATGAAATAAATATATTTCAGAATTTAAAAATGTTAGAACACAATAATACTTGAATTTATCCTCCTACTCCCTCATAAATTCCATGAAGATTCATTTTTTCAACATAATGATAGATGACCTAGAAATCAAATAGCCACTTCAAAATATTCACAAGTGAGAAAATATGTTTGTTCACAGATTCTTTCCTTCTATATTATATGCTTATTTATCATACATTACTTGCTGCTATATATATGTCTATATATTATACCATATTTTTTTATTCGTATTTTATAAGAGTGCCACATGTAGAAGCATGAAAAATACGCTGGGAAGATCCATGCGGCATCTTAATGCAGGGCAGCGTAAGCAGAGGCCTCCAGAGCCGTCGAACATGCAACAGAACTCTTCCGCCAAATACAGCGTGAAATATGAGCTCAAAGGACCATCCGCGTAAGTACGGTACGTCCAGGCCGCCCCAGCATAAACAGAGTTCTTTATCGCCTCCATGGCGTAAAACTCAGTCGCTCTCAAAGCAGCGTTAATGCGTACGAGGAATGCTTCATCTTCCCCGAAATGAACCTGTCAAGTCACGCGGTGAACCTGGCCTCTGACTCCTGACAAAAAGTGCTGCACGGCTACCCTGACGACGGCTGGAAACGATGGCAGACCCCTCGGGACGTATCCCACAGTATGATGGCGGATCTCTGCATTTAATGCAGAGGATTTGGTTAAAATATCACCAAACCGTCGTTTACCAAAGTCCCCCCAGCGTAAACCGCTCTTTCGCGTACAAGGAAATACGCTGCCTTGCTTTACACAGGCAAACATGAGCTGTTTTACGCTCCGCAGTAAGACAAACCGCTGCCACGTCAAAAGCTGCACTTCATACGGGGCTCGAGGCACGTCTCTACGTCTAATTACACAAAGCAGTGACAGTTTCCCTCAAGGCACGTCTCTGCGACGGATGCACAGAAGGGCTGCAGACCTTCAAAACACGTCTCCGCATTTAATGCACAAGATGATGGCAAATCTCTGCAGAAGATTTGATTATATCTTCGAAAGCCGTAATTTCGGCTAAGACGTCCACATCAGCACTTTGGCACGGTACGCAGTGGCTTCTACGCCCGCTCAGGATCAGTGCTCCCTCGGCTTCCAACGCCCTCTCAGTCTCTACGACCATTCGGCTTCTATGCCCATTCGGCTTCTATGCCCGTTCAGCTTCTGTGCCCAGATGGCTTCTACGCCTCCTCAGCTTCTATGCTCTCTCGGCTTCCATGCCTCCCCAAGCACATTACGCAGTGGCACCTATGCCCGTTCAGCTTTTGTGCCCAGATGGCTTCTACGCCTCCTCAGCTTCTATGCTCACCCGGCTTTTATGCCGTCGGGCTTCTACGCCCACCCGGCTTCTATGCCTACTTGGCTTCTATGCCACGGTGACAAACATCGGCTTTTACGCCCACCTCTTCTACACGGGGGATACCTACCAACGTGGCTTTTACGCCGTGATCTTCGTAGCAATTGTACGCGTTGTGTCCCTTAGTTGGACCCGCGTCACACGCTCATTCAAAAGATCATCCATATGCAGGCATTGGTTACTTTAACCATCGTATAAAAGGGTGTTGTGTTGTCCACTCCTCGGTTTTTACACCAACTGAGTGGTCACTGTCACTAAAACTCTATAAATAGAGACCTCTATCAACAGAGGAACAGGTCGACAAATTGAAAGATCGAACAATTAAAGACTCAGAGAAGAGGTCGAACAATTGAAGATCGAGCAAGGAGAGAGGAGATCGAGAGAGAGAGAGAGGAACCCGGAGCTCAGGCAAAGGATAGGGATCGGTGACCAGGGCATCGTGCATCCACCCTTTTCTGCAACCTCCGAGGCTGCATCCTGTCTTCCACGGCACTTCTTCAACATCGTGTAGTCCAAGGGCTAAAGTGATCGACCGCAGATCAGACACCTATAGCAATTTATACCCAGATTAAATAAATTGTACTCCCATATCCTCGTATAGGATTACATTGTACAAGTTTGTTTGTAAACCAAAGGGCGCGGGTCTCTTATAAACCCCGTCATTGAAATACACTTTCATTCTTTCGTTTAATACCACAAACAAGATGGCGACTCTGCTGGGGACATCTTTCTCTTCTGACGAGGAAGTAATTGCTCAACACGATACGGTATCTGTAGGAACCGCGAAGAAGACACTGGTCGTTCAGTTCGACCAGTCTGCCTACGAAGACATGCTTCGGACTGGGGGTAGCTCTCACTCTCTTTCCGTCCAAGACAGCAGGAAGCTACGCAAAGTGTGGATGCCCAAGACATCCTCCGCCGTTCCTGTGGACTCTCCGATCTCTCCGACCAATGAGGTGGTAGCATCGCTCCCTCCGTGCCCCGCACATAAAATTCAGTCTCCCACTACGCGCGGTACAGACAAAGCTTCTGGCAAAGCCTCAGCGCTAACCCAGGAGTATCCTCTGTGCTCTACGCACAGAAATTAGTCTCCCGCTACGCGCGGTACAGACAAAGCTTCTGGCAAAGCCTCAGCGCTAACCCAGGAGTATCCTCTGCGCTCTACGCACAGAAATCAGTCTCCCGCTACGCGCGGTACAGACAAAGCTTCTGGCAAAGCCTCAGCGCTAACCCAGGAGTATCCACTGCGCTCTACGCGCAGAAATCAGTCTCCCGCTACGCGCAGTACAGACAAAGCTTCTGGCAAAGCCTCAACGCTAACCCAGGAGTATCCACTGCGCTCTACGCGCAGAAATCAGTCTCCCGCTACGCGCGGTATAGACGAAACCGCTGATGGCGCCTCAACACCAAATCAGAAGTACAGATCACGCTCTACGCGCAAAACGACATCTGACCTTTACGGTGAACCAGATGAGCGCTGCGATCTCCGCAAGGGAAAGCAAGCGGGTGAGTACTCAACTACTGGGCCTTTACGCCAGTAAAAGAATGATCTGCCTACTCTCCGGATTACGCGAGAAGCTAATGGCCAACTGAGGGCCTCTCCAGCCTCACGCTAGACTGAGCGAATCCCCAAGTTACGCCAGGCACAGTCCCCTGGCATAAAATAAGCTCAGATCCCGGAAAGACACCCTCCCGGGGAATTATCCGCCGCCCAGATGGCCAGCCTGTCGTATACAGGTGGTATAGGGAAAACCAAGGTGCCCAGTCTCCGCGTACCCGCTGAGGGGAACAGAAGATTCAAGCCTTCATCTTCCTCTTCGGCAAATCCTCCTGACCTGCATACCTATCTAATCCGAAAAGACAAAGACAGGAGTCGTAAAACCGTCAGACGGGGAGAGATCGTATGAGAAAATGTATCCACATCTAATGTCATCATGATGCATGAACCATATGAAGATAACGCCTTTATTATCCCTCCTACCCGCGGCGATCAGCATCCAATAATCTTCAAACACAAGCAGAACGGTCCAGTCGAACAGGAAGAATTCCGCGAGCCTGAGAGTGGGAAAATACAAATCCACAGGTACAGCCCACAGGTGTTTGTGGTATTAAACGAAAGAATGAAAGTATATTTCAATGACGGGGTTATAAGAGGCCCGCGCCCTTTGGTTTACAAACAAACTTGTACAATGTAATCCTATACGAGGATGTGGGAGTACAATTTATTTAATCTGGGTATAAATTGCTATAGGTGTCTGATCTGCGGTCGATCACTTTAGCCCTTGGACTACACGATGTTGAAGAAGTGTCGTGGAAGACAGGATGCAGCTCCGGAGGTTGCAAAGGAGGGTGGATGCACGATGCTGAAGGTCGTCGCTCCCTGTTCCTTGCCCGAGCTCTGGGTTCTCCTCTCTCTCTCTATCTCTCCTCCTTGATCTCTGGTTCGATGACCTTGTCCGATCTAATTCTTCGACCTTTGATCTTGTACTAGTTTTTTTGACCAATTTTCCGACCTTTTTCCCCATTGATAGGGGTCTCTATTTATAGAGTTTTGGTGACAGTGACCACTCCGTCGGTATAACAACCGAGGAGTGGACAGTACAGCACCATTTTACACAACGGTTTAAAATAACCAATGCCTGCGTGTAAATGACCTTTTGAGTGAGCATGTGACGCGTGTCCAACTAAGGGGACAAAATACGTATATCTGCTACGAAGATCACGGCGTAGAAGCCACGTAGGTAGGTATCCCTTGTGTAGCAGAGGTTGGCATAAAAGCCAAGCGACTGTCACCTTGGCATAGAAGCCAAAATAGGCATAGAAGCCGAGCAGGCATAGAAGCCGAATGGGCATAGAAGCCGAATGGGCATAGAAGCCGAACAGGCATAGAAGCCGAGCAGGCATAGAAGCCGAATGGGCATAGAAGCCGAATGGTCGTAGAGACCGAGAGGGCGTTGGAAGCCGAGGGAGCACTGATCCTGAGCGGGCGTAGAAGCCACTGCATACCGAGTCAAAGTGCTGATGCGGACGTCTTAGCCGGAATCACGGCTTTCGAAGATGTAATCAAAGGCTGGGGGGGTAAACCTGTTTCACCGCATTTCCATTATCATGCAGAGATGATCGCCGGAGCTCGTCGGGTCGATCTGAGGAAGAAGGAGATCATATTCTTCCAGCATGTAAGGAGCCAAAAAAGACGGCGTCTTCGAGCGAGTGTCCACTGCAACGATGGATCATGGAAGGATATCTTAGCCTCCCTTGCTCGGGATAATCAGCAACCTTGTATGGCGTTGCTTCTGGCGAGAAGAACAGTCGTATTAGACCACACTGCTTGCAAGCAGTGCCTTCTCTCGTTGCCTCCGGTGACGAGAGTCAGACAGACTCGTTCTGTCCCAGCTTGAGCGGTGCACGGAGCTTGGGACCTGCAAAATCTATGCAAGCCCCAACTCTGTCGTCCTCCGCCGTCGACCATCTGCTGGAGAAGATGGATGAAGACCTTGTAGAGGGGACTTCCCTCATATGTAATCACAAAAAATAAAGAAAACCCCTGTAGACAGGATTTTCCTCATATGTAATTTGTGATTTTAAATAAAGTCGTCTTTCTCTCCATATGATCGTCTTTGCCATACGTTGCTTGTGAAGTCTGGATATGTGCAGCTTCGACACGTCTGAATCTTTATGCCGACTCTGATAGAAAGGGTATTAGGCCCTGAATAGTCCATAGAATGCTGTTGAGCGTCTTTGAACATTTAGAACTGTCCTGTTGCTAGGACTGAGGGACGGCGTAGAATTTTGAACTGTTACTTCTCTGACAAGCAGGATTTTGTTCAGACTTCGTCTTCAAGAATGATCTCTCGAAACTCCCTTGGAACAGGGTCGAGGTTTTTGGCTGTCGAATTGAGTTGCCACCTTGATAGACGGAATGTTCAGACTGGAGTCTGGATGAACCTCCAATTTTGGACCCGAGAAGAGTAATTTCTCAATGTTTGAACTTTGTATGCTTCGGGTACTTGGGATGCTCTGGGTCAAGAACGAGTATCTTCTGTGTGAACTCTTTGCAATTGACCGCCTTGGGGATTCTTTGGATATGCGGAAAGTCGTGGAGCGTGAAATCATCAGTCTGTAGCCTCTGAGCGTAAAAATACCACCGAGCGCGAAATCGTAGACTTGTGGTTCCTAAGCGTGAAGTCATAGGTTTGTTGCCTCTCGAGCATAAAAGCTACCGAGCACAAAGGCATCCGGGCATAAACCGTAGACTTGTAGCTGTCGAACATGAAGCCGTAGATCTGTTGCTGTCGAGCGTAGAAAAGCTCCTTTAGCGCAGAATTGTAGACCTGTAGCCTGTGAGCGTAAGAACACCATCGAGCGTGAAATCGTAGACTTGTGGTTCCTGAGCGTGAAGTCATAGGTTTGTTGCCTCTCGAGCATAAAAGCTACCGAGCACAAAGGCATCCGGGCATAAACCGTAGACTTGTAGCTGTCGAACATGAAGCCGTAGATCTGTTGCTGTCGAGCGTAGAAAAGCTCCTTTAGCGCAGAACTGTAGATCTGTAGCCTGTAAGCGTAAGAACACCATCGAGCGTGAAATCGTAGACTTGTGGTTCCTGAGCATGAAGTCATAGGTTTGTTGCCTCTCGAGCATAAAAGCTACCGAGCACAAAGGCATCCGGGCATAAATCGTAGACTTGTAGCTGTCGAACATGAAGCCGTAGATCTGTTGCTGTCGAGCGTAAAAAAGCTCCTTTAGCACAGAACTGTAGATCTGTACTCCTGAAAAGAAAATTTCTTCGAGCGTGAGGTTTTGCGGATCTGTTGCTTCTGAGTGTAAACTGAGCGCCACCAAACGTGAGATCATCAATTTGGTATCTGCTGAGCGTAAAGTCGTAGGTTTGTGGCCTCTCGAGCATAAAAGCTACCGAGCACAAAGGCATCCGGGCGTAAAACCATAGACTTGCCGCTTACGAGCGTAAAACCGTAGATCTGTTGCTGTCGAGCGTAGAAAAAGCTTATTTAGCGTAGAATCCGCTGAACCGTCTTGCACGAAAAAAAACCTTTCGAATTCGCTGACTGTCCGTTTTTCGAGGGTAGTGGGCCGACGTAGCATCCAATCATAACCAATCTCTTAATTGGGAGATCCGGTTGGGGTTTCGAGGGGTTCATCCGAGGATTCGAGGAGTCGACTCGGACCGTATATATACCCCCAAGCTTTTTGAGAAAAAAGCTTTTTATCTGTCTTCTGCGAAAGAGAGCTTTCGACTGTTCGAGTTTTCCTTCGTTCCTTCTCCGAGCACCTCGAGTCCTCAGAAATGGCGTCGAAACAAACTCCCTCCGCTAAGGAAAAGAGCGTAGGTTCTTCTTCTCGGTCTTCGGTACCGGAGAGAGAATCTTCGGTCGGGCGAGGTGAACCTCCTTCCGAGAGGAGTATTCCGCCGACGAGCAGTGCACCTGGCTTTAGAGGTAGAGCCTTTTGGGATGACACAAATGACGAAAAATCCTTCGCACACGTTGAACGTGACCGCGCTAGGTCGTCTTCTGTGCTGATAGCCTCTTTTGAGGAAGATGATGCACGGAGACGTTTTCATCTTTTACGCCCACATTTCTAATGTGCTAGCGTAAGAACTCCATATTTTCGTAGCTCTGAGCGTAAAAGCTCTGGCTGACGAAAATCGGGGTATATCGTAAATTTTGAATTTTACGCTTGCGGAGGAGACTTCTGGCGTATAGAGGCCAAATTTGCGCAATCTTGGCATAAAGTACAGACTGTCATTTTCTTTTGGTCTGTACTTGTACAGGATTTGTAAAGACCTATTTTCCTTGCACTTTTGTAGTTGATTTGGGTGAGTCACCGCTGGCTGAGGTGATGGGCTCTGCTGCCGGGATGCTGCACTCGAACTACCTGGAGGATCTGTCCCATGTGGCCTTTTCCATCTCTGGACCCCAGTACCCTGAGGGCAGGACATTTCTGATATCGGCCCAGGGTGAGCGAATGCTGTTGAGCATGATCAATGGCGAACCGCTGACATATGTAGACGGGGAGCAGTACATAAAACCGGCTTTCCTCTTTGGGGATATGATCGATAAGCAGTCCCAGACGAAACCCAAGAGGGAGCCTTGGGTCTTCCCTGCCGGGAATTTGGTCTTGAATCTACCGACGATGTCGAGGGATTATCCTATCTCGACTTTCTCCCATGCGACGCATCCTAGGAAGATGTCGTGGAAGCTGACTCCTGATCTTCACGGGAAGCCTGGGAAGATCTTTCATCTGAAAGGAGCTGACCAGGGGTCTTTTGTCAGTCGCCCCTCCGGCGTTGTGACGCTGTTCCGGGGTCTGTGCCCGGGTAATGTCCCGAGTGAAGATAGCTCGGTGATCCAGCCTGTTCAGTTGTCGACCTTCTGCAACGACTTCATGAGTCGAGGTGGGGTATATCCCAAGGAGAATCCTCGGTGCAACGGGTGGATCGCCCCGACGAACTCCCGATGGAGATGCCTAGTTGATTGGGCCTTGTCGCACTTTCGAAGAGAGATGGAGGACATCGGACTATACGCCGCTGTGAGCGCGACGAGTGTTGGGTTGCCTCCCAATGCTAATTTGTTCTTGGCACTGATGGAGCGGTATATTCCGCTCACCGGGACTTTCGCCACTCCGCTGGGGGAGTTGGGATTGGCCCTCCATGAGATGGCAGTTGTCTTGAGACTGCCGATGGGGGATACCCCATATGAAGAGTATGTCCCCACCAACCGGGAGTTGGGGGATTCGGACCCTCGGGTGGCGGAAGTATATCAGGAGTTGATGTGTCAGTACTTCGCGTGCACCACTTTTTATGACGAGCCCTCGGATTTGGCCCATACCACTAAGTGGATATCTTACCTCTTCTTCCATCGGGCTAGGGCCGCCAAGTCGGAGAAAGCTTCGGGGGGTAAGAATGAGCCCGTAAACTGCTTGAGCGTCCTTAGTGCCCAGGTGGTCGAGGCTCATATGGAGGACGCCAAGGCTCTCGATCAGATTCTCGTTGAGGGGGTAGGAAAATACCCCGAAGGCACCAAGGCCCACAGTTACTTGAGGCGCTGTCGCAGGCCTCTGTCTAAGGAAGCCCAGCTGGCTGGTTTCCTCTCCATATGGCTGCGTCGAGTGGTAGTGCCCGGTATCGCGTCTGCGGATCGAATTCACCGGAACATCCTGTGGCCCGCAGTGCGTCTGGTGTTTGGGGCAAGACTGGGCCTGCTTTCTGCCATGGTATGCCGTATTCAGGCTGGCCTGAGGGCCATGACCGATGGGTTGCTCGTCGATGAAGCTCGGCGTGAGAGTTTTCCCAGGGTGGAATTGCCATACCTATATTTGATGGGTTGGTTAATTCTCCACAACCCCCGGGTGATGTCTTCCGGTTCCGGTAGCAGCTCAGGGGGCTTATTCCTGTTGAATTACAAGGATTCTATCTGGAATGTGAACACAGTTTTAGACTGTCGGTTAGTGTTGAACCTCAGCCATGGCTGAAAGATCCTCTGTACTCCCCCTCTGGTACATTGCAACCAATCCGAGGTGTGGCTTGAGGATTCAGGTGGAGAGAAGACCGTTCTTTCTTCGGAGGCTTTCAATTGGTTGGTCTGTATCAGACCATCCCATCTGCTATATAGGAGCGAAGACTATTGCTTCTTCGAGCCCTACTTGCCTAGTCGATTTGCCAGGCAGTTCGGGTACGATCAATTGCACGTGGGTAACGCCGTCACCAGCTTCAGACCCAGGGGCGGACTCATTGATGGAGCTAGAGGGTGGCGATATTTTATCATGGGTTGTACGGGGGCAATTTTTATCGTGCCGGTCGTTACAACCCCCACGGAGCTGCGCATCCTTCACTCTTACACCCAGTTTTATGTGGCGATTAATACCTTCCATCGCGATTTTGATATACGGGGAAGTTTTAGAGTGCCTTCTGCCAAGCCTGGGGGAAGAGTCGAAGTCCCCTCGGTTTCTTCTGACGAGGGAGAGGAGTCTGGTACTCCGGATGAGCTCCTGGTGTCGTTGTCGAGGTGTGCAGTGCCTGCGCCGGCGGGGGCTTTGATAGTCTCCTCTGGGAAGCGACGGGCTTCTGCTCCGAAGGAAGCTTCCCTTCGCAAGAGGAGGAAGGAGACGGTGGCTCGTCCTCTCCGCATTTCTGGTATTGAGGCTCCTGTGAGTGAGTCGGCACCTTCCTATATCAGGGATGAATCTTTGGCTGGAGGTTCCTCGCCTTTTAGAGAGGGACCTTCTACAGTTCCGGCTGGTGGCGCCGGGGAGTCCTCGCTAGAGGTTGCTGTCGTCGTGGCTGCTTCAAGCAGTGGAGCGGGATTGCCCACGTGGCCGCTGCAGATGGGAGAATCTTTCCCGAGGTCAGCAATGGGGGAAGTTGCTTCTGGGTCAGCGAGCGCGCTCGGCGAGACTCCGGCTGACGAACCTCGACCGCGTCTCGGGGAAGGCTTGACCGAACTTTTGGTGATGTCGGTCGGCCCACCTCCTTCTCCAGGTATGACAGGTCGCATTGCGTCCTTAAGGCGTGGTTTAGCCACACCAGGTGCAGACGCGTCGTATATGCCGTTGGCTCCTAGTGAAGATGTGGAGGCACCTAATTTCGAGGCAGAAGTGTCTTCGGGGGCCAGCTCGCCTGGAGAGGTTTCGTCATCCCGGGAGGGGGACGAACCTGTTATCGCGACCTCGCCTTTCGCGAGTATGCCGATGACCTCGATCGTTGCCGTCACACCTTTTTCGGCCACGCCACCCGTCTAGACGGCGGCGGTGGCTACCTCGTCTGCAATTGTCCCTGGAGAGGGATTTACTAGTATCGTGGTTACTCCGAACGTTCAGTCGGGTCTAGTCGCGTTGACTGAGCAGCATACCAGCCTTGTCTACACCGGTTTACAAATGATGATACCGATGGTGTTGGCGAAGAAACTTGACTTCGAGCTTCTGAAGAAGACTTCTCATCTTTCGATCGAGGTTATCAGGGGGCTTGGCAATCCTAGAGTAGCTGACGCTTTGGAGGCGGTGGTTAACGGTTTAGAGCAACCCGTTAACGAATATTTGCAGCGGGCTGAGGCCAGCCTTGATGCTGATGTCCAGGCTCGATTCGACCTCATGGCTGAGCGGCTCGCTACCAAGCTTGCAAGTCTAGACAACTCTATCCAGAAGCACAAGCTGGAGATGGATAGGAGAAAGGCTGTTGTGGAAGAAGCTCTTGCTGTCGAGACGCAGTGTCGATCCGAGCATGAAGGGAATGCAGCGAGGGTCTCCAAGCTGAGGGAAAAACTTGCTCTGGCCGAGGAGTGGGCTTCCCAGTCGTGGGCAGGTTTAGAGGTGGCGACTGGTCGACTGAGTGAAGCACGACGGGATCTGGACCGTGCGAAAGCTGCCCGTACGGGCTGTCTTCGGGCAAGGGCTAACCTGACCCTCACGCATACCCCCGAGGCACAGCTGGAGCGGGCTCGCACCGATGCCTTGGCCCTTAGGAAGGAGGGGATAGCTGCACTGGAGCGACAGATTCGTGATCTGATTACTCCGCCGTCTTGATGTATCTCTCCTTATGTAATTTTGCCTCCTTCTGAATAAAAGCGACTCTTTTCTGACCGTTGTGGACCCGTCATTTCGGAATGTAAATGACAGTTTTTTAGGTGAGGGGGATATCGGAGTTAGTATGGACCTGACATACTCTCAATAAGCCTCTTTAGCAGGATATATCTATTCAGAGGTCGTATAGACATGATAGGATATGACCTAACTAGTTTCTCTTCTTGGGGTAGTTTTGTCAGAATTGAGATTCTCGCTATGTTCCGCCCGGGCAGGAGGGAAATTAAGCGTAGTATCTTTTCAGGAACTTGCCGTTGATGGGAGCCATTAATAGGTCTCCGTTAGGCTGGGCTATCCTGTAGGCACCGTTCGAGAATGTTGTCTCGATCACATAAGGGCCTTCCCACTTGGGCTGGAATTTGCCTTTACTTCTGTGAGTTAAAATCATCGACCTTCTTACTGCTAGAACTAGCTCACCGACTTTGAACACCCTTTCCTTTACTTTATGGTTAAAAGCCCTGGAAATGCGTGCTTGGTAGAGCGCGATGCGCTGTTGAGCTTGGAGACGTTTCTCGTCTAATCCTTCTAGCTCCTGAAGCCTTAAGAGGTCATTCTTTTCTTGAGTCAGCTCATTAGCCACGGCTATCCTGAGCAACGGGATCTGGATTTCAATGGAAAGAACTGCTTCACTCCCGTAGACCAGCGAGAATGGGGTACAACCCATTGGCGTTCGTACCGTCGTGCGGTATGCCCAGAGGCATTTGCCCAGCTTTTCATTCTAGTCTCTCTTATTTGAAGAGACAAACTTCTTCAAGAGTTTGATAATGGTTTTGTTGAAAGCTTTCGCCAAACCATTAGCAGCTGGATAGTATGCCGTGGAGGCAACATTGTGTATCCGGTTTTTATCGCAAAACTGATGAAACGTCTGGCTAATGAACTGGGGCCCATTATCGTGAATTATCCTCCGGGGTACCCCGAAGCGATAGATGACGTGATGTTTGATGAAGCTGACTACGTTGGATGCCTTTACCTCAGTGAGAGGGATTGCTTCGGCCCATTTGGAAAAGTAATCCGTGATGGCCAGTATGAACTGGTGATCCCTGGAAGAAGATGGGTGAATAGGACCGATGATATCCATTCCCCATGCTTCGAAAGGCCAGGATGCGACCGTAGGATGTAGATGTTCCGATGGTTGATGTATGAAGTCTGCATGAACCTGACAGGCTCTGCAATGCTTTGCATACTGTATTGCATCTGCGATCATGGTCGGCCAGTAATAGCCCATCCTCCTGATGCGATCCTGTAGCTTAGGCCCGGGTTGATGTGCTCCGCATACGCCGTCGTGAGCTTCACGGATAATCTGCTGTGCTTCGGTGCCAGTGAGACACCTCAACAGCAGTCCGTCGTAGGTCCGGCGATACAGGCGTTGTGAAGACGCGTCGAAGTAGAAGCGTAGCGATCGTCTCTTGACGGATACTGCTTCCTTGGGGTTCTCCGGTAAGATTCCGTATGCCACGAAATCTATGAAAGGACTTGTCCAATCTCTTGTAGGAGGATCGGCGCTTACAGCGTAGCTGCGTTCTATGTGACAGCTGTTCTTCACACAGAACAAATCTCTGTTAAGAAGGATTACCGAATCTTGCCTTCTTATAGGAGCGGCCAAGTCTGCGGCCAGGCTGGCCAGGGCATCAGCTTCCAGATTCCGAGATCGAGGTACGTGTTCTAGGAAGAACCCTATGAACGTCATGGCTATCTCGATCGTCGCCCGGTGATAGGGGATGAGGTCTGGATTACGGACTTCGTATATTCCCCTGACTTGATTGATGATGAGCAAAGAATCACCGAAAGCCTCCAGGGATTCTACCCCCAGTTCCGTGGCAACTTGGAGCCCAATTAGTAGAGCGTTGTATTCCGCCACGTTGTTGGAGCAGGGCTCGCTAAGAGAGTATGCTCGATAGATGACGAGTTGATCCGGGGTAACTAGGACGACTCCCACTCCTGAAACGACGTTTCCTTTAGGACCGGTTCTGGAGGCGCCATCAAAGAACAGTTGCCATATGTCGCTTTTCCTTGCGAAGTTACATTCTGCAACTTCATCGGGGATGTCCTCGTATAGTTTGGAGGTCTCCGGGGTCGGATGAGCCGCTAGGAAGTCGGCCAGCGCTTGGCCTTTGACGGATTTATGTGGGATGTACACCATGTCGTATGGTGTCAGCAGCATCGCCCACGTTGTGAGTCGGGAGTTGAGGGCACTTGGCTTGCTCATCAGTACTCGAAGGAGGTTGATCCTGGAGATGATATGAATAGTCTGGCCAGTGACGTAGTGCCGCATTTTTTGGACAGCGAACATCAGAGCCAAGCATTCCTTCTCCACTGGGTTGTACCGGTGTTCGGCCCCGACCATCATTCTGCTAAGATAGTAGATAGCCTGTTCATGACCCGCATCATTTTTCTGTGCGAGGAGAGCTCCTAGCGAATGATCCATTGCCCGTACGTACAGCAAGAATGGTTTTCCCACGATGGGAGGCACCAGGACTGGCGGGCTGGTTAAGTAGCGTTTGATATCCTCGAACGCTTGCTGGCAGGTTTCGTCCCATATGAAGGACATACCTTTCTTCATGAGATGAGAGAAGGGCTGACATCTCCCCGAGAGGTTGGATATGAATCGCCGGATATAAGCCAGACGTCCTTGGAACCCCCTGAGTTCCCTCAGATTACGGGGCGGTCGCATTGCCGTGATCGCCTGGACTTTGTCAGGGTCTACTTCGATGCCTTTGGTGGTAATGACGAATCCCAGGAACTTGCCACTGGATACACCCAGAAAGGACTTTGTGGGGTTCATCTTGAGTTGATGTTGGCGTATTAATTCGAATACTGCCCTCAGGTCTCAGATGTGATCGCCTTTGAGGCGACTTTTGACGGCTATGTCGTCTACGTAACATTCCACTGTTTTGCGTAAATATCCGCGGAATATGTTACTCATAGCCCGTTGGTACGTAGCCCCAGCGTTCTTTAGCCCGAAGGGCATGACCGTATAGCAATATACCCCCAGTGGTGTCCGGAAGGCGGTGTGCTTCTCGTCTTCAGGATGCATCTTGATCTGATTGTATCCCGAGAACCCGTCTATGAAAGACATGCGTTCGAAGCCGCAGGTGTTGTCGATCATGATGTCCGTGATGGGGAGAGGGAATTTATCTTTGGGGCAGGCCGCATTCAGATCTCGGTAGTCGATGCAGATGCGTACCTTCCTATTTTTCTTCATGACCGGGACCACGTTAGCGACCCAGTCGGGGTATTGTTCCTCCCGAATGAAACCGCAGGTTATCAACTTCTTGACTTCAGCTTCGATGGCATCCATCATATCGGGGCGGAACCGTCGTTGGTGCTGCTTTACCGGCTTCGAATCGGCTAATATATTAAGCATATGAGTAGCTACCTTCGGGTCTAGGCCTGGCATGTCCTCGTAATCCCATGCGAAGACGTCGATATACTCCTTTATCAGCTGTATAACGTCTTCCCTTTCAGGTGGGGGAAGATTGTTACTGACAAATATTGGCTTTGGTGAGAGCTCACTCCCAATGTTGATCTGGATGACTTCGTCCTTGGTGGGAGATTCTCTCTGCTCGAAGCAGAATTCCCACTGCGTATCCATTTGTTGAGCCCAGGGGTCATCCTCTAATGGCTCCGTATCCTGCTCCTCGGCTTCTGAGGGATTTGTCATCACCATATTCGCCGATAGTGCTCGTTTGAAAGCATCTGGCGAGTGGAGGGCGATGAGCTGTTCTGGGAAGAGGTAAAGGGGTCCTCTTTTGGCTCGGAAGTCGCGATGGAGGTGGCATACCCTAGCCCGAGACGGGCTTGTTGATTATGGGGGTTGCCGCACGGCGGCGTTCGTCTGCCTCTTCCGTAGTTGAGGCCTGGCCTACGTTTCAAGTCGTAGCCCATGTTTTGCATGATCTTTAGCGCTTGCGGGCTATAACGATGAATTTGTATTTTCCCACTCTCAGGCTCGCGGAATTCTTCCTGTTCAACCGGACCGTTCCGTTTTTGTTTGAAGACTATTGGATGCTGATCGCCGCGGGTAGGAGGGACGATAAAGGCATTATCTCCATCTGGTTCATACATCATGATGACTTTAGATGTTGATGCATTTTCCCATACGATCTCTCCTCGTCTGACGGTTTTACGACTCCTGTTTTCGTCTTCTCGGATTAGATAGGTGTACAGGTCAGGAGGATTTGTCGAAGAGGAAGACGAAGGCTTGTGTCTTCTGTTCCCCTCAGCGGGTACGCGGAGGCTGGTCACCCCAGTTTTCCCTATACCGCCTGTATACAACAGGTTGACCATCTGGGCGGCGGATAATCCCCCGGAAGGGTGTCTTTCCACAATCCGAGCTTGTTTTATGCCGAGGGATTGTTCCTGGCGTAACTTGGAGATTCGCTCAGTCTGGCATAAGGCTGAAGAGGCTCTCAGTTGGCCATTAGCTTCTCGCGTAATCCGGAGAGTAGGTAGATCATTCTTTTGCTGGCGTAAGGGCCCAGTGGTTGAATATTCACCCGTCTGCTTTCCTTTGCGGAGATCGCCGCGCTTGTCTGGTTCACCGTAAAGGTCAGATGTCATTTTGCGCGTAGAGCGCGATCTGTACTTCTGATTTGGTGTTGAGGTACCATCAGAGGTCTTGTCTGTACCGCGCACAGTAGGAGACTGATTCCTGTGCGTATAGCGCAGTGGATACTCCTGGGTTAGCTCTGAGGCTTTGCCAGAAGCTTTGTCTGTACCGCGCGTAGCGGGAGACTGATTTCTGTGCGTGGAGCGCAGAGGATACTCCTGGGTTAGCGCTGAGGCTTTACCAGAAGCTTTGTCTGTACCGCGCGTAGCGGGAGACTGATTTCTGCGCGTAGAACGCAGTGGATACTCCTGGGTTAGCGCTGAGGCTTTGCCAGAAGCTTTGTCTGTACCGCGCGTAGCGGGAGACTAATTTCTGCGCGTAGAACGCAGTGGATACTTCTGGGTTAGCGCTGAGGCTTTGCCAGAAGCTTTGTCTGTACCGCGCGTAGCGGGAGACTGAATTTTACATGCGGGGCACGGAGGGAGCGATGCTACCACCTCATTGGTCGGAGAGATCGGAGAGATCGGAGAGTCCACAGGAACGACGGAGGATGTCTTGGGCATCCACACTTTGCGCAGCTTCCTGCTGTTTTGGACGGAGAGAGAGTGAGAGCTACCCCCAGTCCGAAGCATGTCTTCGTAGGCAGACTGGTCGAACTGAACAACCAGTGTCTTCTTCACGGTTCCTACAGATACTGCATCGTGTTGAGCAATTACTTTCTCGTCAGAAGAGAAAGATGTCCCCAGTAGAGTCGCCATCTTGTTTGTGGTATTAAATGAAAGAATGAAAGTGTATTTCAATGACGGGGTTATAAGAGGCCCGCGCCCTTTGGTTTACAAACAAACTTGTACAATGTAATCCTATACGAGGATGTGGGAGTACAATTTATTTAATTTGGGTATAAATTGCTATAGGTGTCTGATCTGCGGTCGATCACTTTAGCCCTTAGACTACACGATGTTGAAGAAGTGTCGTGGAAGACAGGATGCAGCTCCGGAGGTTGCAAAGGAGGGTGGATGCGCGATGCTGAAGGTCGTCGCTCCCTGTTTCTTGCCCGAGCTCTGGGTTCTCCTCTCTCTCTCTCTATCTCTCCTCCTTGATCTCTGGTTCGATGACCTTGTCCGATCTAATTCTTCGACCTTTGATCTTGTACTGGTTGTTTTGACCAATTTTCCGACCTTTTTCCCCATTGATAGGGGTCTCTATTTATAGAGTTTTGGTGACAGTGACCACTCCGTCGGTGTAACAACCGAGGAGTGGACAGTACAGCACCCTTTTACACAACGGTTTAAAATAACCAATGCCTGCATGTAAATGACCTTTTGAGTGAGCATGTGACGCGTGTCCAACTAAGGGGACAAAACGCGTATATCTGCTACGAAGATCACGGCGTAGAAGCCACGTAGGTAGGTATCCTTTGTGTAGCAGAGGTTGGCGTAAAAGCCAAGCGACTGTCACCTTGGCGTAGAAGCCAAAATAGGCATAGAAGCCGAGCAGGCATAGAAGCCGAATGGGCATAGAAGCCGAACAGGCATAGAAGCCGAGCAGGCATAGAAGCCGAATGGGCATAGAAGCCGAATGGTCGTAAAGACCGAGAGGGCGTTGGAAGCTGAGGGAGCACTGATCCTGAGCGGGCGTAGAAGCCACTGCGTACCGAGTCGAAGTGCTGATGCGGACGTCTTAGCCGGAATCACGGCTTTCGAAGATGTAATCAAATCTTCTACAGAGATTTGTCATCATCTTGTGCATTAAATGCGGAGACATGTTTTTGAAGGTCTGCAGCCCTTCTGTGCATCCGTCGCGGAGACGTGCCTTGAGGGAAACTGTCACTGCTCTGTGCAATTAGACGTAGAGACGTGCCTCGAGCCCCGTACGAAGTGCAGCTTTTGACGTGGCAGCGGTTTTGCCTTACTGCGGAGCGTGAAACAGCTCATGTTTGCCTGTGTAAACAGGGTAGCGTATTCCCTTGTACGCGAAAGAGCAGTTTACGCTGGGGGGATTTTGGTAAGCGACGGTTTGGTGATATTTAACCAAATCCTCTGCATTAAATGCAGAGATCCGCCATCATACTGCGGGGTGCGTCCCGAGGGGTCTGCCATCGTTTTCAGCCGTCGTCTGGGTAGCCGTGCAGTACTTTTTGTCAGGAGTCAGAGGCCAGGTTCACCGTGTGATTTGACAGGTTCATTTCGGGGAAGACGAAGCGTTCCTCGTACGCTTTAACGCTGCTTTGAGAGCGGCTGCGTTTTACGCCATGGAGGCGATGAAGAACCCTGTTTTACGTTGGATGGCTTCAAAGGACTCTGCTTACGCTGCTCTGTATCGAGATGCTGCATAGATCGTTTCAGCGTATTTTTCATGCTTCTACAACAGGCTTTGAAGATTATACAGAACATGGGTTATGATTTGGAATCAAAGCAAGGCCTCAACTATGGAAAGGGTAGACGAACACCATTGCAGGGAAATTCCCGCCATCAGCAAACGCGTTTCAGATTGGGATATGCTGCTGATCCCAAAATTTCAAAAGTTAATCCTGTACGACCAAAGACAACTCCTCCTGATTCAGTTTCTATGATCGGAGACCATAGCGTGTCTGGGGGTAGCTCGCCTCGACAAAACAAAGCAGCATCCAAAGAGAGGGGTAGAATGTCCACAGGATTCAAAGATGGTACAACAATGGCTATCTTCCCAGAAGACCATGAAACTCAGACATCAAAAGCTCCACGACCGAAAGGAACTTTCTCCTTCGAAGAAGATGACGTAATTGAAATCTTCAATATATTAAGGAAGGAACGTAAGCTTCAGCTACCCGACATCAGATATCCTGAGAGGTCTGACAGAATCAATGACCCAGATTATTGCCTCTTCCATCAGTATACTCATCACCCTACGAAGGCCTGCAATGTACTAAAGAAGAGAATTCAGGAATTAATCGATGCCAAGGTCATAACTCTACGTCTATAGGGAACGATCACTACGGCAGAGTAGCATATATGTGCCTCCCTCTCCAATGGAGTCACTATCACAAAGTTTGTCATGTTCATATCACCTCTGAATAAACTTTCGACCATCAATTATCATGTCCATATTACCTCTGATATCGGTTGTCGTCTACACTTAACATTCGTACTTAAATTCTAAGTACGCCAGTAATGTTAAGTCCACAAAAATTGCCATATCCATATTACCTCTGAGCAGATATGTGCCTCCCTCTCCGATGGAGTCACTATCACAAAGTTTGTCATGTTCATATCACCTCTGAATAAACTTTCGACCATCAATTATCATGTCCATATTACCTCTGATATCGGTTGTCGTCTACACTTAACATTCGTACTTAAATTCTAAGTACGCCAGTAATGTTAAGTCCACAAAAATTGCCATGTCCATATTACCTCTGAGCAGATATGTGCCTCCCTCTCCGATGGAGTCACTATCACAAAGTTTGTCATGTTCATATCACCTCTGAATAAACTTTCGACCATCAATTATCATGTCCATATTACCTCTGATATCGGTTGTCGTCTACACTTAACATTCGTACTTAAATTCTAAGTACGCCAGTAATGTTAAGTCCACAAAAATTGCCATGTCCATATTACCTCTGAGCAGATATGTGCCTCCCTCTCCGATGGAGTCACTATCACAAAGTTTGTCATGTTCATATCACCTCTGAATAAACTTTCGACTATCAATTATCATGTCCATATTACCTCTGATATCGATTGTCATCTACACTTAACTTAAATTCTAAGTACGCCAGTGATGTTAAGTCCACAAAAATTGCCATATCCATATCACCTCTGAGCAAGTACAAGGACCCACTCCACATGACAAGGTAGAACCCATAGCACAAAAATTCTTGAAAGCTATAAGCTCCTACCGCCCGTATGTCTGGGAAGTAGCATACCAGCCTATATGTCTGGAAAGTAGCATCACCATCCAACGTCGTCACGACATATGGGCCACATGAGGATTCTATCTTCATCGTCCCGCCTATCGGCAGCAGTCAGCACTCAATAGTCTTCGGTCGCAGGCGGAATCAACCGACTGCTCAAGAAGATCCCTTCGATGACGACACCGGGAAAATACAGATTCACCGTTATAGCCCGCAAGCGCTAAAAATTATGCAAAACATGGGCTACTACTTGAAACGGAAGCCAGGCCTCAACTACGGAAGAGGTAGACGAACGCCGCCGTGCGGCAACCCCCGCAATCGACAAACTCGTCTCGGGTTAGGGTATGCCACCTCCCTCGCGACTTCTGAGCCAAAAGAGGACCCCTTTTCCTCCTCCCAGAATAGCTCATCGCCCTCCAACTCGCCAGATGCTCTCGAACAAGCACTATCAGTGAATATGGTAATGACAAATCCCTCAGAAGACGAGGAGCAGGATACGGAGCCATTCGAGGATGACCCCTGGGTTCAACAGATGGATACGCAGTGGGAATTCCGCTTCGAGCAGAGGGAACCTCCCACCAAGGACGAAGTCATCCAGATCAATGTTGGGGGTGAGCTCTCACCAAAGCCAATATTTGTCAGTAACAATCTTCCCCCACCTGAAAGGGAAGAAGTTATACAGCTGATAAAGGAATATATTGACGTCTTTGCATGGGATTATAAGGACATGACAGGCCTAGACCCGAAGGTAGCTACTCATAAGCTCAATATATTGACCGATTCGAAGCCGGTAAAGCAGCACCAACGACGGTTTTGCCCCGATATGATGGACACCATCGAGGCTGAAGTCAAGAAGTTGATAACCTGCAGTTTCATCCGGGAGGAACAACACCCCGACTGGGTCGCTAACGTGGTCCCAGTCATGAAGAAAAATAGGAAGGTACGTATCTGCATCGACTACCGAGATCTGAATGCGGCCTGCCCCAAAGACGAATTCCCTCTTCCCATCATGGACATCATGATCGACAACACCTGCGGCTTCGAACGCATGTCTTTCATGGACGGGTTCTTAGGATACAATCAGATCAAGATGCATCCTGAAGACGAGAAGCACACTGCCTTCCGGACACCACTGGGGGTATATTGCTATACGGTCATGCCCTTCGGATTAAAGAACGCTGGGGCTACGTACCAACGGGCTATAAGTAACATATTCCGTGGGCATTTACGCAAAACAGTGGAATGTTACGTAGACGACATAGCTGTCAAAAGTCGTCTCAAAGGTGATCACACCCGAGATCTGAGGGCGATATTCGAATTAATGCGCCAGCATCAACTCAAGATGAACCCTACAAAGTCCTTTCTGGGTGTATCCAGTGGCAAATTCCTGGGATTTGTCATTACCACCAAAGGCATCGAAGTAGACCCCGACAAAGTCCAAGCGATCACGGCAATGCGACCGCCCCGTAATCTGAGAGAACTCAGGGGGTTCCAAGGACGTCTGGCTTATATCCGACGATTCATATCCAACCTCTCGGGGAGATGTCAGCCCTTCTCTCATCTCATGAAGAAAGGTGTATCCTTCATATGGGACGAAACCTATCAGCAAGCGTTCGGGGATATCAAACGCTACCTAACCAGTCTGCCAGTTCTGGTGCCTCCCGTCATGGGAAAACCGTTCTTGCTGTACGTTCGGGCAATGGATCATTCGCTAGGAGCTCTCCTCGCACAAAAAAATGATGCGGGTCATGAACAGGCTATCTACTATCTCAGCAGGATGGTGGTCGGGGCCGAGCACCGGTACAACCCAGTGGAGAAGGAATGCTTGGCTCTGATGTTCGCTGTCCAGAAAATGCGGCACTATGTCACCGGCCAGACTATTCATATCATCTCCAGGATCAACCCTCTCCGAGTGCTGATGAGCAAGCCAAGTGCCCTCAACTCCCGACTCGCAACTTGGGCGATGCTGCTAACACCATACGACATGGTATATATCCCACAGAAGTCCATCAAAGGCCAGGCACTGGCCGACTTCCTAGCGGCTCATCCGATCCCGGAGACCTCCAAACTATACGAAGACATCCCTGATGAAGTTGCAGAATGTAACTTCGCAAGAAAAAGTGACGTATGGCAACTGTTCTTTGATGGCGCCTCTAGAACCGGTCCTAAAGGAAACGTCGTTTCAGGAGTGGGAGTCGTCCTAGTTACCCTGGATCGACTCGTCGTCTACCGAGCATACTCTCTTAGCGAGCCCTGCTCCAACAACGTGGCGGAATACAACGCTCTACTAATTGGGCTCCAAGTTGCTACAGAACTGGGGGTAGAATCCCTGGAAGCTTTCGGTGATTCTCTGCTCATCGTCAATCAAGTCAGGGGAATATACGAAGTCCGTAATCCAGACCTCATCCCCTATCACCGGGCGATAATCGAGATAGCCATGACGTTCAAAGGGTTCTTCCTAGAGCACGTACCTCGATCTCAGAATCTGGAAGCTAATGCCCTGGCCAGCCTAGCTGCAGACTTAGCTACTCCTATAAGAAGACAAGATTCGGTAATCCTTCTTAATAGAGATTTATTCTGTGTGAAGAACAGTTGTCACATAGAACACAGCTACGGTGTAAACACCCATCCTCCTACAAGAGATTGGACAAGTCCTTTCATAGATTTCGTGGCATACGAAATCTTACCAGAAGACCCCAAGGAAGCAGTATCCGTCAAGAGACGATCGCTACGCTTCTACTTCGATGCATCTTCACAATGCCTGTATCGCCGGACCTACGACGGACTGCTGTTGAGGTGTCTCTCTGGCGCCGAAGCACAGCAGATTATCCGTGAAGCTCACGACGGCGTATGCGGAGCGCATTAACCCGGGCCTAAGCTACAGGATCGCATCAGGAGAATGGGCTATTACTGGCCGACCATGATCGCAGATGCAATACAGTATGCAAAGCATTGCAGAGCCTGTCAGGTTCATACAGACTTCATACATCAACCGTCGGAACATCTACATCCTACGGTCGCATCTTGGCCTTTCGAAGCATGGGGAATGGATATCATCGGTCCTATTCACCCGTCTTTTTTCAGGGGTCACCAGTTCATACTGGCCATCACGGATTACTTTTCCAAATGGGCCGAAGCAATCCCTCTCACTGAGGTAAAGGCATCCAACGTGGTCAGCTTCATTAAACATCACGTCATCTATCGCTTCGGGGTACCCCGGAGGATAATTCACGACAATGGGCCCCAGTTCATCAGCCAAACATTTCATCAGTTTTGCGATAAAAACCGGATACACAATGTTGCCTCCACGGCGTACTATCCAGCTGCTAATGGTCTGGCGGAAGCTTTCAACAAAACCATTATCAAACTCTTGAAGAAGTTTATCTCTTTAAATAAGAGAGACTGGAATGAAAAGCTGGGCAAATGCCTCTGGGCATACCGCACGACGGTACGAACGCCGACGGGTTGTACCCCATTCTCGCTGGTCTACGGGAGCGAAGCAGTTCTTCCCATTGAAATCTAGATCCCGTCGCTCAGAATAGCCGTGGCTAATGAGCTGACTCAAGAAAAGAATGACCTTTTAAGGCTTCAGGAGCTAGAAGGATTAGACGAGAAACGCCTCCAAGCTCAACAGCACATCGCGCTCTACCAAGCACGCATTTCCAGGGCTTTTAACCATAAAGTAAAGGAAAGGGTGTTCAAGGTCGGCGAGCTAGTTCTAGCAGTAAGAAGGCCGATGATTTTAACTCACAGAAGTAAAGGCAAATTCCAGTCCAAGTGGGAAGGCCCTTATGTGATCGAGACAACATTCTCGAACGGCGCCTACAGGATAGCCCAGCCTAACGGGGACCTATTAATGGCTCCCATCAACGGCAAATTCCTGAAAAGATACTACGCTTAATTCCCCCCTGCCCAGGCGAAACATAACAAGAATCTCAATTCTGACAAAACTACTCCAAGAAAAGAAACTAGTTAGGTCATATTCTATCATGTCTGTACGACCTCTGAATAGATATATCCTGCTAAAGAGGTTTATCGAGAGTATATCAGGTCCATACTACCTCTGATATCCCCCTCACCTAAAAAACTGTTATTTACATTCCAAAATGACGGGTCCACAACAGTCAGAAAAGAGTCGCTTTTATTCATTCCCAGAAGGAGGCAAAATTACATAGGGAGAGATACATCAAGATGGCGGAGTAAGCAGACCACGAATCTGCCGCTCCAGTGCAGCTATCCTCTCATTCCTAAGGGCCAAGGCATCGGCGCGAGCCCACTCCAGCCGTGCCTCGGGGGTATGCGTAAGGATCAGATTAGCCCTTGCCCAAAGACAGCCCGCACGGGCAGCTTCCGCACGGTCCAGATCCCGTCGTGCTTCACTCAGTCGACCAGCCGCTACCTCTACACCTGCCAACGACTAGGAAGCCCACTCCTCTGCCCGAGCAAGTTTTTCCCTCAGCTTGGAGGCCCTCGCTGTATTCCCTTCATGCTCGGATCGACACTTCGTCTCAACAGCAAGAGCTTCTTCCACAACGGCTTTTCTCCTATCCATCTCCAGCTTGTGCTTCTGGATAGAGTTGTCTAGGCTTTCAAGCTTTGTAGCGAGCCGCTCAGCCATGAGGTCGTATCGAGCCTGGACATCAGCATCAAGGCTGCCCTCAGCCCGCTGCAAATATCCGTTAATGGGTTGCTCTAAACCATTAACCACCGTCTCCAGAGCATCAGCTACTCCAGGATTGCCAAGCCCCCTGACAACCTCGATCGAAAGCTGAGAAGTCTTCTTCAGGAGCTCGAAGTCAAGATTCTTCGCCAACACCATCGGTACCATCGTTTTTAAACCGGTGTAGACAAGGCTGGTATGCTGCTCGGTCAACGCGACTAGACCCGACTGAACGCCCGGGGTGGCCGCGATGCTAGTAACTCCCTTTCCAGGGATAATTACAGACAAGGGAGCCACCGTCGCCGCCTCGACGAGTGGCGCGGCCGAAAAAGGTGTGACGGCAATGATCGAAGTCATCGTCATACTCGCGGAAGGCGAGGTCACGATAACAGGTTCATCCCCCTCCTGAGACGACAAAACCTCTCCAGGCGAGCTGGCCCCCGAAGATACTTCTGCCTCGGAATTAGGCGCCTCCACGTCATCGCTAGGAGCCGGAACAGAGCCAGAAGGCGCTTCAACGCCGTATTCCCCGTGGACGTCATCCCCTGAAAAGAGGACAAAAAAAAGCAAAAATGTCAACACAATGATAATCTTCCTAGGAGGAGACAAAAAAAAACGATATTTACCCGGAGCCAACGGCATATACGACGCGTCTGCAGCCGATGTGGCTAAACCATGCCTTAATGACGCGATGCGACCTGTCATACCTGGAGAAAGAGGTGGGCCGACCGACATCGCCAAAAGCTCGGTCAAGCCTTCCCCAAGACGCGGTCGAGGTTCGTCAGCCGGGGTCTCGCTAAGCGCACTCGCTGACACAGAAGCAACTTCCCCCACTGCTGACCTCGGGAAAGATTCTCCCATCTGCAGCGGCCACGTGGGCAATCCCGCTCCACTGCTTGAAGCAGCTGCAGCGACAGCAACCTCTAGCGAAGACTCTCCGGTGCCACAAGCCGGAACTGTAGAAGGTCCTTCTCTAAAAGGCGAGGAACCTCTAGCCAAAGATTCATCCCTGATGCAGGGAGGTGCCGGCTCACTCACGGGAGCCTCAATACCAGGAATGCGGAGAGGACGAGCAACTGTCTCTTTCCTCCTCTTACGAAGGGAATCTTCCTTCGGAATAGAAGCCCGTCGCTTCCCAGAAGAGACTACCAAAACCCCCGCCGGCACAGGCACTGCACACCTCGGCAACGACACCAGAGGCTGATCCGGAGTACCAGACTCCTCGCCCTCGTCAGAAGAAACCGAGGGGACTTTGACTCTTCCCCCAGGCTTGGCAGAAGGCACTCTAAAGCTTCCACGCCTGTCGAAATCGCGATGGAAGGTGTTAATCGCCACATAAAACTGGGCGTAAGAATGAAGGATGCGCAGCTCCGTGGAGGTTGTAACGACCGGCACGATAAAAATTGCCCATGTGCAACCCATGATAAAATATCGCCACCCTCTAGCTCCATCAATGAGTCTGCCCCTGGGCCTGAAGCTGGTGACGGCGTTACCCACGTGCAACTGGTCGTACCCAAACTGCCTGGCAAATCGACTAGGCAAGTAGGGCTCGAAGAAGCAATAGTCTTCGCTCCTATACAACAGATGGGATGGTCTGATACAGACCAACCAATTAAAAGCCTCCGGAGAAAGAACGGTCTTCTCTCCACCTGAATCCTCAAGCCACACCCCGGATTGGTTGCGATGTACCGGAGGGGGAGTACAGAGGATCTTCCAGCCATGGCTGAGGTTCAACACTAACCGACAGTCTAAAACTGTGTTCACATTCCAGGTAGAATCCCTGTAATTCAGCAGGAATATACCCCCTGAGCTGCTACCGGAACCAGGAGACATCACCCGGGGGTTGTGGAGAATTAACCATCCCATCAGATACAGGTATGGCAATTCCACCCTGGGAAAACTCTCACGCCGAGCTTCATCGACGAGCAACCCATCGGTCATGGCCCTCAGGCCAGCCTGAATACGACACACCATGGCAGGAAGCAGGCCCAGTCTTGCCCCAAACACCAGACGCACTACGGGCCACAGGATATTCCGGTGAGTACGATCCGCGGATGCGATACCGGGCACTACCACTAGACGCAGCCATATAGAGAGGAAACCAGCCAGCTGGGCTTCCTTAGACAGAGGCCTGCGACAATGCCTCAAATAACTGTGGGCCTTGGTACCTTCGGGGTATCTTCCTACCCCCTCAACGAGAATCTGATCGGGAGCCTTGGCGTCTTCCATAAGAGCCTCAACAACCTGGGTACTAAGGACGCCCAAGCAGTTCACGGGCTCATTCTTACCCCCCGAGGCTTTCTCCGACTTGGCAGCCCTAGCCCGATGGAAGAAGAGGTAAGACATCCACCTAGTGGTATGGGCCAAATCAGAGGGCTCGTCATAAAAAGCGGTGCACACGAAGTACTAACACATCAACTCCTGATATACTTCCGCCACCCGAGGGTCCAAATCTCCCAACTCCCGGTTGGTGGGGACATACTCTTCATATAGGGTATCCCCCATCGGCAGTCTCGAGACAACTGTCATCTCATGAAGGGCCAATCCCAACTCCCCCAGTGGAGTGGCGAAGGTCCCGGTGAGCGGAATATACCGCTCCATCAGTGCCAAGAACAAATTAGCATTGGGAGGCAACCCAACACTCGTCGTACTCACGGCGGCATATAGTCCAATGTCCTCCAGCTCTCTTCGGAAGTGCGTCAAGGCCCAATCAACTAGGCATCTCCATCGGGAGTTCGTTGGGGCAATCCACCCATTGCACCAAGGATTCTCCTTGGGATATACCCCACCTCGACCCATGAAGTCGTTGCAGAAGGTCGGCAACTGGACAGGCTGGATCACCGAGCTAACTTCACTCGGAACATTACCCGGGCACAGCCCCCGGAACAGCGTCACAACGCCGGAGGGGCGACTGACAAACGACCCCTGGTCAGCTCCTTTCATATGAAAGATCTTCCCAGGCTTCCCGTGAAGATCAGGAGTCAGCTTCCACGACATCTTCCTAGGATGCGTCGCATGGGAGAAAGCCGAGATAGGATAATCCCTCGGCATCGTCGGCAAATACAAGACCAAATTCCTGGCAGGGAAGACCCAAGGCTCCCTCTTGGGCTTCGTCTGGGACTGTTTATCGATCATATCCCCAAAGAGGAAAGCCGACTTTATGTACTGCTCCCCGTCGGCATGCGTCAAGGGTTCGCTATTGATCATGCTCAACAGCATTCGCTCACCCTGGGCCGATATCAGAAACCCCCTGCCCTCAGGATACTGGGGTCCAGAGATGGAAAAGGCCACATAGGACAGATCCTCCAGGTAGTTCGAGTGCAGCATCCCGGCAGCGGAGCCCATCACCTCAGCCAGCGGAGACTCACCCAAATCAACTGCAAAGGTGCAAGGAAAATAGGTCATTGCAAATCCTGCACAAAGTGCGGACCAAAGAAACGACAGTCTGTGCTTTACGCCAAGATTGCGCAAATTTGGTCTCTATACGCCGGAAGTCTCCTCCGCAAGCGTAAAAATTCAAAATTTTACGACATACCCCAATTTTTGTTAGCCAGAGCTTTTACGCTCAGAACTACGAAAATATGGAGTTTTTACGCTGGCACATTAGAAATATGGGCGTAAAAGATGAAAACATCTCCGTGCGTCATCTTCCTCAAAAGAGACTATCAGCACAGAAGACGACCTAGCGCGGTCACGTTCAACGTGTGCGAAGGATTTTTCGTCGTTTGTCATCCCAAAAAGCTCTACCTCTAAAGCCGGGTGCACTGCTCATCGGCGGGATACTCCTCTCAGAAGGAGGATCACCTTCCCCGACCGAATAATCTCTCGCCGGTACCGAAGAACGAGAAGAAGAACCTACGCTCTTTTCCTCAGCGGAGGAAGTTTGTTTCGACGCCATTTCTGAGGACTCGAAGTGCTCGGAGAAGGAACGAAGGAAAGCTCCCTTTTGCAGAAGACAGATAAAAAGCTCTTTCTCTCAAAAGCTTGGGGTATATATACGGTCCAAGTCGACTCCTCGAATCCTCGGACGAACCCCTCGAGACCCCAACCGGATCTCGCAATTAAGAGTTGGTTATGATTGGATGCTACATCAGCCCACTATCCTCGAAAAACGGACAGTCAGCGAATTCGAAAGGTTTTTTTTCGTGCAAGACGGTTCAGCGGGTTCTACGCTAAAGGAGCTTTCTACGCTCGACGGCAACAGATCTATGGTTTTACGCTCGCAAGCTGCAAGTCTATGGTTTTACGCCCGGATGCCTTTGTGCTCGGTAGCTTTTATGCTCGAAAGGCCACAAACCTACGACTTTACGCTCAGCAGATACCAAATCGACGATCTCACGCTCGGTGGCGCTCAGTTTACGCTCAAAAGCAACAGATCCGCAAAAACCTCAAGCTCGAAGAAATTTTCTTTTCGGGAGCTACAGATCTACAGTTCTGCGCTAAAGGAGCTTTTCTACGCTCGACAGCAACAGATCTACGGCTTCACGTTCGACAGCTACAAGTCTACGGTTTATGCCCGGATGCCTTTGTGCTCGGTAGCTTTTATGCTCGAGAGGCAACAAACCTACGACTTCACGCTCAGGAACCACAAGTCTACGATTTCACGCTCGATGGTGTTCTTACGCTCACAGGCTACAGATCTACAGTTCTGCGCTAAAGGAGCTTTTCTACGCTCGACAGCAACAGATCTGCGGCTTCACGTTCGACAGCTACAAGTCTACGGTTTATGCCCGGATGCCTTTGTGCTCGGTAGCTTTTATGCTCGAGAGGCAACAAACCTACGACTTCACGCTCAGGAACCACAAGTCTACGATTTCACGCTCGATGGTGTTCTTACGCTCACAGGCCACAGATCTACAGTTCTGCGCTAAAAGAGCTTTTCTACGCTCGACAGCAACAGATCTACGGCTTCACGTTCGACAGCTACAAGTCTACGGTTTATGCCCAGATGCCTTTGTGCTCGGTAGCTTTTATGCTCGAGAGGCAACAAACCTATGACTTCACTCTCAGGAACCACAAGTCTACGATTTCGTGCTCGGTAGTATTTTTACGCTCAGAGGCTACAGACTGATGATTTCACGCTCCATGACTTTTCGCATATCCGAACAGTCCCCAAGGCGGTCAATTGCAAAGAGTTCACACAGAAGATACTCATTCTTGACCCAGAGCATCCCAAGTACCCGAAGCATACAGAGTTCAAACATTGAAAAATTACTCTTCTCGGGTCCAAAATTGGAGGTTCATCCAGACTCCAGTCTGAACATCCCGTCTATCAAGGTGGCAACTCAATTTGACAGCCAAAAAACCTCGACCCTGTTCCAAGGGAGTGTCGAGAGATCATTCTTGAAGAGGAAGTCTGAACAAGATCCTGCTCATCAGAGAAGCAACAGTTCAGAATTCTACGCCGTCCCTCAGTCCTAGCAACAGGACAGTTCTAAATGTTCAAGGACGCTCAGCGGCGTTCTATGGACTATTCGCTAGGCGTAAAAGACGGGGCCTAATACTCTTTCTATCAGTCGGCGTAAAGATTCAGACGTGTCGAAGCTGCACATATCCAGACTTCACAGCAACGCATGGCAAAGACGATCATATGCAGAGAAGAAAGACGACTTTATTTAAAATCACAATTACATATGAGGGAAATCCTGTCTACAGGGGTTTTCTTCATTTCCGTGATTACATATGAGGGAAATCCCTTCTACAAAGGATTTCCTCATCGTCGTCTGAAGATCGCCCAGAAGCTGTTCTGACAGATTCTCGCATGGGCTTCAATTCTTCATATATCTTCTCCAGCAGTCAGTCGGCAGAACTGACTGGCATGGCGGTGGTCGACGGCGGAGGACGACAGAGTTGGGGCTTGCATAGATTTTGCAGGTCCCAAGCTCCGTGCACCGCTCAAGCCGGGACAAAACGAGTCTGTCTGACTCTCGTCACCGGAGGCAACGGGAGAAGGCGCCATCTGCAAGCGGTGTGGTCTAATACGACCCTTCCTCTCTCCTGGTGCAACGCCATACAAAGTTGCTGATTATCCCGAGCAAGGGAGGCTAAGATATCCTTCCATGATCCATCGTTGCAATGGACACTTGCTCGAAGACGCTGTCTTTTTTGGCTCCTTACATGCTGGAAGAACATGGTCTTCTTCTTCCTCAGGTCGACCCGACGAACTCCGGCGATCATCTCAGCATGGTAAAAGGAAATGTGGGAAGAAACAGGTTAACTCCTCAGCCCTTTTATAGACAGGCGAGGTCACACCTACCCCCAATAAATCCGTCATCAAGACCGGCCTGAAAGAACGCGTCAAACTTAACCATTTCCATGCTCCACTCAGAAATGTTTCAGGTTACGAGGGGCCATTCATGCTTCATTCAAAGCATTTCAAAATTCCGAGGAATTTAAAAGCTTTGAAGGGGGTCTTGTAGAAGCATGAAAAATACGCTGGGAAGATCCACGCGGCATCTTAATGCAGGGCAGCGTAAGCAGAGGCCTCCAGAGCCGTCGAACATGCAACAGAGCTCTTCCGCCAAATACAGTGTGAAATATGAGCTCAAAGGACCATCCGCGTAAGTACGGTACGTCCAGGCCGCCCCAGCATAAACAGAGTTCTTTATCGCCTCCATGGCATAAAACTCAGTCGCTCTCAAAGCAGCATTAATGCGTACGAGGAACGCTTCGTCTTCCCCGAAATGAACCTGTCAAGTCACGCGGTGAACCTGGCCTCTGACTTCTGACAAAAAGTGCTGCACGGCTACCCAGACGACGGCTGGAAACGATGGCAGACCCCTCGGGATGTACCCCACAGTATGATGGCGGATCTCTGCATTTAATGCAGAGGATTTGGTTAAAATATCACCAAACCATCATTTACCAAAGTCCCTCCAGCGTAAACCGCTCTTTCGCGTACAAGGGAATACGCTGCCTTGCTTATGAGCTATTTTACGCTCCGCAGTAAGACAAACCGCTGCCACGTCAAAAGCTGCACTTCATACGGGGCTCGAGGCACGTCTCTACGTCTAATTACACAGAGCAGTGACAGTTTCCCTCAAGGCACGTCTCTGCGACGGATGCACAGAAGGGCTGCAGACCTTCAAAATACGTCTCCGCATTTAATGCACAAGATGATGGCAAATCTCTGCAGAAGATTTGATTATATCTTCGAAAGCCGTAATTCCGGCTAAGATGTCCACATCAGCACTTTGGCACGGTACGCAGTGGCTTCTACGCCCGCTCAGGATCAGTGCTCCCTCGGCTTCCAACGCCCTCTCAGTCTCTACGACCATTCGGCTTCTATGACCATTCGGCTTCTATGCCCGTTCAGCTTCTGTGCCCAGATGGCTTCTACGCCTCCTCAGCTTCTATGCTCTCTCGGCTTCCACGCCTCCCCAAGCACATTACGCAGTGGCACCTATGCCCGTTCAGCTTTTGTGCCCAGATGGCTTCTACGCCTTCTCAGCTTCTATGCTCACCCGGCTTTTATGCCGTCGGGCTTCTACGCCCACCCGGCTTCTATACCTACTTGGCTTCTATGCCACGGTGACAAACATCGGCTTTTACGCCCACCTCTTCTACACGGGGGATACCTACCTACGTGGCTTTTACGCCGTGATCTTCGTAGCAATTGTACGCGTTGTGTCCCTTAGTTGGACCCGCGTCACACGCTCATTCAAAAGATCATCCATATGCAGGCATTGGTTACTTTAACCGTCGTATAAAAGGGTGCTGTGTTGTCCACTCCTCGGTTTTTATACCAACTGAGTGGTCACTGTCACTAAAACTCTATAAATAGAGACCTCTATCAACAGAGGAACAGGTCGACAAATTGAAAGATCGAACAATTGAAGACTCAGAGAAGAGGTCGAACAATTGAAGATCGAGCAAGAAGAGAGGAGATCGAGAGAGAGAGAGAGAGGAACCCGGAGCTCAGGCAAAGGATAGGGATCGGCGACCAGGGCATCGTGCATCCACCCTTTTCTGCAACCTCCGAGGCTGCATCCTGTCTTCCACGGCACTTTTTCAACATCGTGTAGTCCAAGGGCTAAAGTGATCGACCGCAGATCAGACACCTATAGCAATTTATACCCAGATTAAATAAATTGTACTCCCACATCCTCGTATAGGATTACATTGTACAAGTTTGTTTGTAAACCAAAGGGCGCGGGTCTCTTATAAACCCCGTCATTGAAATACACTTTCATTCTTTCGTTTAATACCACAAACACCACATATATTATTTTAAATCATATAAAATATATGGAATCCATGTAGATGAATATCAATATTATGGTAAAATCCTGTGTCCATGTCTATGATATATATGTCTATATATTATACCATATTTCCAGTGTATCTGTGTCAATGTCTATGTTCTCGTATCCGTGTCCAATATCTCGTGTCTTCGTGTCCAGTACCCTAAATTCTGTATGCTAATTAATAATTAACCAAAATACGAATGAGGGTTAGGTTAGAGCTTACCTTCGATGGAGGAGGAGGGATTTGATGGAGCGTGGGCCGGAGAGGGGGGTCAAGGAGGGGGCGGAGAGGGGGTCTAGGAGAGGGTGGCCGGAGAGGGGGGTTCGAGGAGGGGGTGGAGGCGGATGGAGGGGGGCAGAGTGGGGGGTTCGAGGAGGGGGTAGATGAGAGGGGGGGTTCAAGGAGGGGGCAGAGGCGGACGGAGGGGGCATATATCACACCCCGATCCCGTAAGGGCCGATCGTCCTTGCTTGATCCCTACGGAACCGATCGTCCTCGCTTGGGCATAATGTCGTGCAAGCCTAAGTAACGCTTGCACCAGGCATAGTACATGCACAAGACATAAGTCAAACAAAAATGTACATATATAAGCACGAAATATAAATACAGAGAACCAAAGTTGGGCACAAAATACTTTCTTTATTGAATACTTGAAGATTGGATTACAAAGTACTTGCTTGGCTAAGTTACAAAATATGTCATATATGGCTTACAACTCTTTTAAAAAACCCAAAACTAGCCACAACGCCTATACATTATATCCTTTTAGTAGGACCAAAATCAAAACAACTAGCAAAAGAGGAGTTTGCCCACAGGAGAGGAAAGCTAAGGAATCAGCACGAGCACGGTCCCGCTGGAAGGATACGCTAACACTGGTTCAAAATGCTCGTCAAGCTCTCGCTACCAGAACCTGAAGATTTGCCCACAAACGTGGGTCAGTACTTCAATATGTACTGGTGAGCGACCGGAGCCAAACTCACCTTGAAATCCACACTAAGTAAGCATGTGAAGCTAGCATTATTAGGTGATCTTTCTAGTTGTCTAGTTTCTTTTAATAATTTATGCAAGAAAACATAAACAATAGATAGACTACGCATATAATAAATCTTACCCATGGTCGAGCGTTTATCCCTGTAGCAGACACACAAGTTAGTAATAATTTGCATATATGTTTATAACTCATGCATCTATGTTGGCATCAAGTATCAAGTGTGCATAGAAGATAACTTATTATATGACCTAACTACATGATGGTCCATGGAAAACCCATTCTCTATAGACATGAACATCCCCCTGATCATGAGGACTTCATTGCCTCAGGGTGTTCCTCTGATCCCCCCTTGGGCGAACGATCCCCAGTGCCCCAGAAACCGTTCGTGGGATTACCCTTGTGCACAAGTTATCTAAAGACCGATGCATGGTATACAACTCTATCATATAAACTCTTACTATGCAGCAGTTAGACTATACATGAATATCTCTATCTCTTTATTTTATTCTTTGGTAACCTATCGAGGTTTCTCTAAACATCTCTTATGCAGCATATGAGTAAGGAATAAATATACGTTTATTTGAACAAGCATTTACAACAGTTATATATATATAATCAAGCATGCAGTTCATCTCTTTTAGCTTATCTCATTTAGTGAGACATTATTTGTATAGGAACAAGTAACTTGTGTAGACTAGAGATAATTTTATTAAAGCGAATGGACTGAAGGATTCATCGAAGGGCCTAAGCTACTAATCGATTGAATCGAACGAGAGGATGAGAAAGTCTTATGCAACGGTCACTCCTTGGCTATGCATCCAGAAATTGCAACAATACTTGGTTAGCATCCTTCGATCTCTTCCCTTATAATTCAAAAAGAATGTGCAAGCGAGAAAAGCAAATCATGAAAACTAAGTCATCGAAAGCAAGACAAAACACAAAGCAACACAAAACCAAATAGCAAATCAACCAACGAAAACTCTTGGACTTATTTTAATAGAAGTCGTTCCATCAATTTGAAGGGTTCATTGTATTTCGTCCATGTTGATTTGGCGGTAAGGTTTTTCCGAGACTCGATTCTCAACCGAGTCAAAGTAACAAGTGTTCCATAATTATCCATTAGGAGCGGGGCATTACATAATACCCCACTGAGAAGAAGTTTCGTCCTCGAAACTTAAGAGATCAAGGAGTCAAAGATTAAGGCATCAAGAGGTTAAAGGAATCAGACTCACCAATACCGTGCCCGCTCGTATCATGCTCAATATTCAAATAATAAACTCTAGGCCTTCTCATTTGATCAGTTTGTCCATTAGCTGGGGCTGGGGCAGGGTTATGATTATGTCCATGTTCTACATTGTCTACTTGGTTCTCTGGAACCCTTCTCTTGTTTTGACAATCTCTGAAGCTATGGCCCCTCTTACCACAGTTGAAGCACTCTCTATTTTTAGTGCGACAGTTTCCGATGCTATGGCCCGGTCTGCCACAGAAGGTGCACTCTTAAGTAGGGCACTGCTCACCTTCTATCTTCGTCTCCCCATCTTGGTATCTTTTGACATGAGGGTTTCGAGCAACTAGCGCCTTCTCAGAAACACTCTGTGGCGAATATTGCTCATTCTGAACAGCTGCCTCAAAGGCTTTTATGTAGGAGGTACATTCACGGTTCATAACATCTTTCCTGAGGTTGTCATTCCAACCCTTAATAAATCTGTGTGTACGGGCCCTCTCGTCAGGAATCAACGAGTTAGCGAACTTAGCAAGTTTGGAGAATTCCAACTCATAGTCCTCGACGAACTTGCTCCCTTTCTTAAGTTCGGTAAACTCATCTTTCTTTCTCTGTCTGACGGCAGTTGGAAGGTATTGCTCCTTGAATGCTTCCTTTAACATTCCCCAAGTGATTTTACCGTCTTGGCGCCTTGTGGCAAGATCCAATTTCTTGATCTGCCACTAATCGTGTGCTCGTAACCGTAGCTGCATGACTGCACACGCCACCCTCTTGTTCACAGGTATCCCAGCAAATTAGAACAAGTCCTCCAACTTGGCGACCCAGTCCATCACCTTATCCTGCACGGTCCTGCCTTCGAACTCAGGAGGGTTCAACTTCAGAAACTTAGCACCTTTAAAGATAGACTTCCTGACCGCCTGCGGAGGCTCATCAGCTTCTACTAGGCCTGCTTCTTGAGGCGCAGGTGCGGCTACCACAGGTGTCGCGGCGGTTCCCGATGTACTGCTATTGGCAACCAAGGTTGTCACTATCTGAGTCAAAGAGTCCAACTGCTTCTGTTGTGCTATGGCTCGAGTATCTGCCCGTTGTTGCTGAGCCTCAAATCGATCTTGTTGGGCATTGAATTGTTCTTGTTGATTTCAAACATGCCAACTAGCCTATCAATTTGTTCATTGTTCACGCTCACTGCGTGCGATGTCCCTTGGTTACCTGTTTAGTCATCTTACTGCTAAAGAGAGTATCTTGTATTAGTCTCATAACGTATTATGGACTTATTGTATGGGATATTAGGTTTTCATGCTCTTCAAAATAGGGACATTTTATACTCTCGATTTACTTCTATAGATTCGCAATCATTTTCAAAATTTAGGACTTTTAAAACTGTTTAAAAACTTATATCATTTTTGAAAATGATATTTGTAGAGGCCAAGGACGTAAAGCCGTGCTCTGATACCACCTGTCATGCCCCGATCCCGTAAGGGTCGATCGTCCTCGCTGGTCCCTATGGAACCGATCGTCCTCGCTTGGGCGTAATGTCGTGCAAGCCTAAATTACGCTTGCACCAGGCATAGTACCTGCACAAGACACAAGTCAGACGAAAATGTACATATATAAGCACGGAATATAAATGCAGAGAACCAAAGTTGAACACAAAATACTTTCTTTATTGAATACTTGAAGCTTGGATTACAAAGTACTTGCTTGGCTGAGTTACAAAATATGCCATAGATGGCTTACAACTCTTTTTACAAACCCAAAACTAGCTACAACGTTCATACATTATATCCTTTTAGTAGGACAAAAATCAAAATAACTAGCAGAAGAGGAGTTTGCCCACAGGAGAGAAAAGCTAAGTAGCACGAGCACGGTCCTGCTGGAAGGATGCGCTAATACTGGTTCAAAATGCTCGCCAAGCTCTCGCTACAAAACCTAGAGATTTGCCCACAAACGTGGGTCAGTACTACAACATGTACTGGTGACCGACCTAGGCCAAACTCACCTTAAAATTCACATTAAGTAAGCATGTGAAGCTAGCATTATTATGTGATCTTTCTATTTGTCTAGTTTCTTTTAACAATTCATGCAAGAAAACATAAATAATAGATATACTATGCATATAATAAATCTTACCCACGGTCGAGCGGTTACCCCTGCAATAGACAAACAAGTTAGCAACAATTTACATATATATTTATAACTCATGCATATATGTTGGCATCAAGTGTCAAGTGTGCATAGAAGATAACTTATCATGCGACCTAACTACATGATGGTCCATGGGAAACCCATTCTCTATAGACATGAATACCCCCCTGATCGCGAGGACTTCATTGCCTCAGGGTGTTCCTCTGATCCCCCTAGGGCGAACGATCCCCAGTGCCCCAGAAATTATTCGTGGGATTACACTTGTGCACAAGTTGTCTAAAGACCGATGCATGGTATGCAACTCTATCATATAAACTCTTACTATGCAGCATTTAGACTATACATGAACATCTCTATCTCTTTACTCTATTCTTTGGTAACGTATGCGAGGTTTCTCTAAATATCACTTATGCAGCATATGAGTAAGGAACAGATACACGTCTATTTGAACAAGCATTTGCAACAGTTCTATATATATAATCAAGCATGCAGTTTATCTCTTTTAGCATGTCTCATTTAGTGAGGCATCATTTGTATAGGAACAAGTAACTTGTGCATACTAGAGATCATTTTATTAAAGCGTATGGACTGAAGGATTCATCGAAGGGCCTAAGCCACTCACCAATTGAATTGAACGAGAGGATGGGGAAGCCTTATGCAACGTTCACTCCTTGGTTATGCATCCTGAAATTACAATAATACTTGGTTAGCATCATTTGATCTCTTCCCTTACGATTCAAAACGAATGCGCAAGCGAGAAAAGTGAATCATGAAAACTAAGTCATCGAAAGCAAGACAAAACATAAAGCAACACAAAACCAAGTAGCAAAACAACCAACGAAAACTCTTGGACTTATTTCAATAGAAGTCATTCTATCAATTTGAAAGGTTCATTGTATTTCGTCCGTATTGATTTGGCGGTAAGGTTTTCCCGAGACTCGATTCTCAACCGAGTCAAAGTAACAAGTGTTCCATAAGTATCCGTTAGGAGCGGGGCATTACAACAGAGGGGGGTCGAGAAGGGAGCGGAGGCGGTCGGAGGGGTCCGAGGAGAGGGGGGTTCGAGGAGGGGGTCATCGGAGTCCGGGGGGAGGGGTATCGAAAGAGAGAGAGAGAGAGAGGGAGAGATTGAGAATGGAGAAAAATAAAATGCGCTCTGGAATTTTAAGTTTTTGCAGCGGCGGATATTTCTGTCGCTATTCCATCGCGAACGTAATAGCGACGGCTTATTGAAGGAAAATAATATAATTTGTTTACATAAATAAATTAGTCGTAATTTCGTCAAAAGTTCGTCCCTGACTCAGCGACGAATTATTTTTTGTCGTTGAGATCCCTCACTATTTAACAGTATTTTTGTTGTGTGACTTTGAACCAGAGTTCATAAGGAGTGACATCGGAAGTTACGTACGACACTATGTTTAGAATGAGCATAGCCATTAGTGCAGCTTCTCCCCATATGCAATTTGGAAGACTTACAGTCAACAGCATTGAGTTCATCATCTCTATCAACGTCATGTTCTTCCTTTCAGCTACTCCATTCGATTGAGGAGAATATGGAGCAGTTGTCTCATTGATAATTCCATGTTCTTTGTATAACGATGCGAATTCAATAGACATATACTCTCCACTTCGATCACTTTTGAGTCTTTTGAGTTGTTACCCTGTTTGACGTTCAGCCTCAGCCCTGAACTCCTTGAACTTCTTGAATGCTTCATCCTTTGACTGGAGCAGATAGACGAATGCATACTTCGAGTAGTCGTCGATGAATGTAATAAAATACTTCATCTTAGCCTTTGTGGAGAATTGTTTGAAGTCACAAATATCTGAGTGCACCAACTCCAGAAGATATGTGCTTCTGTTTACCTGTTTGAACGGTTTTCTTATGATCATTGTCTTCACATAGACCTCACACATCTCCACCTCCTTACCCCCACAATTAGAGATAAGTCATTGACTAGACATTTTGTTTATTCTTTTACAATAAACATGTCCTAGTCTATTATGCCATAACTCAAGAGAATAACCAGAAGAAGAGACTGCATTAACATTATTTGCAAGAGTTACAAGCTAAAGTTTGAACACCCCTTTGGTATAAAAAGCTTTTTTGAAGTATATTCCTTTGTAAGACATCACCATCTGTCCAGCATTGATGTCCATCCTCAAGCCTGCGTTATAGAGAAGACTTTTTAAAACTAGGTTATTGGCTATCACCGGTACATGCTTCATATCCTGAAGCGTTAACGACTTCCCCGAAGTCAGATTCAGTATCACCGTTCTGACCCTAAGTACTCTAGCTTGTGCCTGGTTCGCCACCATAACCTTCTCAGATGTAGGCTTATAGGTAGTAAACAACTCCTGCTTTGAGAAAATATGGCAGGATGCGCTAGTGTCCATCCACCAGTCAGTTTCGATACCAGCCGTCACAACTTGCGTAATTATAACAACCTTATTAGGCTCACCTTGCTTTACCTATTTGGGCTTGGATCTACAGTCTTTCCAGTAGTACCCCTTCTTGCCACAGTTAAAGCAAATCACATCTGACTTGTGCTTACGCTTTGGCTTGAACGAAGCCGACTTCACCTTTAGATGGTTGAAGTCCTTTTTTTGTGATAATCCTTCTACTCTCACTTGGAGTCACCAACATGCACCAAGTTGGCCTTTTCCAACTGCTTGGACAGCGTGTCTACTTTGTTTTGAGCCCTTAGATCATCTTCAATGTGGATGTTATGGAGTAGTTGATCAAGGCTGACCTCCATCTTACTCCGGTGCATGTCCGAGATAAAGTTGCTCTATCCATGTGGGAGCTTGGCAACAATACCTCCTACAACGAAAGCGTCAACCATGGGCATACGATCATCCTTAAGTTTTTGACGAAACTTGAGAAATTTCTTAACTTGAGACAACATCGTCTTGTCGTCCTCAAATCGTATCTTCTAGACCTTTTAGTTATATGGATCTTATTGTGGTTCTCATCAGCCATGTAATACTTTTTCAGTGACTCCCAGAAGACCTTTGCATGGCTCGTCTTGCTGTATAACTCTGCCAGAGTATCTTTTATGGAGTTAAGAATCAACAGCTTGTAGAGGCTGTTGTCTCTCCTCCTCTTGTTCCATGCAGCAGTTGCATTAACAATCGCCCGAATAGTAGCATCATCACCCTCTAGAACAACATGTTTAGGATCTGTCAACACGTAGTCTATGCTTACGAGTTGAAGATTAAGGCTGGCCTTTCTCTTCCAGACGTTGTAATGCTTCCCGTTAAACTTCTCAAGTTTGTTAAAACTTGTGTCGAGAAGGTTTGCACGGTTGTTCTCCATCTTACTCAGATTTGCTTTGAGATTGTTAGTCCCAAGGCTTAATCAAAAGATGGTAGAACGGGCCAGTAATAGAGGTTCAAGCAAACTTACAGTCTACTCTCTATTTGATCATGAAGTTGTAGTCGAGACTCAGAAGTTCTAGCAAACACGTTTTTCTTCTGAATTCTCGATTCCAACCAACAATTATAAAATAATTCAGATTACAACTTTTTGCCAAGATTACAATAATTAGAACACTATTATTTTTTCATGCAAATGCAGTTGCACATGGACATAACAGATTACAAAGAGAGAGAAGAGGAAAGAGATGATGGATCTCTGCTTGCTGGGGTGATGAAGATCACCATTGCTCAAAGCAAGATTTACCCCACACGATCTGCTTCCAGGAACCAGTAAGTTCACGAAGAACTTCTGGAACGCTCGCTGTCACCTCCATTATGGGCTCGCACGAACTCCCTGGATTCCAATGACAGCAACATCAACTCTCTTCGTCTCTCGATTTTTGAAGTAAGTTCTCAAAGGGGCTATGAAGGGAGTATTTATAGAGGAGGGTGAAAACCCTAACCCTAATCCTGGGTGACAACTGTTACGAAAAGATAGGAATGAATTAAATTTAAATCTCACAAAAAATGGATATGAAATAATAGTCCAATCTTTCCATAACAGTTTAAATCCCGCAATCACTGGGATCATGCGCCAACCGCGCTTTCTACTCATATGCGCGCAGCAACCCAACTAAACCGCTTCTGCACGCATAAGCCAATAGTGCAGCGACCCATGCGCACATCAGTGCAGCAGCGCATACGCGCATAGCCGCGTAACACCTGCGCATACTCCCATACTGCACCCGCTCAGCACCCTGTTCATGCGCCCGCGCATGAACCCATGCATGTAACCAGGCTAGCAATAACGCATGCAACTCGCGCATAAAACGAGCGCATCAAATGCGTACAAGCGTCATGCGTCGATGCTGACTACGCTAGTAACAACACATGCAACTCACGCATACAATAAGCGCATCAAATGTGCACAAGCGCCGATGCAAAGTGCAAAGTGCTCCAACAAAGCGCCACTTTGTGCCCTTGAGTCCGAGTCTGAGTCGCTTAAGCCCCTTTGGAGCTTAGCTCCTTTGAGAAAGTTTCCATAAAAATGATAAAAAGCATAAATGCTTTCTTTGAGGAGTTAATCCTTTTTTTCTCCTAGAAAAATACCCCCACATCGCACCCACATGTGCCCCACCACACCCTATGTGCACAACTTAATACAAGCAAAACATTATATTGAGATATTCACTTGGTGGAGTAGCCAATATGGGACTATTCTTCCAGTCTAAAGACATTAACACCAAGGCATTAACAACAATATATATATATATATATTGTATTTCTATTTTTTTTATATGTATAAAATTTGACAATTTTGTTTTGAGGCCCATATCTATTTTTGGAGACTGGACCTTACCTTACCTATTCGATAACAACATTAACAACAACAATATCTAAATCTGGCCAAACTATAACATTATCATACACTTTACTTTCACTCCTTTAAGAATTCTGAAAAAGGACAAGAAAAAATCATTGATTTGTTTTGCTTTTTCTGGTTATAATAAAATAAAGAAAAAATTTGGGTTGTATTTAACTTTGTTTATCATAATTAAAGATGTACTCCACTATTTTATCATAATATACAATATATTCCACTTTCGTCTGTTGACTGTTAACTTTTGATCGAAATATCCATAACAAATCATTATTATTACGGTTTCCCTCCTCAGCCTAGGAAAAAGGAAGGTATTTCGGTCAAAAACTATCGGTCAACACCAAAGTGAAAATTTTGTACATTATGGTAAAACAGTGTGGTGCACATTGAATTATGACAAATAAAATGAGATGCAACTAAAATTTTCTCTAAAATAAATGATATCTAACAAAATTTTCAGATCAACATGAGAATACAAACGATTTTTTTCGTTTAAAGTAATAATATTTATTAAAATTATAAAAAAAGGGAAAAATTGGGGGTATTTGCGTGGAGGAGGATGACCCGCCAACTCAGTTGGCGGGGTGCTGAGTTGGAGAGTAACTCGCCAACTGAGTTGGCGGGGCGCTCTCCTCGAGAGGCCGTTCGCCAACTCAGTTGGCGGGGCATGCTGAGTTGGCACTTAGGACCGTTGCAATCTGCTCGCCAACTGAGTTGGCGAGTAAGGATCCGTTTCCCGACCGTTCCACAACGGCTATTAACAACAACGGCTATTACATTCTCCCTCTATAAATTACCTATCTCAACCAAATCATCTCACACTCACTCTACTTCCTCTATTTCCTCTCTTCCCTCTAGCAAAGTCTCCAACACTCTCTCTGTCTCTCTGCCTGCAGCTAAAGTTCATTTGAGTTTTCTGTAGCAAAAGTTCTCAACCGTCATGGATCGTAGCGTAAGAATTGTATGCTCGCACGGCGGTAAAGTAAATGGGTTAAATTACGAAGAAGGAGAAAGTATAATTTTTTCAACTTATCCGAATATTAGTTTTGAAAATATACGTAATCATATTATTGAACGTTGTTCTATTAATTATGATTTTATTCTGAAGTCTATTTTTTGTTCTAATTATTTTTTGATAGATAGTGAAGATGCATGGAATTATATTCTTGAGATTAATTCTCAATCACGGTATATAAAAATATATGTTATTAAAGTAGCAGCAACCTTAGATAGTAGAAATAATGAATATTTTTCTGAATATCAGTATGTTAGTTCGGGTGCTAGTTCTTCTCAACAAATAGTTTCATTTATCCAAGAAGGTCATTCATTAGATGAATCTAACCATGATGATGATAGTGACAACGACGATGAAAATAGTGATGATTTAGTTGAAAATGTAGATTATACGGTAGATGATGATGTTGTAAAAGCTATCACTGATGAAGTATTTAAGGGACAATCATTTCCTAGTCGTTCTCACTTTAGAAGCTTTATAAGTAATTTAGCAATTAAATATAATTTTAGTTGTTCAGCTAGTGTTATGAATAATGCTCGTGGAATTATATATAGTTGTGATCAACCGAATTGTAATTGGAGAGTATATGTCAAATCTATTGGAAATGGCGATATAGTTAAAGTTAGTACATTAGAAAATCGTTATTCTTGTTTAGGAAGACTTAGTACAGGACGTCATCGACTAGCTACCGCTTCATGGATTAAGACCATGATAATTGACATTATTAGAGATAACCAGTCATACAGTCCATCACAAATTGTTAAAGATATATATAGGGAGCACCGTATACAAGTTAGTTATTCCAAAGCCTGGAGAGCCCGAGAGACAGCATTAGCTGAAATTAATGGTAGTTATGATGAGGCATACGCTAGTCTTGAGGAGTATTGTTATAGAATTATGGAGACAAATCCAGGTAGTACATATTTTATTAAAACTGCCGAAAACAATAGCTTCCAACAAATTTTTATTTGTTTTAAGTCATGTATTGATGGATTTTTAAGTGGATGTTTACCAATTAGTAGTACTGATGCTACATTTCTTTCGTCTAAATATCAAGGTATCTTATTTATTGCTTGTGCTCACGATCCTAACTATCAATTATATCCTATAGCTTATGCTGTTGCTGAAGGTGAGAATAGTGATTCTTGGTCTTGGTTTTTTAAATTCTCTTAAAATATCTTTTGAAAGTTGTTTTAATGATTGGAGTACAATTTCATTTATATCTGACAAGCAAAAGGGATTAATAAATGTTGTTCGTGCTATTTTTCCTGCATCTCCTCATTTTTTGTATTCAATATTTTAAACAAAACATGAAAAAAGTTACCAAAGAACCAGTATTTCAACGCTTGTTAGACTCGCTTGCTAGATCATATAATAAAACGGATGCAGAGAGTTTATTTGATATAATTAAAGCCGAGAACATAATGTTGTACAATTGGCTTATTGGTGTAAACGATGAAAGTCGTCGATTTGAACATTGGATAACAGCGTATGCTACTTGTCCTAGATTAGATATTAACACTTCTAATCTTGCTGAATGTTTCAATAGCTGGATTAAGAAATTACGAGATAAGCCAATTACAATACTTCTCGATGGTATTAGAGCCAAGATTATTACACTTCATGACAATCGTAGAAAGAATGCTGAAAATATAGACACAGATTATTGTCCGAAGATGTTAAAAAACATGGCTTCTATTATCAAAGAAAAGAACCACCTAGAAATATTAGCTATTGATAGTTATAAGTTTGAAATAATAGACCGGGCAACAAGTAGAACCTATATTGTTAATATAACTGACATATCTTGTACATATTTTAGATGGTACCATACTTATATACCATGTATACATGCATATTTTGTTTGTAGATATTGCAATATTAGTATTGATAATTTTTATCCTGCAGTATTTTCGACGAAAAACTTGAAAAGTGTATACGCACAAAAAATGGAGCCAATTTCAGTTCCCTACGAGATCCAAGCTCCTTTGGTAAGAGGACAAATTAGGGTGCCAGATGTAAGACGCAAAGCCGGAAGACCAAAGAAGAACCGCATCAAACCCCGGGATTCATCGACAAGAGATCTACGTTGCAGTAATTGTGGTGCTATGGGACACAACCGAAGAAGATGTATTAGTCAACCGAGAGAGTAAAATAGAATTGTTCAATACCCAAATATTGTAATAAAAAACCATTACAAATCCAAAAATGTAATCATACAATGTTACAAATTTTTTCGGTTAGGTGTTCCATGGAAAATATGTAATCATACAATGTTACAAATCATACAAAAATGTTATAAATCATACAATGTTACAAATCTACTAATCCTCGTCCTCGTCTTGTTGAGTTTGGGTAGGCAGCGGTGCTGATGGAGTCGAAAAAAATTGTGTGAATATCTGGTAGCTTTCATCTCCAGCAGTCTGGTAACTCGGACCCGCTCCAGCATATTGGTAACTAGGGCCCACTCCAGCATACTGGTCACTCGGGCCCTCTCCAACATACTGGTAACTAGGGCCCGCTCCTGCATACTGGTAACTCGGGCTCCCTCCAGCATACTGGTCACTCGGGCCCGCTCCAGCAGTATCCCGCAGACGACAACGAGAGTGTCTCTGTCGTACTAAGCCGGTCGGATAGTCCGGTGGAAGACGGGATTGTACTGGAGGCATTTCCGGTTCTCGTCCAATACCCAGCTGCTCAACATGAGTCACAAGTTCCTCCATAAGATGCCGACTTTCTGGGGAAAGGTTTCTATGAGGTTGTTGTAAATGTTGTCGGTATACACCACTCTGAAATTAGAAACTTGTAAATTAATATATTTATCATATCTATGTATATGTATTTTTCAAAGTATAATGAAGTCATACCAAATCATGCATTCCATCGGCAAAAGCACGCAGAGTAGATTCGTCTACAGATCTAGTCTTGAACCTTTGCTCATCATAGTGGTATACTCGGTTGCTCATAAGAGGGCATCCCCACCATTGCCTATAGTCCAGGCTACCTATGTCTGCAAAATGTAAACAAAATTTTAGCAAACTATTTACAATAAATCAATACGAATAATGAGTAACTTATAACTTACATTCCTCAGCAGAATTTAGTCTGGGAGACATGTCCCTCACACTATAATTCTCGAACCGATTATTCCAGTCAGCAACGAGACCAATGATTCGTTGTAATGCATTTGATGTCTCATAACCGACTGTCGGTGGATCATCGAGAATTATTGGGGCCATTCCGAATTGTCGAATAACACGGTCTGCCGGATGGTACATGGTGAACCGATCATATATAATATGACATCTGTGTAAAGAAAATGCATATGATGTCCTATTGATTTCTGGAGCATCAGGTTCACATGAGTACGGTAACCAGGTTACCTATTTAAAGATATTGTATCAATTAGATGTGATATTTATCTACGATCAAAACTTAAATAATTTAAAGATATTTATTGCATATATAAAAATTACCTCATGATACTGCAGTGTATCAAATTGGCTACGATAAAGTGATACAGTCCTGTATTGGTAGTGTTGATAATCCACTACGTCTGTAGGCCAGCGCATAGCAACTGGAAATACTCCAACATCACTGAGAATGCTGGTAACAGGCCTACCAATATAGAAGTGCTCGTAGGACCAGAACTATAAAACAAAAATATGACATTAGTACAAACAAAATTTGCGTATAAAATTACTCTAACTTTTTAAGGTCTTTCATTCATACCTGTATCAGTGAAATACATCCACAAATACTCTTGCGATTGGATCTGACAAATTCTGTCAGATTGGCATATAAAAAGGCAAGAGTAGCAGCTCCCCACGCATGCTCAGTAGGTTTTGTCAGATCATCCAAGAATGGTAGAAGCTGCACATTTACCATATTTTTCGATGCATCGGGAAATAGAATTGCACCACATAAACAGAGCAGATACGCTCTAGTGCAACGAATGACCTGGATATATTAAGTGTTATATAGAATTGCACCACTAAATTAAGTCATAAACAAATTTACTAATAAAAATACATACCCGCATTTCATCTACATCAACCACCCCATCAATAGTTTGATGTAGGTCCATAAAGTTGCCACGGAGCCATGTAAATTTCACAAAATTGCCGTCTTTTAGACCTGATGGAGGGCTAACACCGAGATACCTCCTGATCAGATCAGATCCCTTTAAGTGCGGATCAAAATATATAGCGTTACCTTTAATAGGTAACCCTAGTATATTCGCCACATCAAAAAGGGTGATCGTCATCTCGCCAAATGGGAGTTGGAAAGTGTTGCATTCGGGCCACCAACGCTCCGCAAGGCTTACAACTAAATGAATATCGTGGATTAAATAGCTAACACGATCTATATAGTGGAATCCAAAGGATTCCACCAAAGCCTTTTGGACCGAATTTAGCTCCCACGTACGATAATTCCTTTCGGTCCGCCAATGTACATGGATCCGGGTTCGTAAACCAAGATCATGGTCGTATAACTATAAAAAACATATGCATTATATTTTGTGTGTAAATTAATATGCATTAATAAAGTAAACATATGCATTATAAAAAATATATGCATTAATAAAGTTGGCAACTTGTAATTTCAAAAATTACCTCGCTAGTAAATATCTGACTAGAAATGTGGTCTTCACGTTGCTTAATAATAAGCTGGGTAGTCGGTCCGCCAGGAATACGACCGTCATTGTGGGTAGCCATCGCCAGTAAATATCAGGAGGAGAAAGAGGATTGCTGTGATTAAGGAGGAGGAAGCTGTGAAAAATAGAAGGAGGAGGAGGAGAGAATGTGCTGTGAGGAGTGTTTGGGGGGGTGTTTATTGGGAGGGAATGTAGCCGTTGGGCAACGGTCGGAAAGCCAACTCAGCATGGCCCGCCAACTGAGTTGGCGAGCGGTCTCTCGTAGACAACGTCCCGCCAACTCAGTTGGCGAGAGGCCTCTCGAGGAGAGTGTCCCGCCAAGTCAGATGGCGAGTAGTCCCCCTGTCTGCTAATTCCTCCAACTTTTTCTTTTTTTTATAATTTTAATAAATATTATTACTTTAAACGAAAAAAACCGTCAAAAGAAAAAATAAATCTACGGTCCGGATCTCTCCACGCCATTAATATTCCGATATTTCGAGAATATACCCGTAAATAAATCCAAAATCTATGGTCAAAAGTGGAAACTCCGTCTTTCTCTCTCTCCCCCTCTCCTCCATCTGTCTATAAATACATCCTCTTTCTCTCTCCAAAATCCAATTTCTCATTTCTAGGGCTTTTATTTTCTTAGTCCATTCTCTCCATCTGGTGCCATGGCTCGCCGCTCTGGAGGTACTCACACAACAAACCCTAACTTTTCACATTTTCCTTTTATATTTCCAAATATCATCTATGGATCATCAAAACTTGTTGCTTGTAGAGAAAATGGGGGGTTTTGTGTGCTATGGAGATTGTTATATTGGTGCTTGTTTGGCCAGATTTAGGTTTTTTAGAGGGATTGATTTGTTAGCTAGTGTTGAGTCTTGGTGTTGACGATGTTTTTATTCATTTATTGGTTGTTTATTAGATGAATGTGGTGGTTGTGATTTTGACCATTTCTTGGACAAGTTAGAATCATTTTCTATGATGGATAGGTAGCTGCACCTGAAATGAAGAAGAAAATAGAGCTTTAGGTGAGATTGCAATTGATCGTTTGATGCTTTTTTTTAGGGTTTGAATACGGTTCCTCTAAAGATTGAATCTTTAGGGATTGATTACATGGTATTATTGTTAACCAGTGTGCGTAATAGTATGAGTGATCTTGATTGATTTGTCATCTTGGATTACTCCTTAGTGTTGACGATTGTTGTCTATTCATTCTGGTGTTGATTGTTTATTAGATGAATGAGGGTGTGGATAGTCTAACGACAAGAAGAAACACGTGTTATATCATTTGCGCCAATGAACCAGCTTATGTATAAGCTAAGCATGCCTCCTTATCGTAACATGAAATCAATTATATATTTAAGCTTTGTCCATTACCGGTAATCTAGTAACCGGGTTACTAGGCTGATTAATGACAATTACACACCCACTTGGATTTTTTTATTAATCAGCCACCTGACCGATTAGATTAAGCGGCTGATTACTTGGTCAATTAATTATTGTTTAATGTTTTTCTAGAACATTGCATGCAATGCATGATTATTAAGACGCATGTGTAGCATTGATCATTGGATAATTGTGTTTTTGTCTGATGGTTGTCTGAACAATTGTTTAGATGTTTAAATAATTTAATCTCTACCTAGGAAGCTATACAAGCACCTAGTTTTGGTGCCATATTTTTTGAAGTTATGTAAATTGTCAATCTTCACTCTATTTTCAACTAGTGATGGCTGTCATACTCATTTATGCGGACTTCATATCAACTAGAATATTAGAAATAACAATATGGGGATTTTTGTGGGCTGCAAATTGAGGATGAAGACATCTTGGAAATGTGGAGGCTTAACTGATCTGGCATTTGCTAACAGTAGCAAGGAGTTGCCATCAATGGTGAAGAAAAGGATTAGCTGACCCTATTTTGTCTATATTGCAGTGCACAATTATGAATTTACGATGCATTGTGATACATAGTTTTGATTATGTGCATATTATTTATTTGATGCTTGTTAAACTTATTATGCTAATTGGACATGTTTTCTTATTACGTGTCTAAGATTTATACTTTACATTCATGTGGATTCTCTTTGATTAACTTCTAATATTCTGTCCACTTTTATGCTCGATTATAACTTCTGACAAATTAGCTATATCAGATGCTCTTTTTCATCAATAACAAACCTTTAACCCAACCTTTTGTGGTAGGTTATTTGAAATCTTTTTGTCAAGCACCATGTCTAAAACGTTAAACTATACCATACCTTTTTGACCGCCTCAAACCAAGTTCATTTATTTCTGTCACGACTTTCTTATCCTATCTTTCAATTTATAGCCAGTCTAAACAGTTATCTCAGCTCACCTGTTTCATGGACATTTTTTCCAGAACTCTATGATACATAAAGCATGGATAGTCCTACAGCAACTGTTATATAAAATTCTAACTATAAACCTCATGAGTTCGATTGCAAAGCATTCAGAAGCAACAACCCAACTTGAATCCTCATGTTTTAATTCTAGGAAAAATATCTTTCTCATTCTCTCCATCACATGAATGACTGATTGTATCCATTGCGAGAATGATTAATTGCATGCATGATTATGTGGTGTGCTGAAGGTGTACACATTTACACTGTATAAAGCCATAGAGAGAGACTACTTAGAATCGTGTCCATGCCTTGAACTATTGTATCCAAGTCCAACATGATGCTTCCGTGGACATACATGGTTTTGTCATAGAAAAAATATCCTTTTCATTCTCTCAATCACGTAAATGACTGATTGTAATCCATCGCGGGAATGATTAATTGCATGCATGATTATGTGGTGTGCTGAAGGTGTACAAATTTACACTGTATAAAGCCATAGAGAGAGACTACTTAGAATCGTGTCCACGCCTTGATCTATTGTATCCAAGTCCAACATGATGCTTCCGTGGACATACATGGCTTTGTAATAGAAGTGTGTAATGCAGGCAGATCAAATCAGCATGTATCTTTTTTGGTGGTTTGTTTCTGAGGCATTACTCGAAACAACTTATTAATTTGTTTAATCTAGTCAAATACTTAAGATACTACCTCTTATCTTTTAATTTATGAAGAGTTTCATTGGTTACAAGGGAAGGTGGAGGTTGAAATTAACCGGTGACGTGTAAAATGGTTAGCCTTTTTTATCCTATCAACTTCATAAGTAAACCTGAATCTGCTTCTGCATATTTTTGTAATAGTGATTTTTTGAGTGTTGTAAGCCTCCTGAATTTCCACAAAACATGAGTGACCATGTGCATTTCCTTGTTTTGATGCTCTTTGCTCTTTTGAGGATGAATTGTGCAATCCCTATGCAGATGTACATAACTACATATGGCTTAAGTTACTTGTGTCAACTGAAGCCTGGTCTGGTATTGCTGCTACTTTTCAGAATAGCAGAAAATAGTAGCTTTTGAAAACAGCCTCCCTTGCCTTCAAAAACTTCCAAAAAAGGGCTATCTTATCAAAAAAAAAAGCTGAAGAAGCTGTTACAAAACAGGTTCTGCTGCTGCTTCTCAAAAAAGTAAGCATAAGCAGGCAAAATAAGATGTAACCTAGCTTAACAGACCGGTTTGGATGTAGCACACCCACTAGTTGTGATTACTTAGTTTATTGGGTGTTTTTGGCTTTGATCATATTACTGTAACCTTGGTTAGAATAGAGTTCAATCTGATAGCTGGTGACTATGCTTTAGTTCCATGGTGGAAAGCATGGCTTTGTTCATTGTTTTTAATTGAACGAGGAACCAAGTCAAAACTATGATTCTTGGTTGCCTACCTAATCCCAGTTGGTACATATAGATGTTTGTTAGGATGAAATCGATAATGTCCCTGGTGTAGACTAATTGTGCGATTTACATGGTTATGACAGCATTTATGCATTTTTCATATGCAAGTTGGAGCATGACAATTATAAGGACCTCTCGTAATGATACTATAGATGGGTTTCTTCAGAAATAAACAATCTTTTACAACTTAGGTATTAATTTATTAAACAATTATAAAATGAGCTTGAAAGTGAGATTGAGCAGGGTATTTTATGTGGCTATAGAATGAGTGCTGAATTAGGACGGTTTGGAGATGGGTCAAGAAAGTAATTGTATCCCAACACAATTTTTCTGAGGGAAAACTGCTATTTGTTTTTGGCTCTTTTAAGCTATTTGACGTCGACCAATGTGCAAACTGCAGTAGGTGAAGGTAGATTTTTGGTTGCATGAGAAATTAAAGGTATATTTGGAGAACAAGCTGCTTAGGTATGCATGTCATTTTGCATTGGATATCTGGTGCCGCTAACTTTGCTTAAACCAGCATTTGAGTTTTTTCTTCTGGGAGGAATGAGGTCGGGATTAAAAATGGATTTTTATGGCATTTTGATGCAAGATTTAACATTTTTGCTGGATTGCGTTAGTACTAGTGTAGTGTACATAACTGTCCAACACTGGTTCTTCATTCTTGAGGGGAAGGGGTAACACAGTTTATAGTGTTCTCTAGTGAAAACTTGCTACATGCAAACTTCTAACTATTTACTTATAATCTATTTTATTCGAAATTTTGAATTCAGTTTTCTCCACATTTTTGAGCGATTTAGGAAAGTTCTTTCATCAAGAATTGAAAATTGCAAAAGCTAAAAAGTCTTGAGCTGCCTTCTATACTTTTTGCCTTGGACGACAATCTCTCACTATTTTCTCTAGTATGACTTTTCAAACATTGGTAGTTTAACTTATGCTAGCCTTTTTATTTTTCATCTCTTCGCACAAGAATTTTGGTTCTCTAACAGAGGTAACTGCTGAGATATAATTTGAAGATCTATTGCATGTTTTCGTTCAATATTTTATGCCTTCATTGACTTTTTTGTTTAATATATTCCATGTGTAGTCCATTATTAACAATGTTCTTTTGCTTTGTAGGACGTTCAGCTCGTGCTGCTCCACGCCCTGCTGCAGCGAGGAATCCCCCGGCACCAGGTGATCACTTGTCTTATTTGTTCAGCAATGTTTTCCAAACTAATATTTAGCTTGTGATTCATTCATGATACTTAGAATTGCTTAATTTTGCTAAATGATAACCATGTTGATGGAACCTTATTTGTTCTAAATATCTTTAAAAAGGCGTCCTGGTGCCACGATTCTCCTGCTTAAGCAGGGTCTGATGTATGCAGGCTTAACCCCATGTATATGGAGTGGCTGTTTTAGTGACTCAAACCTGCATCCTCCAGGATGCAACCAGTAAGCCTGACCATCGCATCGGCGCGACGCCCTCCCCTTACTATAGTTCAAAGCATCTTGCAATCAACAAAATGAAGTTCACTTATTGGACATGATATGCAGAATTGTTGATCTTGCAACGATGTATTTTATGGTTGTTTAAGGATATATTCGCAACTTCCTAAGTTTTGGTGGAGATCGGGTTTTATAATAGGAACTTATCACGGTTTGTTCTCCTTGCATTTCTATGAATCATAACGAATTTTCTGTTAATTCTGCTATATTTACACTTTGGAACCTAGATGTCTTTGTATGCAACTTGCTCTTATTGATCTGTTCTAGAATATTCAGTCACCTGTCTTTTTTATTATTTAATTTAGGACGTGTTGTAAGTAAGCTGATTTACATGGAAAATGAGATTAGCTGATGATCACAGCATGACTTAGTGCAATTATTCATGGTAATCCATGTTACAGCGATTCATTTTTATTTTTGTTTGTGCGCAAATAAGTAGTTCTAATTTTATTTACAACGGAGAAGGATAAAGTCCATAATGTAAATCATGATATGCCCTACCTATTTCGCTTCTTCAGTTATGATTTGATTTAAATCTGGCCACTGTAGTCCCATGGACACTCCTCTCTGCTTTAACTGTTGGCCATGTTGATCACACTTACTGGCTGATTGTGGGGTTATGGGATAAGAATCATAAGATCTGCAATCAAACCCACCAACTGTCTGGCAAGTGTGCCTTGGAACTCTTGTTTTGGTTAGTTATTTCATTTCTTTCAATGGATTTTGGCATTTTGCTAGAAATTGTTGTCATTGGAGTAAACACAAAATAAGAAACCTGTAGGAGGTTCCTGTAAATTATCCTTTTTGAAAATTGATGATAGTATCATATTTCTTTAAACATGAGAGATGAAGTTTTTCCTCAGTTGTCTAGCCATCCCAGACATGCTCTTAAATAGTTGCCCTTTGTAAATAGCCGTTCGAGTTCTTTTTAGTTGTACATATAGATCTCATCACTTTACCATTGTCTTCTTAAATTGTATGCTGATTGTCAATGTGCAATGGCAGCATAATTATTTCAAAACACAAAATCTCGTGTAGGGAACAGTTTATTGCTTTTCATGAAGCACAATTTCTTAGCTTATTTGTATTATGATACATTCGACTTGGGGGATATAAAAGAATACACGGTTGGTTTAGTGAATGTTTTCTTTGCTTCTGTCTTCAAAGAAGTGCATTTACTTCTCAATTTTCTTTTTCATGTTCTGACATACAGTGGTTGCACAAGTTACTGATACTTTTTGCTTGCTGTGTACACCTTCTTTGGCATCAGGAAGTATTTGTTATCTTTTATTCCCTTATTACTGAATATTAACTTTGTTTCTATGTTGAGTTTAGTAAATCATGCTCCTCCTCCAGCCCCAGTTCAGGGAGGTGGTGGATCCATCCTTGGAGGAATTGGTTCTACTATTGCCCAAGGTACCTTCGCATGATATGAATAGGTGGTTTCATTTTCTACGTAAATATACTTTTTCTGTTACATGAGTGTTCATATGGTGCATGTTGTCTTTGAACTATTGATAGGTATGGCTTTTGGTTCTGGAAGCGCAGTTGCTCACAGGGCAGTCGATGCTGTGATGGGCCCTCGAACAATTCAGCATGAAACTGTAGCCTCTGAAGGCCCACAATCGGGCAATGCGGTTAGTGGTGCTGATTCTTGCAGCATCCACTCAAAGGCCTTCCAGGATGTAAGCAAACCAAGCTATATTGGGAATAGCCTTGTTAGGAATAGTCCTTTTACCTCGGTTATTCATCCAAACAAATTACAACATAGATGTCCTAGAAATATTTGTATGTGAATGTGATTTGAGTGAGCTCTAAAGCATTAATATTCTGTTTCTCTGTGAATGTGGCAGTGTATCAACAATTTTGGGAGCGACATCAGCAAGTGCCAATTTTACCTGGACATGCTAAACGAGTGCCGCCGTGGCCCTGTTGCAACCCTCCTGTGATTTATGAATGTTATTTATGGTCAATCTTTTGGAACTAGTTGCTGCTGATATTTATGGCGTAAACATTACTTCAGGCTCTTTGTCCATATAGTTGTTATGAATGTCGTGGTCTGAAGATTTTATTTGTCATGTTGTGAATAATTTCAACTTGAACAATGCTAAACAGTGATGCATTATAAATCTGTCACAAGTTATAAGACCTGGTTCCTCAAGACGGCAGCTGGACCTACATGTTCATTACTTTATATATTTGAGATGGGTATTAAATGTATTGAAATGCCATATTGAAAGGAATGTGGATTAAGAAACCAGGCTAAAACTTTGTGGTCATTCAATGTGTGGATTTTGTTGTGCGTGATTTTGTTCAGCTAGCTATGCCTAATATCCAGCCATTTTATTTTCATATCACGGTTTAAAATTGTTCCAAGGAGCTCAACAGCAATGCCCTTGGTTAATGCTTACATGGTCTTGGTATCTTGTTTTCAGATTGTGAGCCTGACGTTGGGTATGAAGGTGGCAAAGTACATGGACCAATCAAAAGGCCTTTGTAGTAGAGTGAAGGTATCAAAGTAGAGAGGAACAGTTTGGAGATTCAGGTTTGTTTGGGATCGTGGATGCTTTTCAAAAAGTCCCACTTGCTTTGTAGAAGTTGTTACAAAAGCAAATTAGCTATATAAGTAGTTAGCTTCTCATTTTTTTGATAAGCTGATTGTAGATGGTAGTTAGTCTATGTTGTTGTATGGCTCTTTTGTACTGGGCCTACTTTTAGTTTAACATTGGCTACATTGTAAATTTTATTCCCAAATTAATGAAGTTGAGCTTAACTTAGAAAATAATACACCTAGTTTGGATCCAGCTCTTCTACCTACCAAAAACTTTCACCATCGTCTTCCAACCCTTACCAAAGAGCCTTGGTTGCCACTGCTATTCATTCCTCCTCCCTGAAATCCTTCCTAACCATCAGCCGCCACCCACCCTTTCCATCTTCAATCTGAGCCCAAATCGTTAACCCTGCCTTCCAGCCGTCACCTCCTCTGTCTTCAACAGACTAACGCAAGCTTGAATCTGCATTCCCCTCCACCACAAGCAGCAAAACGATGACAACTCTCCCCTTCGCCTCCCTATCTCTGGGCGAGATTTCTACACAAGTTTTTGATTGAAATCTTCGCAATAATCTTCACCTCCCAGGCCTCTCTCCAACGCTGGCAAACCCGTCAAAGTCTTCCAAAGCTGACTACTACTACTACTACTCTGCTGATTGTCTCCTTTGTTGGTTTTGTTTGGGAGTCCATTATTGTTTATACACCTAAAACTAGTGGGAATGTTTACTATTCCACTCAAGAGTCATGTGTCAAACTTGTGGTCAAAACTAGTGGAGATGTTCACCAACCCATTTTCCAGTCAAAACTAGTGGGGATGGTCAAAACTAGTGTGGATATTCACCAAACCACAACCAAAGTGGTTTTAGTTTTTTTTGGTAGAACAATGATCAAAACTAGTATAGATTTTCACCACCTAAAGTGATTTTAGTTTTGATAAAAATGATACGTGACAAGTCTCATTGTTTTGCCTTTTCTGGTAGTAGTCAGTTCAGTTCATTATTTTACTTTTGCTACTTTCTAGTAGCCCTCGTACCTATCAAATAGAACCATAAACAGAAGCTTATCGATTAGCGCGGTGTTAATTGTGCATTTCTTTGATTGGTTCTTCTAAAGTAATTTTTTGGTGGACTAATTGTGTGATGTTACTTATGGCAACTATTCCAGCCCAGGTTCATGGTTGTAGGTAATATGTCCTCCTAGTGTACCCTATCGTATCCCTTTTTTTTTTTTATGTTATTCTTGCAGTCGGAGTAACCACTTACATGACGGCAGAAACATGGCCTTGCTCAAAGTACTGTCATCGTTTGGTTTCTTACCACAGGAGATGCAACATTTTTATGCCTTAATTCTGAATCACTTATTCGACTTCGGCTCTTGATTAATTCTCGCTACAGGATATGTAGAATTTTTGTCATCTTATTTCTCATTACCATCACTCACATGCATCTCTTATGCTTGTGCATTCGGTATATCATATCATGCTCATAGATCATCGTTGATGGTTGATTCCGGCGCGATCAACCATCCTTGTTACAATGCAGTCGATAAATTTTATGGATACTACATTTTTCAAGTCTATTATTGTGGCCACTCAAGTTCTCATATTAGGGACAATTTCTCTTACGTCTGCTCTTCATTTTCATCGTGCTTAACGTTCTTGTATATCTTTCATTTTCACGTAAGTACAGCAAACGAAAACTATTTGACGCTATGGCTGTTGACGAGCCTACTATTGTTGGTGCACTAGTGCTATATGGCGACGCGGCTCCTCCAAATCAATCATCCTCGTTACAGGTGCTGGTGACGATGCTGAATACTGGAAGGATGAGTCTCTCATAATTGTGTGGGATCTCTTATGACATCCGATCTTCACAAGTATGAAAAAAAACCTACATGGCCTAGTACTAAAATACTGTCATGCCCCACTATTGACGAACAGAGGCATAATATGGCCAGCTATGGAGTACACCGACACCCAATATATGGTTACGACTGTGAATACACAAGGGGAGTAACTAAACGTCGCTGCTCCGTCGTTGGTTTAATGTCGCTAAATCCGTCGCTAATATGTCGATAGCGACGGATTAGCGACGAAAAGGTTCCGTCAGAAAAACTAACGTCGCTACAAAAATTTTGTCGCTAATCCGTCGCTATATCGACAGATTAGCGATGGATTGAGCGACATTAAACCAACGACGGATCAACGACGTATAAGTTACGTCGCTAAATTTTTTGACTGCTTACCAACGGATTAGCGACGGATTATGTGAGCCAAAATTTGCCAAAATCTGCAGAAGGTTTTGCACTTTCATGGCTCACAGAGTTTGTCGCGAATCCGTCGTTAATCCTTCACTATCAGTGATGAATTAGCGACGGATTTTAGCGACGAATTCTGATACATGTTTGGCACATTTGTGTGTATCAGACATTTTACCGACGAAATATTCCGTCTCTGGGTAGTCGCTGGCCTGAGATTTTTCGTCGAAAATCCGTCGTTGATATAAGATTTTTCAGATATTTCGTCGCTATTACGTCGCATGTCCGTCGCTAAAGGTAATATTTTTTCCAGAAATTAATTTCTGCTGAGCATATACCTGTTATATATTCACCAATTTTCACAAATAAATTTCACACAAGCAAATTTTACACAAACTAATAAAAACATAAACTAATAAAACCCACACAAACATGTACAAATGTTATATATACGTCGAAATAATAAAGTAGAGTAATCCAAACATGTACAAATAACTGTTATACAATCCAACAAAGTCAAATAAATACAATCAAGTCAAAAAAAAATACTACTAACTAATTTTTTTTTCACAAACTCAAAAAATCCATCAAGTCGACGGTAGAGGCGGAGGCGGCGGCGGCGGCTGTCGGCTAGCCATGTACTGCGCCACAACCATAGCGCTGTAGATCATCAAGAGCAACGGCAGACGAAGCAGTGGCAGGAGCAATTGAAGGAGCTGGAGGACCCATCGATGTCGTCGGAGTAGCTGGAGGACCCAATGTAGTACCCGTCAGAGGAGCCGTTGTAGTAGTCGTCGAAGGAGTAGGTGCTGCAGCATCACGACTGTCTATCAACTATCGGCCAATCCATGTAGCTCATGCACAGTCGTCGTGAGCTGCTCCAGAGACATTGCACCAGAAGGAACGCTGGAGCCGGGCACTGATGGAGCTGGAGTAGCCGTCGAATGAGCTCTTGAAAGAACCGACGACATCGATACCAATGATCCGGTACCGTACACGCTGCCGTCTTTTCCTCTCCCGACAGCTTGTACCCAACGATCGTTTATCTCAGTTGGCTTGACCCAATTGCCGTTTACACTTCGTTTTAGGTGCAAATCTGAATGCTTGTAAATAGTTTCCAAGTCCTTTTTTGCTTTGACATTGTCTTTCCTTTTCTTCTTGATATCCATTACCATATTGAAGATGTTGTCAAATACATTATTTTCGATATACATGACATCAAGATTGTGTCTTATGAGATTATCCTTCCAATAAGGTAAGTCCCAAAAGATATTCTGCTTCGTCCAATTATGCTTACGTTCGAACCCTTCAAAGTGATCGATCGATATCGGATCTTCCATCACAGTCGACAATCCATCTATCTCTTTCCAAACTTCGTCTCCTATCAGTCTCAACGGGAGAGAAGATAGTTTCTTCTTTATTTGTTTATATCCTTTAATTTTTTTTTGCTCGAGTGAGTCATCTCAACCCCCTCTAACTGAAGCTGTTGGCTAATGTAGGTGGCGAGTAGGCTGATTTAATGTACACATCTCCAGATATTGAGCATACTAAATACAAGACACGAATGTTGTAAAAGCTCCTAAAAATGCAAATTGGAAGATATAAAATTAAAGACAAGAAAAAGTATAGGATTCGAGGCACGTTACACGCTGTCCTTAGAATAGAATTTCGCCCCACGAACAGTGCAGTGGGTTCTTGGCGATCTATCCCCGAGATACAACGAATCCTTCGATTCACTTCACCGTGCACCCGGTGGCGAATCCCACGAACGATCACAACCTTGTCCGAAGAATAAAGATTGGACGGAGGAGTTTTTGGAAGAATATAGGTTCTGGTGTTTTTCTTTTCTTTTTCGTCTCTGTACGATCGTTCTTTCGTTCCGAACAGAGAGCGAGAGAGAGAGAAAGAAAAAACTGATTTCTGTTTTTCAGATCTCAGGATCGTGTCCTGGATATATCTCTTACGTAACCTTTTCCACTCTTTCCGTAACGGGATTACATGAGAACAGTTCCGCGGAAGACCAGCAACCCACCAGACCAAATCAACAAAAATAAAAAATAAAATAAGTTATAAAATTACCTTTGTACCCGTGTCCGTTCTGCGGCGCGCAAACGTGCAAAGTGCTAAGTGCGCGAATAATAAACGCGTAAAAATGCGCATTAAATTGCGCACCCGCTCGCGGGTTGGATGAGATCTAGCCCATCCCCTATAAAGCCCACTTACCTACTAAGAGGGGTAAAGCAATATATGGAAGGAGAATGACTTCTCCTTTCCCATGTGGGACTAAAAGAAAAGAGTTGCTTTTGTTGAAATCATATGTTAAATAAATCTAACAATTCCTCACATGATTCAATAAGAGAAAAAGGAAGGTATAGCACGATAGGACATATAGGAAGGAAAACAAGATATGGGCAATTACGCTGTGTATCAGAGGAAGGTGTCTTCCGGACTTGAACCTCCCCTTAGTGTTATACATCTCATCTATACAGACCAAAAGTGACTTAAGTCTTGAACTTAGGATCTTACTTGTACAGACTCAACATACACACAAACATATTGTAGGCATTTGATCGTATCAACAGTTGTGCACTTTTCGGCCATGTGCTATCTCGATTTCTTAAGAGCTCTAAAGAACAACCCGAGTTCCCATAGAAAGCGGCCCCACTTCCACTCTTAAATAGGTGAATCTTTCTAGGTATTCTGCAATTTATATACCCTGCTTTACAAGCCACAGATTCATTAAGATTTTATAATCACCCTTTTATTTATTGCAGATCAACACTATACATTAGAGGAATGGTTCTTTACAATTACTATCATATAGTGTTTCCAGTCACACATCAATTTTGTTGTTACCCATTGAACCTTTTCTTGGTGCTTCCAATCAAAGGTTGGGTTACCTTTGAGGTGACTCAATCTATGGGCTTTAACCCCATTCCTCTTGCCGTCTCCAACACAAGTCTCCTTGAGAGCCCTTTAGTTAGAGGATCTGCTAGATTGTTCTTTGATCTGACGAAGTCAATTACAATTACCCCACTGGATCGCAATTGCTTCACCCGATTGTACCTCAGACGTATATGTCTGGATTTTCCATTATAACTTGTCCTTTAAGCCTTTGCTATTGCAGCTTGGCTGTCACAGTGTACATGGATAGCATGGACTGGTTTGCTCCACAGAGGAATATCTGTTACCAGATTCCTAAACCAGTTTGCTTCCTCACTGGTGAGGGCAAGAGCTATAAATTCGGCCTCCATAGTAGATCTAGAAATACAGGTCTGCCTGGTAGAGTTCCACGTAACAGCAGCTCCACCCAATGTGAATACATATCCACTTGTGGATTTGGTCTCATCTGTATCGGAGATCCAGTTCGCATCAGTATACCCTTCTAATACAGATGGGTATCCTCCATAGAATAATTCATGGGATATCGTGCCCTTTAGGTATCTTATTACCCGTTCCAAGGCAGTCCAATGTGAACTATTCGGATTGCTAGTATACCGACTAAGCTTTCCTACTGCGTAGGAAATATCAGGTCTGGTACGATTAACAATATAGTTCAGGCATCCGATTTGCTGAGAATACTTCAACTGAGCCACACTGTCTCCTTTATTCTTCTTCAACCTGATACTTGCATCATATGGAGTACTTACAGGTTTAGAATCAAAATAGTTAAATATTTTTAGAATATTTTCTATATAGTGAGATTGGGAGATACCAATTCCCTCAGAAGTGCGACTTAGTTTAAGTCATAAAATTACATCATCAGGTCCTAAATCTTTCATATCAAAATTCTGAGACAAAAATGATTTGATATCATAAATAATATCCATGTCAGTACCAAAAATAAGAATGTCATCAACATACAGGCATAATATTACACAAGAGCTACCAACAGTTTTGCTGTATACACATTTATCAGAATCATTAATAGCAAAACCATATGATATAATTACCTTATCAAATTTATCATGCCATTGCTTTGGCGCTTGTTTCAGTCCATAGAGAGATTTAATTAATTTGCATACCTTGCATTCTTGCCCTGGAACAACAAACCCTTCAGGTTGTTCCATGTAAATCTCCATTCAGAAATACAGTTTTTACATCCATTTGATAAATAAACAGTTTATGAACAGATGCAATAGCTATCAACATTCTAATTGTAGCAATTCTTGTAACAGGAGAGTAAATGTCAAAAAAGTCTACCCCTTCTCTTTGTTTGAACCCTTTAGCCACTAACCTGGCTTTGAGTTCAAATACAGGGGTATGCTATAACTCACAACGTTATCTCGAACGGGGTCGATCAAAATATATGTAAATTCCAATCCGATTTAAACTCAAGTATTGTACTATCGTCAAGTATGTCTTCCGAACACATGATTTTTGATTTTGATTCAATTCGATTTGTCATCCAACTTCCTCGATCAATTCCATGTGTCGACAATAACATCAATCCGATTAGTCCTCGATACCAACTCGTTCATTTCAATCCTAAGCAATCTGTCCAACTTTCAAAAAATTATGTAACCAACATATATAGTATTATAGGGCATTTCATTCGCATCAAACATCAAACTTCCTAGCGTATACCTCAAAGCCAAAACATAAATCTACATCTTGCTGCCCCATCTTTGTAGTCTACCTAGGCTGTACTCTAAGGTCGATCATACCGGTTCTAACTCTCAATATATGATCGTCTGCCTAACCACTAGGTCAGCTCATCAGTCATAGTTATAAATCAAAATCACTATCCACAACGTAAAATCTAAAGCGCCGCGCTCACCCCAAATCTAAGGTCAAATCATAGTCCATTCGTACGAGGTATTCTATCTAAGCTCGTATCACTCTATTTGTTAAACATCGAGCATAGATTATCCTACTCGCATCAACAACATCATGTTCATAGGGTTCGAGTTTGTTTGATCAAAGCCATTACTAATGTAAGTTCGTTCATTCAAATTCTCGATATATCAACGTCACACATCAAACCAATCAATTTGCATAGTCTATCCCCTAAAAATCTTCGATAGAATTTACCTATCCATTTTTCTAAGTCTAATTCACCAATTCACGATTCAAATTTCTAAGTCACCGATATCAATCATAAACTCTAAGTCGTCTGACACAACTCATGCATTCGATCATAAATCCACCGAGCATAACTTATTTTAATTTTGACTAATTCATCCCCGATACCCACTTTCGATTTACTTGTATCATTGACTCGCTTTCGTATCAAACCATAAATCAAAACGATCCTCGAATTCATCAAGTAATTTCACCGTTACACTTTTGTTTCATCCAAGTCATTAATCGATCCAAGTTTTCTCCTAAGCCATTAATCTCGTTACATCAAATCCAAGATCCATCCTCAAGAGTTTCTTCGTCCATCAAGTCATGTTTTATCTAATAATCATTCATGCCACAATCAATATTCGCCTATCTAAGTCGTCCAAACTTCAACGTTATTGTTCGATCAATACGTAGTCCAAATCTAGCATTTCTCAAAACAACCAAGTTAAATTTTTTAATTTGATAGTCTACCTATCATTCATCCAACTAAAAAATTCTTAAGCCAAGATCTTTCTATCATCGACACATTTTAAAGTCCTCAAGTATATTCGTGCAACCATAAAATTATTCATTCGTATAATATTATTTTGGTTTATCCCATCTATCTTCCGAACTAGATTCAAGATCAACTCGTCCAAACTCAAGAACAAATCCGATATTGTCTATATCCTTTCCTCAGACAACATGATTCTTCAATCATAGCAACTCATCCCGATTCAAAACCAAACAACCATACACAACTCAATTCTATCGAGTGATATCCTTTCTCAATCCTCTAAGTCATCACTCTTAACACAAAATCTTATCCCAATGATTCCATACAAAATCGTACTTACGATCCACTAAGTTTATTCGACCAAAGTATCAATTTTGTTGCTTTGAATCGCTATATGATATACTCCCCTTATTCATTCGACACATCCTTGATCGTTCGAGCCAAATCTCATACGACACACTCGGTTTATGGCTAGCTAAGTATTACTTATTCTAGGCTTTGCAAAATATCGCGTTGCTTGTTGACAAACTCATTGATACCTCAAAGTCCTCGATCAATCGAATATCTTTAAGTTATCCCATAAATCACTCAGGTTCAAGCCATTCAATACATCCTCAAAATCAAATTTGCATCGTTTACTTAACATCCAACCGATTCGTACCTCAAAATCCAAGCACGATCCTCGATATTCATATTAAAAATTCTAGTCTTGTGGTAACTCTATTGATAACTATCCAAAACCCATGTCCTGAATCCAACTTATTCTCGTCCAAACGATATTTTGACCCCCTACACAAATACTCCATCCAACGTATCTTAATATGTAATGTTCATTGCTTAGCTAACATGGTCTTTTGTGAAGCTATCCCTGGTCAACAAAAATATCCTATGAGATTCATTAATATAGCTAGACTTATTCTATGAAACATCCCAAGAAACATCGAGAGAGAGCATCTATAACATTACCCACGAACAAATTTTAAAGTAGAGAGAATCGATATGAGGCCAAGGAAGCAAATTCGTGCTCTGATACCAAAATTTAATGTATCAGGCCCCGAAGGGCCGGACATCCTCGTATGGGCGTGATGCCATGCGAGCCTAAGTTGCGCTTGCACAAGGCAAGCACCAAAACCGTCGAGAGAATGCTAAGACACATAGTTGCACAGATAGTCCCCAAGCAACAGAAGTTGAATAAACACAAGTATAAAATGAAACAAACTTTTTATTGATATGGAACAAAGGTTACAACGGTGCTAGACCAGAAATTACAATCGCTCAAGCTCTCTCTCAAAACAAATAAACATGTCAAGCGGCATACAAATTTGGAAATGATATAGTAGGCGATGTTATAATATATTACATCATGTATATGTACTTCAACTCTGGACACAACGCTCCAAGGCACCAGAACAAACTTCTCGTATTAGCACGCACGAAGGGAACTCCGTACTGAACGAGGTATTCCCGTACCGTGCAAGTAATTTGGTGGGTTATCAATGCATTGAATACACAGGTGGGGAGGCTTCTCACCAACACAATAAAATCAAACACGTCCTTTTAGTTACGTGCACCATCTATTATGTTGTCTTACTAGTCTTGCCTTAGGATCGGTTTCATGGCATGTGATATAAAGCATATTCGTGTTGCAGATATAAAATATCGCATAAGATATGAGTAACACGACGAGACTTACAAAATTACCAATCGTTCCTTCCTTGCCCAAAGATGAATCAAGTTAATCAAGCAAATATATATATGATGAATCAAATAATGCACATGGAAACTTAGAGTGTCACGAACGTGTCTCTTCCTTTGATGGTCTTCTTAGACTATAGCACATCGTGCATTAGGCTTGTGCAAATAATGACATGCACGAGGAATGCCGCTCACATGCCGACTTAATCTATATGAAGGATCACTGGCGCTACAAGCCATTATGGACAATAGTTATGGTAGACGACGATGGTTGTAGACACAGGTAGCGAGCCCACTACAAGCCACCCCACCACCCGTACTAGGCTATTAGCACAACTATACTGACGCTCCACCTAGGTCAAATCGATTTTGGTACCCTGACAACCTTTCGTAAGAACCCTACTCCTTGTGCACAAGTTTTCCTTGTAGTGCCCCGGTCCCCCTTTTCGGGGAGCGCAACTAAGGAAAACATCGGTATCATTTGATCGGGACAGATTGAATCAAGAGTATTTCCTCTTTATGAATTGGTTTCTTCGGAATCAAGTCCCGCAATCGATGTATCGTGTCTCAAAAAATAACTCAGCGGCATTTTCACAGGGGACCTTTCCATTGCGTTGGTTTTTGTTGCACGTTTTCGATGTCGCTTGGTTGCTTTCTCGTTGATTTTAAGACTTGCATTTTTTGTACGATTTTGATAGATTTTATTGTCTTCGTTATTTGAACTTTGCACTTCGTATTGGACTCTGGGAGACCGAGGCAAAGAGATATTGATTATTTGTTGATTCGTACAGATGATCGAGTAGGTGACGCACGAGCGGAGTCTTAAAGATCTCTCCTTTCTTTTTCTCGATTCTCCAACTTGTGAGTGGCCTTAATCTCGATTAGTTGGTTCCTCTTCCAAGTCTTAAATCTTAATAATCTGACTCGTGCATTCTGATAAATAATACCATAATAACTAAATGATACCAAGATATAAATAAAAATAGATTTGGAATACTTGATGCTTTTTGACAAATTGTGAACGATTACACAGTTGCATGCTAGTGTAGCTTAGAATGTGCTTTTATCATGTTTCAATTCTAGCTTGAACATATTCTTCTGTTATTGTTCTATGTGTAGAACACTTTACTTTACGATTCACTTGAATAGGAAGACTATGCTATTCAGATTATGCCATGTGCTTATTTCATGATTTATGTTTTCTTGAACTACTTTTTGTTAACTTAGTTTCTATACTTTGCTCGATCACAGATAACTTGTGCACAACGATTTTTGGGTTCCTGCGGACGGTTATTGGGGCACTGGGACTGATCCGATCTGGACGGAACAGTAGGATAGTCGTTTGTATCGAACAGAATGGCGTACAACGAGGCCATATACCTGTGTTGAACCCCATTTTTGTTTAGAGACTATAAATCGTCCAATATGGCTTGTGGTGCCAGTGATCTATGTGATTACATTTGACTGTTCAAGCTAATATTGTCTTCTTGTCAGGGAAGAACATGGTAAGTCTTGTGCAGGTGGATGCGTCGACGGCAGGTAAAATATTGGCCCATTTAGTCTCAATCGAGTTGATTTTGATAGTTAACTAGACCATGTTTCGATATATCACAATATGATACAACTGTATACAACAAAAGACTTTGACGATGCTGTGATGATTTCTATTTGTACTACGTCCAGATATTTATTTTATGAATGTAATCTTTATTTTATTGAGTCTAGGACTTATGTACATCGAGTTGCACTTGCATACTCAAGTCCACTCAAAAAGACTGAAACCTATCCACATATACAAACCCAAATCAAACCAAAACTAGCCCATACAAAACTTAGATCATTCTAGAATTAAGCCAACCGAACTCGGGCAAACTCTGGTCAAACTCGGATCGAACTCGATTTTTCTATTTACAAATGATTGGCTAGTTGTGTAATCCCAAATTTTGTGGTTCCAACGTTCACATTTTTAAATGCTAAGGTACCGAATTCTGGCCGAACTCTATCCCAGAATACCCTATAAATAGACTTGGATTTCCATATTCCTACTCACTCTTCTCTTTTCTTTCTTTCTATCCTATAGTAACCAAACCCTCAGAGCTTAAACCTTCCCACTCCTAGATCAACTCTCCAGCCTTCTAGTGCCAAGTGCGCTCTCAGTTTAGAAGTCTATCAGAGTTGTAAGAGCTTGGCTCAACAAGTTTTCTTTCTAACTTTGAAGTCATCATGCCTTTGTATCTAAACTTGTGGTTGTAAAGAAGTAGCAAGCCTTCGAATCAAAGCTTGTGATTCACTATTGGTGATTATAGTGGATAAAACTCCGAGCAAGAGTTCTCGGGACGGACTAGTCCTCTCAGAGGAAAATCAGTATACATCGCAGTATTTGCATTTTCTTTCTCTTAACTTTACTGCTCTATATATATCTGCTTTATATACAAATATTAGTTGGTACTTGCCTTTACTGTGCATTATTTTTTAATTAGATAGATTATTCTGCTGTACTCTATTCACCCCCTTTAGAGTTGCCTTATGGTCCTACAATTGGTATCAAAGCCAGGTTCTCTTGTTACCAAATTAACCTCCTTAGAGATTTATAGAAACTGTTAGATCTATCCACACCAACAATGGTGAAGGCTAGTCCACAAATAGGCCACCCTTATTTGATGGTACCAACTACACGTACTGTAAGACACATATGAGATTTTATCTAAAATCTCTTGATTTTGATCTATGGTGTCATGCCCTGTCCAAAAATACGTAGGACTAGGAGTACGTAATATGCCAGCTATATATCAAGTGGACTCCAGTCCGGCTCAGATACGTATAAGCTGTGTACACTATAATATCATATATAGCATGACAATCCAACTATATCTCAATCCACATAAAAATAAACATTAAGAATGAACAATATGGTTCATGGTCTGCAACCCACTAGCATATATGTTCGAATAGACTCGAAAAAAGATATAAGTTTATCAAAACTAGGCTATATCAACAGAATAAGTCAAATGAGAAATACATATAATAATGGATAATGATGAATGTGAATACGCATAGATTAATTTTATCAAAAATCCAAAAAAAATTCGGTGGAGACAAATCCACTACTAGTAGATGTAAATATAATGACAAAAAATTAAATCAAAGTTATGTGTAGAAAATAAACTAAGTGATGGCAGAGTCATCAACTGTGGCTGTACCCTCGTCTGGTGCCTATCCGTAGGACTCCGAGTAATCCTGCACTCTGGAGAATGAATACAGGTCCTTAGTAGGACGTAACAAGATACAACATGCGAGCCAAAAAAAGTATAGTAATAAACATGCAAGAGACAAGAAAATAAACACGAAAGAAACAACAACTGAGACATAATGAACACTAAAGTAATGGCATGACATAGAGAAAAAGTGATGCTAGACGTGGCTAACAATAAATTAAATATTTCTATAGAGTGTAGCCAATGCAAGGTCTCCCAATCTATAGAAAATCTTACTTGTAGTTCAATGCAAGTAACTCCCAATCGAGAATAGTCAAGTAGCCAATCTTAGTATCAATCTCCTCTACAAGGGTCAAGTCAATCTCAATTGTATTTCAATGCAAGAACTCCCAATCAAGGATGGTCAAGTCGTATTCAAGTTAGGTTAGGTCAACTCCAAGTCAAGTCAAGTACAAGTAATACGGGGACATAGTATCACGTCAATTCATGCACACAAGGTGGAGCATATATCAAATACATGATAAAAAATAGAGATGAGCAACATATATGGAAGGCAAATAATATACGTGCACGTAAAATAAAAAAATAAGACTAGAGCAGCATACGATAAATCAAATATAACAAAGAGCATCAAGAAACTATATAGGACAAAAATAATGGCTGAAAAAGAAAGTATGCAAATACTGTATAAGAGTTGGCAAGGTATCTTGCCTAAAGTTTGTCCAAGTCAACTGCGCTGAGGTTACGGGTAACAGTCCAATCAAAAGCCTGAATACAAACCAAGGGGTTATCACCTTTAATTTTTTTAGTTACTTTAATATATAAATTCTTGTCTTTTAATTATTGTAGGTTATAAATTCTATTTATCAAATTTCTTTATTTAAAAAAATTATTTATCATTTAGTCTAACTTGTTCAATTATTATTTCTAACAAGTTATTTACTTATAAAATTTTAAGTCCTAGCTTTTCTATATACTGTTATTTAGCTATGTTTATTTCCTAGCATAATTAAGTTATTATTTATTTATTTTCAACTACTATATTTTGCAAATGCATATAACTATTCATTTAAACTTATACTGATATGGTACATTCTAACTAGTTGTGTCTAATATTATAATTACTTAATCAAATTATATACTAATATAAGCCTTAAATTATTATTGTCTATCATAGATTTTAAATCAATTCTTAAATATACACTTGGTTAATTATCTATTTATATAGATGTAGAACTATTATGTTTGCAATTACTACCAAGGAAGGGGGGTCTTTCTAAAATAACCAATGCTCCTATGCTTGCACGGTTCTGGAGATAAGGTGGAAACAAAGGACTACTGTGCACTTCTCTATATAGGATGCTTATATTACGTGAAACATTCTCCTTGTTTTTGTTTTGTTTGTATCATTATTGTAAGAATAATACTATTTGTACCTTCAAAGTATTCCTACAAAACATTCCTCCTTATATGTCAGATGACATGGCGGTTAATGTGGCAACTGATATGGCAAATTATAAATTAAAATTAACATTAAATTAATATTAATATTAAAATTAACATTAAAATTAAAATTAAAATTAATATTAAAATTTAAATTTAAATTAACATTAACATTAATATTAACATTAAAATTAACATTAACATTAATATTAACATTAATGTTAACGTTAACATTAACATAAAATTAACATTAATATTAATATTAACATTAAAACTAAAATTAAAGTTAAAATTAAAATTAAAATTAAAAATTTTGGGTGATTAATTTTTGGGTTAAAATTTTTCATGTCAGCTGCCATGTCAGCTATCACCTAATGTTATTTAACATGTCACGTCAGCCATCACATAAGAAAGGATAGTTTGGAGGAATATTTTGGAGGTACGAATAACATTATTCCTTCCTTGGTGTTCCTAGTTTCCCGCCAGTGGCGAGGTTGGGTCTTCAGTTTTCTCCTCCGGTGGTTGGAGCACCTCAGAACAGAAAGGCAATGCTGACGAGTGATGACGATGAGGCTTCAGTGTCTCTGATCGACGGGAAGGGTCAGTATCATGAAGAAAGTGGAGAAATTTGTGTTGGAGGGTTCATGGATGGCTCCTCCAGTCGAGGTTCAACTCCGACGCACAACCGGACGGTAGACAGTTGCACAGTCCTCGTGCGCTTGTACGCGTGCACAACAAGAAGGGCATGGAACCGGTGGTCGCAACAGGATTTGAACGCATCGAACGGTGAGGGACAGGGGTTCCCGGACAGGGGTTCCCGGCCGCTCGAGATAATCAATGTGCGGCGGTGGCTGCATGGGAGATCAGAGTTGGCACGCATAGGAGGGGCATCCTCGACGATGCTCCTTGGTCTAAAGTGGTGGTTGACTGCTCCACTGTAGCTAGCCGAAAGGTCCTCACAACAATCGAGCACTGACCCTGTACGTCGTGCATGGAGGAGTTCGACATCCCAACGATAGGTTATGGAAACTCGATGTGTAGCTTGACGGGGTCGAGCATCGACATGTTTGCTGATCGACGGGGTACCGAGTTGATGAGACGGGTGGTCAACAAGTTCCGTCGGCGGTTCTCTTGGCACGCTTGGCAAGAAGGACGAAGGTTGTTGTGGTGTTGGTTGATCTTATGGTAATATCAAGTGTTTATAGAGGCCAGAAGAGAGAAAGAGAGAGAGAGAGAGAGAGAGAGAGAGTGAGTGAGAAGGAGATATGGATACATGAAGCCACTTAGAATAGTCATAGATGACGACCTTATAGATAAGTCCCAAGATAAGTACACAGACACAGAGAAGAAACCTACTAGTTATGATGCTAAAGCTATTATTGCTCTATTTTGTGATGTAGACAGAACTGAATTTAATAGAGTCTCTATATGGTACTTCACATGAAGTTTGAAAACTTCTTGAGGTCACTCATGAAGGAATCCTACAAGTGAAGTAATCAAAGATAAGTCGACTGACACAAAAATATGAAGCTTTCAAGATGAAGCAAAATGAGACAATCACTCAGATGTTCAAAAGATTCCTCGACATCACTAACCCTCTATCATCTCTTGGCTAGTAGTACAACAATCATGAGAAGATTCACAAAGTACTCAGAGGACTCACCAAGAATTAGAATCCCAAGGCTACTGCAATCATTGAAGGGAATGATCTCACCACAATGATCCTAGAGACGTTCATGGGTAAGCTGATGACTCACGAGCTAGATCTCAAGAAATTTGAAGATCCCACACCAAAGAAAAAGATGATTGCATTCAAGGCACATCATAAGAAGGTCTCCAACTGTAACTCCGATGGTGATGAATCTTAAGATAAAAAATTTGCCCTAATCACCAGGAACTTCAAAAATTTTCTAAAGTTTGAGAGATCAAAGAAGAAGGAGTACATGACAACATTGATGAAGAACCTGTGTGCTACAACTATAAGAAGACATGTCGCATAAAGAGAAACTGCCCGACAATAAAGAAAGGGAATCGCCGTGAACGCTCATCCAGAAAGACATCATCAAAGAAGTATGCTAACACAAGTATCTGGCATGAGATCGAAGCAAGTGAATCTGAAGAAGAGAAAAAAACTGCGAGACACGACAAACCTATGCTTTATGTCACTGACTAATTAGGTAACATATAACTATCCCTACGATGATTTTACATTTGATGAATTAGGTAATGCTTTCATTGACTTACTTGAGGATTTTAGAAAGCTTAAAGATAAGTACAAGCTAGAAAATATATTCAATCCTATCAGACTAAAATAGAAAGACTTACCTCTTTATTAAATGAAGTAAAGAATATTTCTACTAGTAATTATTCAGATGAGATATCAAACTCAAGCTTAGTCTTCATAAGGCACTTTGTTGTATTGACATGAACACTCAAAAGAATACAAAACTTAAGAAGGAACTCGAATCAGAGAAGAAAAAATATTCTATTCTTGCTCTTAGAATAGATGCTTTAACTGCTAAATATGATAAAGTTTATGCTACCTCTAAAATATTAGAGATAATATTGGAAAAACAGGTTGAACAATCCACTACCCAGTCGAATACGAGACACGTAGCTAAACAAATGAGTACACATAACAATATGTCCAAAAGAAAGCTTAATGCTTCACACAACCATGTATGTAGAACACAACATAATACTTCACATTATCATGTACGTAGAACACAACATATGACCTTACATAATCATGCATTCTACTATAGATATCCACGTAAAATACAAAATACTGCTTCACACACTCAAATCTATCATTCTGCACCAAGTATCAATAACATTGCTCTATGTCACTACTGTGGTAAGAAATGACATATATCTAGATTTTGTAGAACTAGAAAATTAGTAGATATGAATGTATATGCATGGGTACCAAAGACTAACGCAGCTGGACCCTCAAAGAAATGGTTACCAAGGGTTACATCTATAACTCGTTTTGTAGGTGGACCAACCTTCACATGCTAGAAGCAAGTGGATTCTCGATAGTGGTTGCTCACGACATATGACTGGTGATGCTAACCTATGTATAACGCTATCGATGAAGAAAGAATAATACGTATCCTTCGGTAACAACCTCAAAGGATATATCATTAATAATGGTAATGTAGGTATTCCTTCCTATCCTGTTATTAAAGATATTTGTTTAGTAACGAAATTAAAATATAACCTGCTCAGCATCAATTATTTAGCTGACCATGGTTATGGTATTAACTTCGTGAAAGACAAATGCTCTATTTATGAAAGATCTACAAGTAATATTATTTTTGAAAGTATTAGAGAAGACAATATATATATATATATATATATATGACACTAACAATGTAGGCAGATGTCTATACGCCAACAAAGTTGAAAGTTGACTATGACATATGCGTCTATATAAAATTTCTCACCCCAAAATAGGTATTTTGTGTGTATTCTATATTTATTGTGTTTATTTAGATTATTTTTAAAATTAATTAAAATCTAATTGTTGTATTAGAATACTTCACCATAGTTTGAACATTAATGACATAGAACGACCCCAAAATCTGTATCGCCCTTCGTAGGAAGTAGCCTACACGGGAGATACTACCCGTAGGATCTTTATGTGACACAAAATTTGTAAACTCCCTTGACCAAATTTAGGTCTACCTCTATTAGGTAGAGAGACTAGGGTTAGTTAGGAGCCATTTATAATTAGAATATAGTATTTTAGATTAATGTACATAATATTCGTATCACCTTGTGCACCTTACCGTTGCTTCGATAATTGGAGAGCTATACTAGCATTTGACTTCAAACAAATTTCACACACCTTCCCTAGGCATGCCAACCTTCCATTCGGACCCTTGTGTAACTCATAAATACCCTCTCTTGTGCTTCATTTTAGTCGCACAATATTCGTTACAAATGTCCCTTTTTTAAATATAAATAAATGCAACTTTGCATCTTTGTACATTCCAATCAAAATTGGAGACACAACCTCGACCCGTTTTGTGCAACCCAATTTATGACAATATTATATTTTGAGAGTCTACTACATCAATGATACTTGTATCCCACCTAATTTTAATCCTATGCATTTCCATTTAATTAAATAGCACCACTTACACTAATTTTAATTAAATTGGTGTAAGGACCCAACCTAATCCAAAATTAGACCCAATACCAACCCAAACCCCCACTCACACCCTCAAGGTTCATAATAAATACCACACACCATTTTAACCCACTACATCACACCAAACATGGTGTTTTTCCTCATCCAATCCCAAAATTCTATTATTTGTACAATTTCCCAATTATTAGGGCTTTTATGCAAAAAAGCAATGAGGTGTCCACCTTCCATTGGAGCCAAGTCATGAAGAAACCCACCCTTCATTGTTGACTGGTCCACCCTAATTTTTTCCTCCATTTGGTTGTACTACATGCAACTTTTTCCCCCTACATCTCCACCCTCCATTCAAACCTACATCATCCTAGCCACTCATTCTTCATGTAGAAGCTTCCCCCATCCCTAGAAAAAACTTGCAGCCGACCCTAATCCCAATGCATCATCCCCCTCTCTCTCTCCTACATAAACACATACTTCTTCTCTCCTAAAAATACCACAGCCAACACCCTCACCACCCTAACCGAAACCCTAAAGCTACTACTTCCCTTCTTCTTCATCCCGTCTCCTCCGACCTCCCTGTTCCAACTCCGACCATCACCACTCCGCCATCTCAACCACCACCTTCCTCCACCGCCGACCTCCCTCTACCTCGACCAACCCGTCACCACCAGCACCGCCTCCGCTACTGCAGCCATCTCCACCACTCTCATCCCCATCACCACAACGGCCGCCATCATCACCACCTTACCGTCTCCACCACCATTAACAACCACCGCCAACACCATACAGCTATTTTGACCACTCCTCTACCGATCATCACTGCATTCCCGACCATCGTCACCGAGCAGTCGACTACCGCAGCCGACTCGAGATCGACTGCCGCCACCCAGAACCGCTATCACCCACAGACTTCCTCCACCCTCTTCATCTTCATCTTCTTCTTCTCCGATCCCTCCCCGAGCATCCCCGGCCATTATCACACTCCGGCCATTCCCGAGTCCTCACCACCGCCACCATTATCATCATCGACCTCCATCATCCGCAGATCACCGCTACCATTATCATCATCGACCTCCATCATCCGCAGATCACTGCCACCAATATCATCATCACCACAGCCGACTCCTATTCCTTGACACCTACTTCACCACCATTCATCGCCGGAGTAGCCTCCTTCTCTGATCGACCCTGTCGCCATCTACACCACAACCACCATCTCCACACCATCAATCACCACTACCTTCCCGGACGACCCTGCCACAGTCTCGACCCCACAGCCGGACCACACCTCGACCACCCACCACTTTGACCCGTGCTGCTGCCGCCGCTGTCCACCTGCCGGTGCACCACCCTGCACTGTCGGAGGCAGGCCGCCCACGAGCAGTGAGCATCACCTTCCCCTCAGTCACGAGCATACCTAGGTTTGTATCGTACTCCTCCTCTTTGATAATTGCATGGATAAATATTGATGTATGAAACCTAATACCTAGTATTTATATATATGTGCGTGTCTATATGTGCATGTTTTAGAATCATGTTTATTATTAGTAATTACTTCATAGAATTTGGTTATTTAGTATGGTATTTACTTGTTTTGACCCTAGGTGTTAGACTAACACTGTCTGTTGTACACTCTAACATGTTAACTAGGACATGGGTTAGGTTATACGTTATTTAGAATTGTAACGTATTTTGGTAGTTAATTTTTTTGTTGTACACGGTATCTGAGGACGTGACGTACTCGTACATGGAGACCTAGATAGTTACCTATATCAGACGTGTTCTGAAAATCTTAGTAAGTAGGATACCTAGTACCCTGTGTTAGAGGTGCAACTTAGCACCTACACGAATCCTAGCTATGTCTACCACCTTTGATGTACATGAAGACTTTGTATATGTTCCTAATCATTATTATCCCAAGTTCGAACAATCTGAAGATGAATATCGATGTGTATTTACAATAATTGATAGATGAGTTGAATCAGCCATGGGAAGTATGTGCTAAAACGTACGATATTTCTAGAAAGCAAAATTTTCAGATGAGGGTATCACTTATGTGAACCATCAATAACTTTTTGGCTTATGGAATGTTATCGAGATGGAGCACTCATGGCCGTCTCTTATGTCCGTCTCTCATGTCTGTATTACATAGACCGCACTAAGGCTTTTCATTTGAATACGGAGGCAAACCTTCCTTCTTCGATTGTAATCGATAATTCCTCTCGAAGGATCATCCATACAAGAGGAACATGAATGCTTTTTATACCGGGGTTGTGATAAGGTCAATCCACCGTTAAGGGGGCCCAAATACACGATATGGGAAGAGGTAAAAGATTTACCAAATGTTATCGAAGAGCCTGCTAAGGGGTACAAATGTGACGGATTTGGTCGCACTCATAACTGGACGAAGAGGAGTATATTCTGGGATCTACTATATTGGAGCACCAATCTGACCAGACATAACCTTGATGTCATGCATATCGAGAAGAATATGTTTGAAAACATAATAAATACTATAATGGACGTAAATGGGAAGACGAAAGACAATCCGAAGGCCAGGTTGGACTTAGAAAAAATAAGTAGACGTCCTGCGTTGCATTTGATAGAGGAGGGAAATAGAAAGTTAAAGCAGCCTTAGGCAATTTTCTCATTGGAGAAGGAGGATAAATGAAGACTTTGTAGGTGGTTTCAGGGCCTAAAATTTCCAGACGGGTACGTGTCGAACTTGAGAAGATGCGTCGACCTCAAGGAGAACAAACAGACAGGTATGAAGAGCCATGATTGTCACATGTTCAAAAAGAGGTTAATTCCGATTGTATTTCGGGAATTCTTACCGCAGGTCGTCTGGGATCTATTGACAGAGCTCAGCATATTCTTCAGAGATCTTTGTTCTACTAAGTTGCTCGTCGATCGTATAGAAAAGCAAGAGAAGGACATTACGACAATATTGTGCAAGCTCGAGAAGGTATTTTCCCCTGGATTATTTGACTCCATGGAGCATTTGCCAATTTATCTCTCCTATGAGGCACGTATTGGTGGGCCTATCGGTTATCGGTTGATGTACCCGTCAAAGCGATATCTGAATCACCTAAAAAGAAAGGTAAAAAATAAGGCACGGGTTGAGGGTTCTATTTGTGAAGCTTATATTCTCGAGGAGATTATAAAATTTTGCTCAACGTATTTCAAACCTCATGTTGCTACTAATAGAACGAGAGCTCCGAGAAACGACGACATATATCAAAAATCTAATGATGCAATACTGAAAGTATTCAATGCGTCCAGAAAGCCTTTAGGGAAAATAAAGAAGATATATTTAAATGACAACAAGCTAAGGGCTGATCAGTTGTATATATTAATCAATTGCGATAAGGATGAAGTGGAGAAGCTAGAGGGGTAAGTAATTAATACGTCCATGTTTACGTTATCTCAATGTAATAGTATAATGCAACTATTCGGCGATTGTATATATTACTCAATGCTACTAATCGACGGTTGCTTCATTATTTTTCAGCACATATAATGATGAGCTGAGGTCGGTTAGACCCTACATAACAGATAAAGAAGTAGAACAAGAAATGAGATATCATTTTCCTTCTTAGTTGAGCGCATATGTAAGAAGCTCGATAATACCTTTTCTGTATGCACTTGCACAATAAATAACTTATTATCGCTTCTTTGTTATTTAGGTCGATCGTCTAATAACACCCTAGACTGAATCTATTAGCACTCTAGCCAAGGGCCCAATTACTGTCGTCAAAATATGGCCAAGTTATTGTGTGAATGAGTTTAGGTTCAAGTCAACAAATGCTCCGATCTGAGACAACTTCCTAGATCTTGATTCCACCAAAAATAGTTATTTGTGTATCAAATCTTTGAACTACAAAGACGTAGATCCAGGCAATAATTTCTTTGGCATCTTACGAGAGATTATGGAATTGACATATAATTATGGCATAGAACCTGCTAAGATCGTATTATTCAAGTGTCATCCAGGAGAGTAGTCTTAGAGGTGGTCTCCTCCCTGTCCTTCTTAGATGGTATCCTCTCTGTCCTTCCCCTTTCCCAGACTCGAAAAAGGGGCGTTTAGCATCCCGGCACTCCTTGATAATATCAAATGATTGATCAGTAGTGTCGATTGAGAAAGTCTTTGTTAACCAGTCAAATCCTTCCTTGGATGAGTTGAAAGGCCTGAATGGTTTGATCCGATTCAAGATCAAGATTATAAATTTAACAAGCATGGTCTTGTGGATATAATCTATAAGCGTAGATATAAAGGTGACGAACCATATGTCCTATCAAGTCAGGCTCAGCTCGTGTACTTCATAACTTATCCTATACGGGGAACAACGAGGTCGGACTAGTGGGTAGTATGCAAGACTAAAGCTAGAAATACCTTTGACGTTAGGGAAATAACTTATTAGGAGGACGAGCTACCTCTTGTAACAAATATTGTAGATGTGGACTCAATAGAAGTTACTCATTACATGACTAATAATATATAAGAGGTAAAATTATCCGAAGAGGAAGACGAAGTAGATGACAGTGAAGATGAGGAGGAAGAGGAAGAGAAGGACGAGGAAGACGAACAAGATAATTTTTTTTGAAGATGATTGAAAATAAAATAAATCCATTTGAACTTATGACAAGTATTACATTTTGACTGTAGAATGTACTAATATCCATTTAGACTTGTGACACTGCTAGTTATTTACTGTGCAATTCTATTAATACTGTGAGATATGTATAATATTTTGACTGTAGAATGTATTATATATCTATTTATTTGTTCTATCATCATATGTTGTTATCAGGTATGACCGGACGATACAGATAGTTCGACAGGTCGCCAGGTAGACAGAGTGCTCCTCAGGTACTGCCTACTGCTGGTTCTGGAACCGCGTCGCTAAGTACTCTAGTATATCGACTAGTCACATCTCTGACTGCGACGACGTTACATGACAGCACTCCTGGGACAAGTAGTTCTAGGCCCGAGACTACTCCCTCGTCCAACGTTCCTCCTGCTGACGGAACCATAGAGACAGATGAGCAAATAGCGAAGGTTGAGCCGACGCCGTCCTACCATCAACGAGATCCTCCAAGTTCACCTCCGGACAAGACGAGGACGGAGATTTGGGCCGACGGTACAAAGTAAGTCAATTAGTTGGTTTATCATCTGTAGAAGCATGAAAAATACGCTGGGGAATCTTATGCGTAAAACCCTCGAGATGCAGGAAGCCTGCGTAAAACAGAGCTCCAGCATTAGGTGGCGTAAAACATGACTTCAGAGCCATTGGCGTACAGTAGAGCTTCAACGCTAGTTCAACGTAAAACATAGCTCCAAAACAGCCCGCGTGATACAGTATTTCCAGACTGTTTTGGCGTAAAAAGGTTGCTACATCGCCATTTCGGCGTAAAACCTATCTGCTTTTAATGCAGCGGTAAGTTGTACGAGGATCTCTTCGTATTCCTCGAATGAACCTGTCAGTTGAAGCAGTGAACCTGACTCCTGACAAAGAGTACTGTACGACGATCGAGAGGACGGCTGCTATGATGATTCTGTACAGATCCCCAGACTATCGTTTAGTGACATAATCCTTGATATAAGACGTCGTTTACGCATTCAAGGAATACGCTACCTGTTTTACATAGGCAGAGATGAGCTTTTACGCTCAGGAAGAGACGAAACCAACCGCCACGTCAAAATCTATTCTTCGTACAGAGCTCGAGGCACGTCTCTGCAATTAATGCACGAGATGGGGGCAGATCTCTGTATTTAATGCACTAGATTTGGTTCTACTTGCAAAGACTAGGTGAGATATAATTAGGACTAATATGTCCACATCACCATTCTCGCACATTACGCCAATCAGGCTATTTTCAGCTATAGGAGCACGTTGTACGCTATCTCCTTAAAATACGTCGACCTGGCTATTTTTCAACTATAGGAGTATGTCGTATGCTATCTCCTCGAATTATGCCAACTCGGGCTATATTTGAGCATCAAGCTTTACACAGGACTTGGTTTCTATGCCAACATGACAGCTACTTGGCTTCTACGCCAATATGACAGTTATTCGGCTTCTACGCCAACTTGACTACTACTCGGCTTCTACGCCTACTTGGCTTTTACATCATCAGAGTAGCTATTCAGCTTTTACGCCAACGTGACAGTTATTTGGCTTTTATGCCAACCATCTCTACGCGAGGGACAGTTATCTACGTGGCTTGCATGCCGTGATCTTCGATGAGCGATTATACGCATTACCCTATAATGGGATATGCGTCATACGCCAATACAGGAGATCATTTATACGTGGGTAGCTGTTATTATAACCGCCGCGTAAAAGGTGCAGCTCTCTCCGCTATTCTGTTTCTACGCCGACGGTAGCTGAACCCTATAAATAGAGGCCTCCGTCCACGGAGGTCCAAGGTCAAAATCTGAGTCAAAGAACAACAGAGGTCAAGGTCAAGATCTGAGTCAAAGAACAACAGAGGTCAAGGTCAAGAGAGCACATAGAGAAAGAGCTTTGACAATGAGAGTTCAACTTTTTCTGCAGTCTTCGAAGCTTCTTTTTCGTCTTCTATAGCACTTCTTCGTCATCGTGTGGTCCAAGTGATAAAGTGATCGACCGCAGATCAGACTCCTATAGCAATATTTTCCCAGAATCAAATTTTTGTACTTAACATCCTCGTATAGGATTAATTGTACTTCTTTTTCTTGTTTGTAAACCAAAGAAAAGGTTTCGTATAAACCTAGTTTTATTTCTTTCTTTTATTATCAAACACAAGATGGCGACTCTGCTGGGGACCTCTTTCTCATCTAACGAGAAATCCTTTGCTCAACACGATGTTGTATCCATAGGATCAAAGAAGAAGACCTTGGTCGTCCAATTCGACCAATCAGCCTACGAAGACATGCTTCGAGCAGGGGGTAGCTCTCATTCCCTCTCTGTCTAAGACAACAGGAAATTGCGTAAAGTATGGATGCCTCAGACATCCCCTACCATTCCTACGGACTCTCTCTCTCCGACCAACAAGGTTGTAGCATCGCAACCAGTGCGCCCGTGCATAAAACGTTGTCTCCCGTCTGTGACATGGCAGACAAAGCTTCTGGCAATGCCTCAGTGCTAATCCAGAAGTCTACTCCGCGCCCTGCGCATAAAACTCTGTCTCCCGTCTGTGACATGACAGACAGAGCTTCTGGCTATGCCTCAGTGCTAACCCAGAAGTCTACTCCGTGCACTGCACGTAAAATTCAGTCTCCCGTCTGTGACGTGGCAGACAAAAATTCTGATAATGCCTTAGCGCCAATTCAGAAATTTCAAACGCGCTCTGCGCGTAAAAATATATCTTCCCTCCGTGGAAAAGCAGATGGTCCTTGCAATCATCGTAAGAGAAAATAAGTGGCGGATTTCCCAACCTCTCGGCCTTTATGCCATCAAGAGAAGAATCTGCCCGCTCTCTAGATTACGCGAGATGCTGATGGCCGATTGAGGACTTTCTCAGTTTTACGCCAGCCTGAGCAAAATTCTAAACTATGCCAGGTCAAGCCCCTCAGCGTAAAGAAGGCCCAGTTCGTGAATATATACGCTCCTCATGGATCATGTGCTACTCACATGGGTGAACTACTGTATACGTATGGCAGGGAGAGAGTTATGGTTTCTAATATCCGTATTCCAACTGATGTAGACAGGAGGAACAAGCCTTCTTATTCTTCTTCTGTTAATTCTTCTGACTTGCGTAAATTCTTGATCCAGAAGCGCAAAGATAGGGGATCTTCCAATATGTCTATTACACCCCCTAGGGAGCACTTTTGTAATAGTCATAAAGTTGTAGTTAATTATTGCTGTTCTAAGGCAAAATGGTCAATTTTTGACCAGTTGAACTACTCTTTGTCTTTCCAGAAAGAAGAGCCTACATTCGCATCAGTGAATATGGCTTCACACGTTCCTAAAGGAAGGTCAAATTCAAGACGTCATCCCTCTAGAACTCCAAGCCAAAGGAGATTCGACAGACTCCTTGAAAATATTGAAGCTGGGGTGTTTTGAAACACCCGTTCGAGCTCACGACAACCGGCTTTATATTCTTCTGATTCCGACACTGGGGGTCGCCAATTTCCCGAATCGGATGCTGAAAGTATAGATTCGATCTCTACAGAGACCTATACTAACCCTTCAATGACATCTAGAGAAATGGGAGTCTATGCCATTGGAGATGAACGCGAAGAGGCTTCCCCATCAGGAAGTATTGAGCAATGCATCGCTGTATTGGAGATATCACTGAAAGAAATGCATTCCATGATAGAGAGTATGCGTCAGATGATGGTGACTCAACATGCAGCTGCAATAGCTCAAGCGTCGGTTCCTCCGACTCAATTACGTGTGGGGGTGGACTTACCACTATCCAACTCAAACCAGGAGCCTATTCTAGATCAAGAGTCAGCGGCTCCTCAACTTCTTAACTCGGAGAATGTATTGCCTCCTGTTGGGGTTATGATACAACCGATCTTTCACCACTCTGCGGTCCTTTTACCAGCTGAAGATCCGATGCAGACAGTGCAGGAATTGAAAGCCCAATTTGATGCCTTGAAGCATAAGGACCAGCTCAAGAAATTGGGAATCAACCAACCATACCCAACTATCTGGGACGAGATCCCTTTCCCACCTAAATACAAACCACAGGCTATAGTTTTGTTTGAGGGAAAGACGTCACCGAGCCAGTACATGAACTACTTTAGCATGATGATAGTGTTGTTGCAAGGGAATGACGCCCTTCTCACTCGAGTGTTTAAAGGCTATCTCTCTGGAGTGGCTTATCAGTGGTACCGTAGTCTTGCGGACAACTACATTACTTCCTTTGAAGATTTCAAGACTCTGTTCTTCGCGCAATTCTACGAAGGAGGGATGGACATGTCTATGTCCTCTCTCATCGAAGTAAAGCAGAAGGAGAAAGAGAACGTTCGCACTTTCATCGAACGTTTTCGTCAGGATACTTTACAAATGCCTCCCGGACTTCCGGATTCAGCCTTGGTGGACATTTGCAGGAAGAACCTTCTTCCAGTGATCTCGGTGTTCACTGGACCATATCAGTTCCATGATTGACCCTCATTTATCATCTCAGCAGTAGCCGCTGAAGACAACTGTCGAAAGGCGCGTGATAATGGAATCATGATCTCTACCTCTGATAGAGGAAAGAGGTCATCCTCCAATAGCGACCATCCTCATGGTTCCAAAGGAAAAAAAGCTTTTGCAATCAATACATCCAGGCAACATACTCCCGGGACCACACAGACGAAAACTGGGACTTCCAGGCCCATCGAAGAATACTCTTTTGACGACGACGATATTCCGAGCATATTCGAGTGTCTAGTCAAAAGCGGCAAGATTATCCTCCCAGAGGTAAAGCGGCCTAATGAAGTCGGTAGTACCAATAACCCTAAGTACTGCATTTTCCATAGGTACATACATCACCCCACAAAGGCGTGTTATGTACTAAAGAGAAAAATCCAGGAGTTGATCGACGCTAAGGCCATCACTCTGCACAATAGCGAGAAGATGGTCACTGCCAACATGATCTCTCTTCAATTTGGCAATCTGCCTCCTCAAGAAGTTTCGGATGGTATTGTACCTATTTTCTGGACAATGATGAACATCGTTAATCTTCCTCCGGCCAGGGGTCAAAATCATGACCTGGTACCCTTAACTACCCAGCATGGTGAGATTATGTGGGTTCATCCAGATCTGGTGTCAGAGATCGAGGAAGAGACTCAAGCTGCGAAGGCTAAGTCTAAAAAGAACTCGAAGCGTAAACCATGCCATATGGTTGCAATATCCTCGACATCGGAAGAAGAGGCTTTGGCTATCGGAACCCGTTCAAGGAAAGCCTTCCTCAAAGACTATGGAGGAAATTAGTAAGATGCATCAGCAGACACTTCAGCTGCCAAACTTTCAGAACCTGAACGTGTCATACCAGAGGCAGGTCCTTCTAGACCAACTTCGGCGGACAAAGGCAAGCAAAAAGAAGTGCGTTTTGATAAACCTTTGAAGAATATTCAAAACAAAGGTTTAGAAAAACCATATAACTTCGACATCCTGGCCCAATTGGCTAATATACCAGCCAGATTGTCCATTTTTGAACTACTCAAGCTTTCCAAAGACACTCGTCAAGCCCTGAGTGAAGCATTAATGCAGACGGATGCATACTTGACCCAGCTTAAGTCCCCTGATGAAGAACCTGTGGCATGTCCTCAATGCCATAGTGTGATGGAGGTGGTCCCGAATATCACTTTCGCTCAAGATGACATACTGTTGAAATATAACAAGCATGACAGACCCCTCTATTTCACCGGATACGTCGGTTCCATGGAGGTCGACCGAATTTACATAGATCCGGGATCATCGATCAGCATTATCCCTCATAGTCTACTCAGACCGCTGAGGATTCCTACCAGCGAACTGGCTTACACCACCACTACAATCATGGGCTTCAACGCCAGGAAAAGTAAGCCATTGGGGGAAGATTCGTCTGAGGATCCAGATTGCGGACCTCAGATCAGTGGCTACATGCTATATCATTGATTCAGAGATATCCTACAATATTCTGCTAGGCAGACCATGGATCTACGATCACAACATTGTTCCTTCGACTCTACACCAATGCTTTAAATATGTAGACGCCCAAGGAACAATACAAACGGAGTTTGCTGACCTTAACCCATTCAAAGGAGTAGAGTCTTACTATTTCGATGCCATGTTGTACACCCAAGACTACATGAAGGAGGTGTCAGGCAAGACGGAAGAGGAATCCCATCGGGAGCCAGAAGAACCCTCTACTGAGCAGCCTCTGTCAATCAAGGTGAAATGGCGGACCACTCGTCTGAAAGTCATGGAACCCATGGCTATCCACTTGAACAAAACCAAATCAGGAGAAGGAAGTGATCCCCTCCTAATCACTTTGAACCAGAAACCTCCACCTTTGGTCATCAACCTCCGGCGTAATAAGCAGCCGACTGATGTAAATACAACCGGGAATATGGTTTCTGACGATAATAAAGATTCTCCTTTCCAGTATATTGACGCTCAATTTCCAAATCAGGAATCCTCCCCCCATAATGATATAGAACCTATAGCACAAAAATTCTTGGAAGCTATAGACTCCTATCATCCATATGTGTGGGAAGTAGCGTTACCATCTAATGTCATCACGACATATGGCTACATGAGAATTCTATCTTTATTGTCCCACCTACTCGCAGCAATCAGCATCCAATAGTCTTCGGTAGCATGTGCAATAAACTGACTGTACAAGAAGATTCCTACGAGTCTGATGCTGGAAAAATGCAGGTTCACAAATATAGCCCACAAGCTTTGAAGATTATGCAAAGTATGGGTTATGACTTGAAGCTGGAACCAAGTCTTAACTATGGGAAAGGCAGACGAATATCGTTGCACGGTGATCCCTATTGTCAACGAACTCATTTTGGGTTAGGGTATATCACTTCCTTTACAACTTCTGAGTCAAGTGAGGATATCTTTTCCTCTTCTCAAGATGGCTCGTCGTCCTCCGGCTCACATGCTGATCTCGAATAAGCATCATCAGTAAATACGGTATTAACAGATTCTCTCGAAGCAGACGAACAAGAATCTGAACCGTTTGAAAATGACTCCTGGGTACAGCAAATTGATACACAATGGGAACTTAGGTTCGAGCAGAGAGAACCTCCCACTGAAGATAAAGTTATCCAAGTTGATGTTGGAGATGAAATTTTACCAAAGCCGATATTTATCAGTAACAATCTTTCCGAAGAAGAAAAGGAAGAAATGATTCAGCTGATAAGAGAATACATCGATGTCTTTGCGTGGAATTATGAGGATATGCCAGGTCTTGATCCAAAAGTGGCTACTCATAAGCTCAACATACTGTCCAATTCAAAGCCTGTAAAGCAGCACCAATGCCGGTTTTGTCCGAATATGATGGATGCCATTGAAGCTGAAATCAAGAAGCTGATAGCCTGTGGGTTCATCCGGAAAGAACAACATACTGACTGGGTCGCCAATGTTGTCCCAGTCATGAAGAAAAATGGGAAAGTGCGTATTTGCATTGATTTCCGAGATCTGAATGCAGCCTGTCCTAAGGATGAGTTCCCTCTTCCCATTACAGACGTTATGATCGATAATACGTGCGGTTTTGAGCGCATGTCTTTCATAGATGGATTCTCAGGATATAATCAGATTAAGATGAATACTGAAGATGAGAAGCATACTATCTTCCAGACGCCTCTGGGGGTATATTGCTACACAGTCATACCCTTCGGACTGAAGAATGCCGGGGCTACATATCAGCGAGCTATGAGTAATATATTCTATGAGCACTTACCCAAAACAGTAGAATATTACGTGGATGATATAGCTGTCAAAAGCCGCATCAAGGATAATCACATCCAAGACTTGAAGACAGTGTTTGAGTTGATGTGCCAACACCAACTCAAAATAAATCCTACAAAGTTCTTTCTTGGTGTATCCAGTGGCAAATTCCTGGGATTTGTCATTACCGCTAAAGACATTCAAGTAGACCCTGATAAAGTGAAGGCCATCTTAGAAATGCGACCACCCCATAATCTGAGGGAACTCAGGGGATTTCAAGGTCGTCTGGCTTATATCCGGAGATTCATATCCAACCTCTCTGGGAGATGTCAACCTTTTCTTGCCTCATGAAGAAAGGTGTATCCTTCGTATGGGACGAAGCCTGTCAGCAAGTGTTTAATGATGTCAAATGCTACCTCACTAATCCTCCAGTTCTGGTGCCTTTCGTCATAGAAAGACCATTTTTGCTGTATGTTCGAGCAATGGATCATTCTTTGGGAGCTCTCCTCGCTCAGAAGAACAACGAGGGTCATGAGCAAGATATCTACTATTTAAGCAGGATGATGGTCGAAGCTAAACACCGGTACAATCCAGTGGAAAAAGAATGCTTGGCCCTAATGTTCTCCATTCAGAAGATACAATATTACGTCATAGGCCAAACTATTCATATCATCTCTAGGATCAATCCTCTTCGGGTATTGATGAACAAGCCAAGTGTTCTTAATTCCCGACTCGCGACTTGGGCGATGTTATTAACACCATATGATATGGTGTATGTCCCTCAGAAGTCCATCAAAGGCCAAGCATTGGCTGATTTCTTAGCTGCTCATCCAATTCCGGAAACCTTTAAACTATACGAGGACATTCCCGACGAAGTTACAGAATGTAATTCCGCAATGGAAGGCGTTACCTGGTAGCTATTCTTCGATGGTGCCTCCAGGACTGGTCCCAAGGGAAACGTAGTTTCAGGAGTAGGAATTGTCCTGGTCACTCCTGATAAACTCGTCATCTATCGAACATATTCTCTTAGTGAACCCTGCTCTAATAATGTGGCGGAATATAATGCCCTACTAATCGGGTTACAAGTCGCTAAAGAATTGGATGTCGAATATTTGGAATCTTTCGGTGATTCTCAGCTGATCGTCAATCAGGTCAGAGTAACATATAAAGTCCGTAATCCAGACCTCATTCCTTATCACCAAGCAACAATCGAGATAGCCATGTCTTTCAGAGGATTCTTCCTAGAGCATGTGCCTCAATCTCAAAATTTGGAAGCTGACGCCCTGGCCAGCCTAGCTGCAGATCTAACTATTCCTATAAGAAGGCAGAATTCGGTGATCCTTCTTAACAGAGATTTATTCTGTGTGAAAAATAACTTTCACATAGAACGCAGCTACGCTGTGAACACTGTTCCTCCTAAGAGACACTGGAGAAGTCCCTTTATAGATTTTGTGGCATACAGAATCTTACCAGAGGATCCTAAAGAAGCAGTATCCCTCAAAAGATGATCATTACGCTTCTATTTTGATGTGTTTTCACAATGTCTATATCGCCAAACATACGATGGACTGCTATTACGATGCCTCTCCGATGATGATGCACAATGAATTATCTGTGAAGCTCACGACGGCATTTATGGAGCACATCAACCCGGTCCTAAGTTACAGGATCGTATCAGGAGGATGGGCTACTACTGGCCTACTATGATCGCAGATGTAATAAAATATGCAAGACAATGCAAAGCCTATCAGGTTCATACAGATTTTATACATCAGCCTTCTGAACATTTACATCCTACGGTTGCATCATGGCCTTTTGAAGCATGGGATATGAATATCATTGGTCCTATTCACCCGTCTTCGTCTAGAGGACATCTATTCATATTGGCCATCACAGATTATTTCTCCAAATGGGCGAAGGCGATCCCTCTTGCTGAGGTGAAAACATCCAACGTGATCAGCTTCATTAAGCATCATGTCATTTATCGTTTTGGGATACCCCGAAGGATAATTCATGACAATGGGCCTCAATTCATCAGCCAAGCGTTTCACCGATTTTGCGATAAAAATCGGATACAAGATATAGCCACTACGGCATACAATCCTGCTGCTAATGGTTTGGCGGAAGCTTTCAACAAAACTATTATCAAACTCTTGAAAAAGTTCGTTTCTTCGAACAAAAGCGATTGGAATGAGAAGCTAGGGGAATGTCTCTGGGCATACCGTACAACGGTACGAGCACCAACGGGTTGTAACCTATTCTTATTAGTCTACGGGAGTGAAGCAGTTCTCCCCATTGAAATCCAAATTCCATCACTCAGAATAGCAGTGGCTAATGAGTTGACTCAGGAAAATAATGATCGACTACGTCTTCAAGAACTAGAAAGATTAGACGAGAAATGCCTTCAAGCTCAATAGCGCATTGCATTCTACCAGGCGCGCATCTCCAGAGCTTTTAATCGAAAAGTGAAGGAGAGAGTGTTCAAAGTTGGCGAGCTAGTTCTAGCTGTGAAAAGGCCAATGATCATTACTCACAAAAGTAAGGGTAAATTCCAGCCCAAATGAGAAGGCCCTTACGTAATTAAAACAACGTTTTCAAACGGCGCTTACAGATTAGCCAAGCCCAATAGAGACCTAATAATGGCTCCTATCAACAACAAATTCCTGAAGAGGTACTACGCTTAATCTCCCTCGCTTAAACGGAGTATGGTGAAGATCTCATTCTGATAATATTACATACAAAAAATTGGTTGGATCATATTCTATCATGTTCTCATGACCTCTGAATAGATATGTTTAACTAATTTGAAGACGTCAAAACCTATCACGTCCATATTACCTCTGATAGTATTTTGTACATAAAATTTAGTTGGATCATATTCTATCATGTCCATATAACCTCTGAATAGATATATCCAGCTGAAGCTTACCGAAAGTATATCACGTCCATATTACCTCTGATGTCACTTTTACCCTAGGCTGTCATTTATATTCCAAAATGATGGGTCCACAAAGTCAGAAGAAGTATCTTTATTATCTCTGTGAAAAGCAAATTACAGAAGAAGCAAAAAGGTGCATCATTAGGGAGGAGCAGTTAAATCGTGAATCTGTTGTGCCAAAGCAGCCATCCTCTCATTCCTGAAGTTTAAAACGTTAGTGCGAGCCCGCTCCAGCCTTGCCTCCTCATTGTTCAAGGAGGACAGTTCGGACCGAGCATGAATAAAACCAGCACAGGTGACTCCTGCACGTGCCAAATTCTGCTGAGCTGCATCCAGTCGGCCATTCACCACGTCTAGAGCTGCCGATGACTGGAAAGCCCACTCCTTTGTAGGAGCGAGTTTGGCTTCCAGTTTGGGGACCCTCGCTTCATTTCCTTCATGCTCGGCCTTGCACTTTGTTTGAAGAGGAATAACCTCCTCCAAGACGGCCTTCCCTTCATCCATCTCCTGCTGTTGTGTCTGGATGAATTTATTTAGGCATTCTATCTGTTCAGCAAGCTGCACAGTCAGGAATTCATATTCAGCCTGAATCAGCTCATCGACGTTGCCTCGAGATAGCTGCAAATACTCATTAATGGGTTACTCTAAACCATTAACTATTTTCTCTAGCATATTAGCTCTTTCAGTGTCACTGAAATTTCTAATCTGCGTTATAGTAAGATTGGAGGACGTCTTCAGAGCCTCGAAGCCTAGATTCTTCTCCAGCACCATCGATATCAGCGTTTTCAATGTGACGTAGAAAACGCTAGTAAACTGCTCAACTAGCATGGATAAATTCGAGTGGACGCTGGGAGTGGCTGCGATATCGATGAATCCCCCTCCAGGAATGACTGCAGAGGATGTTGCTACAGTCATCGCCTCAACATATGGCTCTACAAAAGAATGAACACCAGTAACGGTTGAAGTTGCTGGCATACTCAACGAAGGAGGCACAGTCGCGATGATAGGCTCATCCTCTTCTGATGATATCTGGACTGCTACGGGCGAGACGACACCCGAAAATATTGCAGACGAAGGGTCGGCAGCTCCTAAGCATGCCTCTTCGATAACAAAGTCAAAGGATGCATCAATTCCACCTTCTTTAGAGATATCTGTACCTGCAAAGAAGATAAGAGAAAGTTAATATCAACCTGATGTTAATTTCCCTAAAAAAGGCATAAAGATGACATTTACCCATGGCCGACGATATATATGTTGCGTCCGCAGCCTGAATAGCTAAATCATCTCTTAATAAGGCTAGACAAGTGTCATACCTGGAGAAGAAGGTGCATCAACTGACACTGGCGGGAAGTCTTCCCTGTCTTCACCAAGATCCACTCGAGGCTCATCGGGTAGAATCTCACTAAAAATACCTACAGACGAAGTAGGGGTTATACCCATTATTGGTCTGGTTAAAGGTATCTGGAATCTTATTACGCTCGACCTCGAAGACGATCTTGTAGCACTACCAGAAGCAGTAGTAGCAGCGATCTCGAGCAAAGAATCTCCGGCACTGTCAGCCGGAACTATGGAGGTTCCCTCTCTAATAGGTGAAGGATCACTAATCAAAGAATCATCCCCAATAGGGGAGACGACAGGCTCGCTCCTAGGAGCCCCCTGGTAGAAGCCCTTTTCGGACCTCTGGCAAGCTTTTTTTTACGAGGAGAAGGCTCTTTCGGAGTGGAAGCCTTCCGTTTCTGGGGGATAACGAGAGGCTCTGCCGGCGGAGCTATTACGCCCCTCGGTATTGTCGTCAGAAACTCGTCTGCCCCGGCGGTGTCCTCATTCTCGTCCGAGGAAACAGACAGAACCTCCTCCCTGGCAGCAGACCTATGGGAGGGCATCCTAAAACTTCCATGCACATCAAAATTGTGATGGAAGGTATTTATAGATGCGTAGAACTGCGCATAGGAGTAAAGGATGCGCAACTCCATAGAAAGAGAAGTCGCGGGCACGGCAAAAGTTGTACCAGTACAGCCCATGATGAAGTACCGCCATCCCCTGGCTCCATTAATAAGTCCACATTTGGACTTGAAGCTGGTAATGGCATTCCCCACATGCAGCTGATCATACCCAAACTTTCTGACGAACCTACTGGGCAAATAAGGCTCCAGGTAGCAGTGGTCATCACTTCTTTACAGCAAATGGGAAGGTCTAATGAAGACCAACCAGTAGAAGGCTTCAGGAGAAAGAATGGTCCTCCCATGACCCTTATCCTTAAGTTTCTTCTCCTGTTGATTGAGATATACAGGGGGACGATACAGAAGATCTTCCAGCTGTGGGCAACGTTTAACGCCCGCCGGCAATCTGCGACGGTCGCCACGTTCCAAGAGGAATTCTTGTAATTCAACAAGAAGTTATTTCCTGAACCGCTGGCAGGACCGGAAGACATCACCCTGGGGTTATGAAGAATCAACCATCCCATCAGATACATGAATGGTAATTCCACCCTGGGAAAGCTTTCACGCTGTATCTCATCAGCGAGCAGCCCATCAGTAAGGGCCCTCAGGCCAGCTTGTATCCGGCATACCATGGCAGGGAGCAGGCCTAGTCTTGCTCCAAATACCAAATGCACTGCGGGCCATAAGGTGTTGCGATGAATGCGATCCGCAGACGTGATGCTAGGCACTACCCAACGGCGTAACCAGATGGAGAGGAAGCCAGCCAATTGAGCTTCCCTCGACAGAGGCTTGCGATAATGCCTCATATAACTGTAGGCTTTAGTGCCTGCAGGATAACCCCCTATCTCCTCGTCAAAGATGTGATCTGAAGCCCCTGCATCTTCAATCAGGTCATCGACCGTGTTAGCATTCAGCATGCTCAGGGGGTTTAAAGGCCTATCTCGGCTATCTACCACCTTGTCTGGCTTAACACTTCTGGCCTGGTGGAAGAAAAGATAGGTGTCCCACTTGTTGATGTGAGCCAAATCAGAAGGCTCCTTGTAGAAAGTAGTACTGGCAAGATAGTGGCACATCAGCTCCTGATATACTGCCACTGCCCGAGGGTTTGTATCCCTCAACTCCCGGTTTGTAGGGACATACTCCTCATAAGGAGGGTCCCCCATTGGCAGCCTTAAAATTTCTGCCATCTCATGAAGGGCCAGGCCCAACTCCCCTAGTAGAGTGGCAAAAGTCCCGGTGAGCGAGTTGTATCGTTCCATCAAGGTTAGGAACAGGTTGGGGTTGACAGGCAGCCCAACACTTGTAGCGCTCACAGTCGCGAACAAGCCAATTTTTCCAGCTCCGTCTGGAAGTGCTTCAGGGCCCAGACATTTAAACTGGCCCATTGGAGATTCCCCAGGCTAAGCTATCCGCTGGTCCGAGGGTTGACCCTGGGGTACATTCCTCAATACCCCATAAAGTCATTGCAAAAGATCGATATCTGAACCGGCTAGATCAGTGATGTATCCTCACTCGGGACACTACCCGGCAATAATCCCCTAAAGGGCATAACTGGGCCAGAAGGTCTGCTCATAAAGGCTCCTAGGTTCAGTCCTTTGTTATATAAAACCTTTCCCGGACGGCCATGAAGATCGGGAGTCAGAATCTATGACATCTTTCTAGGATGGGTAGCGTGGAAGAACGCAGAGATGGGATAATCCCTAGGCATACTGGGCAGATACATCACCGTGCCCTCAGCAGTAAACACCCAATCCTCCTTCTTGGGTTTGGTCTGGGATTATTTGTCAATAACATCCCCGAACAAGAAGCCTGGCTTCTTATACTCCGTCCCGTCTATGTATGTCAGGGGCTCCCCACTGATCATACTCAGCAGCATATGTTCCCCCTGGGACGAGATAAGGGTTCCCCTTTCTTCAGGATAATTGGCTCCAGAAATGGGGAATGTCACATGGGACAAGTCCTCCAAATAGTTTGAGCTCAACATCCCGGCAGCCGAGCCCATAACTTCAGCCAGAGGAGAGAGCTGTAAGTCCATTACAAAATACAAGAGAATAAGTCAGTTTTTACACTAGACGATATACTCTTACAGTTTACGCCAAAGATTATCAGTCTGAGCTTTTATGCCAAGACTGTAAAAAAATTTGAGTCTTACGCTGGAAACTATTTTCCATTTTTTTGCATAAAACTCAAATGTGGCATCAATTAACAATCTGAGCTTTTACGCTAGATTGACAAAACTTGAATTTTTACGCCGATATTTATACCCAGCGCGTAAAATTCAAAGTTTGCAGTTCTACTCCGAAATTTCGACAGTCTGAGTTTTTTACGCCAGACTGCAAAAATTTAGGGTTTTTACGCTGACACATTAGGAATGTGTGCGTAATAATAAAATTACTCTGTACATCATCTTCCTCAAAGAGGCTCTCAGTACGAAAGAGGACCTTGCACGTGCACGTACAATGTGTGCGAAGGATTTTTGTTTTCTCCCAAAGCCTCTACCTGTAATGTCCGGAGCACAGCTCGACGGCGGAGCGCTGCGTCCCGATCGTGGTTCGTTCAGTCTAATGGGAGTTGCTCGCTCCTGAGCAGCAGAGCGAGAAGATGAAGCGACCTTCTCTCCCTTTGCGGTGGTAGTCTATTTTGGTGCCATGGCGATTCTAAGTTTTCAAGAAGGAGACGAAGATGAAGGGTTCTTGGAAAGCAAGGGTTTTGTGAAGGTAGATAAAAGTTTTCTCTCTCCAGCCCTTGAACTATTTATAGAGTTTGGATAACTCTTCGAATGCCTAACCAAATTTGATATTTAATATTCTGTTATGATTTAGGACCATGTTAGCGTATCATTTCGGGAAGACGGACAGTCAGCGGATTCAAAATTTTTGCGCAGAGCAGATCTACGATTTTACGCTCAGAGGCTATAAGTCTACGGTTTTATGACCGGATGCTTTTACACTCGGTAGCTTTTACGCTTGAGAGGCTACAAACCTACGACTTTACGCTCAGAGGCTACAAATCTATGATTTCACGCTCAGAAGCTTTTTACGCTCAGAGGCTACAAATCTACGATTCTACGCTCGAAAGCTACATGTAGCCAATTACAAGGGTTTCACACAGAAGAGGCCCATTTTTGGTTGCAAAACATTCCAAGTGCCTGAAATATACATGGTTCAACATTGAAGACGACTCTTCTTCTTGGGTCATTTGGAAGTTCATGAAAAAAAAATGTAAGCGGGGTTCCAAAGTCCAGTCAGAATACTTCACAAAAAGTTCAAGTATGGTTCAGTCGACAGAAATTTCTCGCCTTTTTCAAAGGATTTTCGAGAAACTATTCTTGATGATGATGGTCTGAACAAGATTTCTTCGCATTAGAGAAGTAACAATTCAGAACTTTACGCAACTCCTCGTCTAAAACAGCATGACAGTTTGGATCTTCAACTTAAATGCTAAAGAGTTTTTCTACGCATTTTCTGCTATGCGTAAAAGATGAGACGAGATCAGACATTCTTTTATCAGAGTCGGCGTAAAACTATTCAGACATATCGAAGCTGCACACTATTCAGACTTCCTCACAGCAAATATGGCAAATCATCAGATGCGTAAAAGAAGACAATTTTATTAATCATGATTACATATGATGGAAATCCAGTCTACAAAGGGTTTTTCATCTTCATGATTACATATGATGGAAATTCTTTCTCTACGAAGGGTTTCTCATTTTCATTTAAGATCACACCAAGAATCTTCTATGCCAGGTTCTCCTATTGGTGGAGATCTTTTTCGTCTTCTACAACAGTTAATCGGCTTCCGTGGCCAATTAACAAAAAATGATTAATAGCGGGAGGATACAGAACTGGGCTTGTATAAATTATTCAGAACCCATCCTCCTTACGCCATAGCAGGCATGCCCTAGATATTTTGTTGGGTGTCCAGACCCAACTAAATACTGGAAGACAGGGCCAAACTTCCTGCCATCGTCCAGCACCATGATGGGAAAAAATACATCTTGCAAGCTGTGTGGTCGAATGCGACCATTCCTCTCTCCTGGACGAATCGCCATATGAAATTGCTGATCATCCCGAGCAAAGGAAGCTATGATATCCTTCCATGATCCATCGTTGCAGAGGACATTTGCTCGAAGACGCCTCTTTTTACGGCTCCGTACATGCTGGAAGAACATGATCTTCTTCTTCCTCAAGTCAACCTGACAAAACTCGGCAACCATCTCTCTCTTTGAGGTGAAGGAAGTGTGAGAAAAACAGGTTAACCCATTCGCCTTTTTATAGGCAGAGAAGAATACACCGAATCCCAACAAACTCCTTAAAATCTGCCAAGAAATTAGCCTCGTGGAACGTGTCAAACTTGACCGTTTCATGCTTCATTCAAAGTATTTCAAATTATGAGAAATTTAAAAACTTTGAAGGGGGTCTTATAGAAGCATAAAAAATACACTGGGAAATTTTATGCGTAAAACCCTCGAGATGCAGGAAGCCCGCGTAAAACAGAGCTCCAGCATTGGGTGGCGTAAAACATGACTTCAGAGCCATTAGCGTACAACAGAGCTTCAACGCTAGTTCAGCGTAAAATATAGCTCCAGAACAGCCCGCGTGATGCAGTATTTCCAGACTGTTTCGGCATAAAAAGGTTGCTACATCGCCATTTCGACGTAAAACCTATCTGCTTTTAATGTAGTGGGAAGTTGTACGAGGATCTCTTCGTATTCCTCGAATGAACCTATCAGTTGATGCAGTGAACCTGACTCCTGACAAAGAGTACTGCACGACGATCGAGAGGACGGCTGCTATGATGATTCTGCACAGAGCCCCAGACTGTCATTTAGTGACATAATCCTTGATATAAGACGTCGTTTACGCAATCAAGGAATACGCTGCCTGTTTTACATAGGCAGATATGAGCTTTTACGCTCAGGAAGAGATGAAATCAACCACCACGTCAAAAGCTATTCTTCGTACAGAGCTCGAGGCACGTCTCTGCAATTAATGTGCGGGATGGGGGCAGATCTCTGCATTTAATGCACGAGAGTTGGTTCTACTTTCAATGACTGGGTGAGCTATAATTAGGACTAATATGTCCACATCACCATCCCCGCACATTATGCCAATCAGGCTATTTTCAGCTATAGGAGCATGCTGTACGCTATCTCCTTGAAATACGCCAACCTGACTATTTTTCAACTATAGGAGTACGCCGTATGCTATCTCCTCGAATTACGCCAACTCGGACTATATTTGAGCATCAAGCTTTATACAGGACTTGGCTTCTATGCCAACATGATATCTACTTGGCTTCTACGCCAATATGACAGTTATTCGGCTTCTATGCCAACTTGACTACTACTCGGCTTCTACGCCTACTTGGCTTTTACGCCATCAGAGCAGCTATTCAACTTTTACGCTAACGAGATAGTTATTTGGCTTTTATGCCAACCATTTCTACGCAAGGAGCAGTTATCTACGTGGCTTGCATGCCGTGATCCTCTCTCCGCTATTCGGTTTCTACGCCGACGGTAGATGAACCCTATAAATAGAGGCCTCTGTCCACGGAGGTCCAAGGTCGGAATCTGAGTAAAAAAACAACAGAGGTCAAGGTCAAGAGAGCACATAGAGAAAGAGCTTTGGCAACGAGAGTTCAACTTTTCCTGTAGTCTTCGAAGCTTCTTTTTCGTCTTCTACAACACTTCTTCGTCATCGTGTGGTCCAAGGGACAAAGTGATCGACCGCAGATCAGACTCCTATAGCAATATTTTCCCAAAATCAAATTTTTGTACTTAACATCCTCGTATAGGATTAATTGTACTTCTTTTTCTTGTTTGTAAACCAAAGAAAAGGTTTCGTATAAACCTAGTTTCATTTCTTTCGTTTATTATCAAACATCATCATATATATCGTGTATTTCTTTATTCATCATATATTCACTTTTTTTATAAATATAATTATCTCTGTATAGATATCGTCCCTCGTCGGTACAGAGACTCTTGGGCCACTTTCTGAGGTATAACATATATTTGGTTTTAATATCAATCATCTAATTTATGCATATTATATAACTTACTAAATTACTTCTTGTATCAAACATATTTCTATCCACCATAACGGGCCGAGTTGATCGAGAAGATGTTTCATGCCGTCGCTGTCAAGCTGATCCGTGATGCTCTGGATGACCAGAAGGCTCATGATCGCGAAGAAAAACTGATCCAAGGTTGGATCATGCCTGAGTAGTGGAATACGATAGGGCTAGATTCGATGATCCAAGATACAAGAAAAGGTCTGAGAAGGCCAAGGCGGCTAGGAAGAAGACAACAAAGTGTTGTGGTGGCTCGATTCCGTTGACGGAACATTTTTATCGTTTGGTATATTTTCTATTTCAAATATATTATTTTAATGCAAGTATAATAAAATGTTAGTAGGATAAATTTTTTAATTTTAATACTAAATAATATATTTTTAACACGTACAGAGGGGTGAGGACCCAACATGGTGGTCGTCTTCCTGGTCACCCATCAGAAGGGCAAAAACCTCATTGATGAGTGGGCCTTGAAGACCTATGTAAGTATTACTTTACTTTTTTATTAATTTTAATATAACTTAGGAAATATGCAAATAAATATCTATGTACTTACTAATAAGTACTTAGACTTTAGCAATTAACGATTATCCTTACTTTTCTAGGCCGAGTATCATAGGCTCCGTGAGTGGGCGACTACTAGTTCACCTACAACGGGAGAGGCTGGTAATTCCTTACAGCCCTCTCCAGCTCCGTTGATGGACGAGCTGTGGGTGACCTCCGCTGGTGGTCTCCAGAGGGGTATGTACTACGGTACGGGATCCTATGGAGCCCTTGTTTGGACGCAGTCCTCTAGGGCCTCGGCTGCAAGTACGCATTCTCCACAGCCCTCACAGGCATCTACCCGAGTCTATGAGACTGTTGACCGTCAGATTTTATCTCTCCATGATGAGTTGCTGCAAAGGATGGAGGAGCATCTTCTGTCTCAGCCGCAACTGGACGATATGACGCTCATTGCATGATTTAATACGCTCGAGCACAATATCATGGTTCTCAGGGATATGACCGAAAGGACGGAGTGTGGCATTACTGATCTTAGACCGTCGACATAGCGCAGTATGACGGAACTGTCCATGGGCGAGAGGCTGACGATGATGCAGGATTTAATTGCTGCTAGCATTACGAGGCCGTTATCTTGTTACAACCCGTACCCGGTGTAGGGGCACAAGTAGTGAACAACGTCCAGCCTACGCCGCATCATCAGTGGTAGAACGATATTTGGATAAACTATACTATCTAGCAATAATGATCATCAAGATATATAATGCCACCAATGAATTATGAGTACTCAATCACAGAACTATAAGATGAAACAACGGACGAATATGATATAAAGAACTGAAGAGTCAAAAATACAGCTTCCAAGATAAAAGTTAAAATCCAATGAGTCTCAAATATAATAAATACTAACTGTCAAAGCTGGAGACAAATCCAGTACAATATAAGCCTATCTACTATACTACTGGTAAGGTGTCATCTGTCTCAACCGGGATGAGTCCCTCTTGAGCCACAGTCTCTAGCATTAAGCCAACTATGTCTTGAGGCCCGTAATGAGTGGGATTTCACTCCTTAGTGTCATTTGGGAAAACCATATCCAGTCAAGAAAGGAGCAAAGTATACCTCTAACAACAGTTCTAAGAATAATAAAGACTATGTAACAATAAAAGAGAGCATATACAAGATGAATAGGGCATGGCAGAAATATACAGGAATAAGTTAATACGGAAAATACATACAAGAGGTACGAACATCATATATGGAAATAAAAAGATACAACTATCTAAGTGAGTGAGTACTAGTGACAACATATGATCAGCTTGGGTACTACTCAAGAACCACGAGCCTGGTTAATCATACGTGCGGTGTATGAGTAACACTATACAAGAAAAATAAAAACTGCGAGGTATGATCACACATCTACAAGAAATACTCTCCGCCTTCGAATGGTATAATGGATCCAACCATGGCACACTATAACATACAATTTTATGAGAAGTGAGCTAATCTTCTCATGAATCAGTATCCATACATGTACAAGAACAATAGAATCGCACAAGAAATACGCCAGGACCTATCTAGAATAACATCTCATAACAGAATCCAGGAATACCAATCCGTGTAACCAAGTATCAGAAAATCAAGGTTATTTATATTAAATACAAGAAACATAGAGGATATCATAAACAAAAAATTGTCAGAGAATGTACTCGCCTAGAATCCGGTGAACAGTACCAAAGATGTCCAGAATGGTGCCTCGGAGACCTAAATATAGAATATTACATCAATACTAGGTTTTAAAATGAATACAAGTTAAACTTGTCCATTTCTAGGTCATTAGGCCAAGTTTAAGTCAAAATAGTCAAACTAGGTTAACTCTAGGTCAAACTAACCATTTTTAGGTTGTATGAGTCCATCTCTATAGGATGTCGGGTCCATACGCTATGTATCTAGGCTATACTAGTTATATTAGGATACTAGGATACCATATATAATATGTATCATATACATAACTATAGACTCTAAGTTATAGAATACCTAACCCAATCTATATACTAGACACCATACTAACATAATACCTCGGTATTATCTCATTACCTTAGCTTATCCCAAGTATCACTCAACCTTCGTACTATCTTCATGTAAGGTGTCATTTGTCTCAACCGGGATGAGTCCCTCTTGAGCCACAGTCTCTAGCTCTAAGCCAACTACATCTTGAGGCCCGTAATGAGTGGGATATCACTCCTTAGTGTCATCTGAAAAAATCATATCCAGTCAGGAAAGGAGCAAAGTACACCTCTAACAATAGTTCCAATGAATAATAAAGACTATGTAACAGTAATAGAGAGCATATACAAGATGAATAGAGCATGGCAGAAATATACAGGAATAAAAAAATATGGGAAATACATACAAGAGCTACGAACATCATATACGAAAATAAAAAGATACAACTATCTAAGTGAGTGAGTACAAGTGACAACATATGATCGGTTTGGGTACTGCTCAAGAACCACAGGCCTAGTTAATCATACGTGCGGTGTATGAGTAACACTATACAAGAAAATAAGAACTACGGGGTATGATCACATATCTACATAAAATACTCCCCGCTTTCGACTGGTATAATGGATCCAACCATGGCACGCTATGACACAGAATTTTATGAGAAGAGAGCTAATCTTCTCATGGATCAGTGTCCATACATGTACAAGAACAACGGGCTCGCACAAGAAATACACCAAGAACTATTTGGAATAACATCTCATGACGGGATCCAGGAATACCAATCCGTGTAACCAAGTGTCAGAAAATTAAGGATATCTACACTAAATACAAGAAACATAGAGGATATCATAAACGGAAAACTGTCAGAGAATGTACTCGCCTAGAATCCGGTGAACAGTACCAAAGATGTCCGAAATGGTGCCTCGGAGACCTAAATATGAAATATTACATCAATATAAGGTTTTAAAATAAATACAAGTTAAACTAGTCTATTTCTAGGTCATTAGGCCAAGTTTAAGTTAAAATAGTCAAACTAGGTCAACTCTAGGTCAAACTTGGTCAAACTTGGTCAAACTAAACCATTTCTAGGTTGTACGAGTCCATCTCTATAGGATGTCAGGTCCATACGCTATGTATCTAGGCTATACTAGTTATATTAGGATACTAGGATACCATATATAATATGTATCATATACATAACTATAGACTATAAGTTATAGAATACCTAACCCAATCCATATACTAGACACCATACTAACCTAATACCTCGGTATTATCTCATTACCTTAGCTTATCCCAAGTATCACTCAACCTTTGTACTATCTTCATGTATTATCCTAACACACTTAACCCACAACTACTCGAATATACCTGTATGCACTAGAACTATTCACCTAAATGAACATCCCCTCACAATACTCCACTGATACTCACAGTAAAATTGACTATAACTCAACCCCTAACTCACTATCATGATACACTACTGGCACTTATACTCCTACACAATGACTGATACCTACTTGTATAGCAGTTGAACTCACTAAGCCCAACCCTTAATCTCTGATACTTCTGATACTCGAACCCTCCCTACACTTCACCACAACTAACACTCACCTAGCTGTTGCAGTTACTACACTGCTTTTACTCCAAGCTCCAACCTATAATCTTGTACATGACCTACACTTATACACCTTACCTCTTTGCCTGTACCCTACTTGTGAGTGAACTACGGACACCAAAACCGAGTACCTCCCACACTTATCTATGCATACATTGTACACGAGTGCACCCCAAGGTGCAGCTGCTACCTCTGCTATCAACATGCTGCTGCATTGCACCTTTGAATGCCTGCAGCTCTACCCCTTGCTAATGCCTGCGGATCTTACAAAGTCTGTTGCAGGATAACACATGCTTACCCGATCTTAACTTATGGCAGTACATAAAAGTGCACTGCTAGCACATTGAACTTTATAACACTGCTGCTAGTCCATACTAGTGTGCACTCCTCCACACATCACTTTGATACATATGCTACTCGATCACCGCCTCATTGTAGGTCTCCTCATGCCCTTTAAAACTGAATTAAAACTCACACACCCCTCTAGTTAATGTGATCCACCCCAAATACTTACACTCTCCAGTCACCACTCCTCTCTAAAATATAATCACTACCATACGACACCACACTAGCTCCTCTATAAACACACACACACACCAACAATTATTTCAACAAACACCTTGTGTGCATAAGTTAAGTATCACACTAAACACTCCGATACACACTTGATACATACTCTCCACCACTCCAAACTCAACCAAAATATCAAGAGAATCTATAATATATAAATTAGAACTAGAATGAAGTAATATATACTAATTATAATAGATCTATGACTATATGGACACAAGAAACCAATACTATGAAGAAAATACAATTCGTAATCCTGTGTCACAATGTATCATGACATGCACTCCCCTTGTCCAATTATGGACACGTAGAACCTATCACATATCACAATAGACTCAAGATGATAAATTGATTAAGAAATTAACCAGAATAACAAAAACATTATTCGCTAAGAAGAAGAGACAGACTTTGTCCTATTGAGGATACGACACAACTAACACATGGGCACAACTCAAATTTTTCCTAAATCGGGCACAAAATACACAATAACATTCACAATAGGGGTCTCTAGTAGTCAAATCTTCTTCCTATAGGTAGCCCTAATACATGGAAGGGTTCATAATGATTAAACAACTGATTTAGAGTCTAAATAGAAGGAAAATTCTGAATTGTACCTATTGGGAGATGAATTTCCAATGCAAGTCTCCAATTAGATGCAAAGAGCCCTCAACTTGTGCAATCTACTTCTCCTTCTAGATCCTTGCCTTCTCCTTCCTTCTAGAGCTTCTAATAGTGAAGAATGAGAGTAATTGGAAGTGATTTGGTAAGAAATTGGTGGAGGGATGAAGGAAATTTGGGGATAAACAAAATATAGATCTAAATAGAATAAAATGAGAAGAGAGGAGAGAGAATCCACCTCTTTAAAAGTGTCTGATCCCTCCAAGCAAGTGTTAAATATCCAAAATATCCCTATGGGATTGTCATGAAGAAAATGATTAAGGAAGGAAGGTTCTATTCCTAATGGTTTAACTAATTAAATTATTAACTTAATGAATTATGCTTGTTATTGGGCTCAAGTCTAACTAAAATAAATGTTGGTCCAAGAGTCAATTCTAAACTAGTTAGGTCCACTATCACAAGTCCAGATTATAATACAATATCTAACAATAAATAAATTATACTATAAATAAATATACCAGATGCACAATAATTAGTGAAATATAAAATGACCAAAATATCATTTCCTAGAAAATTTGGTAGTATCTACCATGGATTCATACAACTATCGACTAGCATCGTTAGAGCAGATACGTCCTCATAGTGCACCTTTATCGACACCGACTCCACCGACGTCACTGCCTTCTTCATCGACATCGGTATCGATTTTACGGGAACAGTATGAGTTGTTCTTATCCCTAGTGTACGTCGGTGCTCATCCTCCTCCAGATTCATATTAGTCCTAGTTAGGACAGTTTACTGGTTGTTTGTATTTTGACCCATGATATTGGTTCATTTACAAATATTATACATTTATTGAGGCTTTCAGGCTTTATTTCTTGCACTAAATTGTGTGGATATTTATTGCATTCTTTACGACAAATTTTATTTGAGACTCGGTTTGTAATTCCAATGTATTATTTTTTTTAAATTTTACTTTATTATTCATATTAAATGTATGTGAATTTATCGGTATTTAGTGTTCTACCGAAGGGGTTGATAAACCCAGAGAATTCAACGGAGGGTTGCTCCGGCCTTGTCTATTTTTATGAACGATGATATTGCAAGCATATATGACTAAATATATGACAAACTGCAAGCATACACTTTTTCAATTTTTTTTAAATTTTTCTTTGCAATTTAACGACGTTTAGCGACGTTTATATATGTCGCTAAATACGTCGCTAATTGTATCAGAATATCGCTAATTATGTCACTAAACATCACTAAATTGTTGACATTGATGTATTTACCAGGTCAGTGAAATGTCCTTAAATGTGTTGCATAATGTCCCTAAATAAAAAAAAATTAGCGACATTTAGTGACAAATAACATGTCGCTGATTTAGCGACGTAACGTCGCTAAACTTCGTTAATTAAAAAAAATTAGCGATGACTAGACGTCAATAAAAATTATCATTATAGCGACATTTTGCGATATTTTTTCTGTTAAAGACTAGCTATAATTCGATGTCACTAAAATGTCGCTAATTATGTCGCTAAATAGTTTTTAGCAACGTTTTTATGTCATTTAGAGACATTTTCAGACATCGCTAATTTGATTTATTCTAGTCGTGTTAAATCAGTATAATTGTCTGAAATACTTTGGGCTGAAACTATAAATACAATATGCCATATCTTGAATAGGGTTCTTATTCGACCTATATCGAAGAAGACTCCCTATGAACTTTGGTTTGATAGAATCTCCACTATTAGCTATTTTAAAGTTTTTGGCTGTAAATGTTTTATTCTTATTACTAAAGATAACCTAGAAAAGTTTGACTCAAGGACGATAAAGGTATCTTTCTAGGATATGCCGCAAAAAGTAAAGGATATCGAGTATTCAATAAGCAATTATTGACTGTTGAAGAATCAATCAATGTCATATTCGATGAACTCAACAATCAAGCACCAAACGATAGTGACGACGAAGATGTCAGACCTATATCCAACAAGGCTCCTGAATATACAACCGGAACAAGTTACCTAGAAAGTCTGTCCAAGAGATTGAGATTATTTACAAATCATCCAGAGGACTTGGTAATAGGTGATGTATCAAAAAATATAAGTACACGCTCTTTAAATTGAGATATTATTGCAAATATTGCTTTTATTTCTCAAATAGAACCAAAGAATATAGAATAAGCTTTTTCTGATGAATTTTGGATTTCTACTATGCAAGAGAAATTCAACCAATTTGAACTCAATCAAGTTTGGGAACTTGTCCCCAAACCTAATAATTATTCTTTTATTAGTACTAAATGGGTTTTCTAAAATAAATTAAATGAGAATGGTACAATTACACGCAAAAAAGTACGTCTCGTAGCTCAAGGTTATAACCAAGAGGAAGGCATTGACAACGATGAGACTTATGCTCTTGTTGCTAGACTATAATCTATTCTAATATTTTGTTCTTTTGTAACTTTTCAAAATTTCAAACTTTTTCAAATGGATATCAAAAGTGCTTTCTTAAATGATTTTATAAAAAAAGAAGTTTTTGTTAAGCAACCTCCTAATTTTGAAGATTTTAAATATCCTGACCACATATTCAAGTTACAAAAGGCTCTATATGGACTTAAACAAGCCCCTCAAGCTTGGTACGAGCGCCTTAGCTCCTTTCTACTTGAAAACAAATTTTCAAAAAGAAAAGTTGATACAACCATGTTTATAAAATCTATTGATGATTCTATGTTATTAGTGAAAAAATACGTAGATGATATCATATTTGGATCTACTAATGATATGCTATGTAACGAATTTGATAAATGTATATAGAGTGAATTTTAGATGAGCATGATGGGAGAACTCACATTCTTTCTAGGATTTTAAATCAAGCAAGATTCATAAGGAACATTCACTAATCAAGCTACGTACATGAAGGATTTGCTCAAGAAGTTCGACATGGATAATGCAAAATCCATCGAAACTCCATTGGCAACTTCAACAAAGCTTGACATTAATGAAAATGGTAAACCTACAGACGTAAGTAAGTATCAAGGTATGATTGGTAGTTTATTATACCTAACTGCAAGTGGTCAAGCCACCGGCCCGGCAGGGCCGAAACATCCTTGCTTGGACATGATGGTGCGCGAGCCTGAGTTGCGCCCGTATACGGCCAGGTACGAACATGCGTTTGATAACTAGTTCGCAGAGTCACACATATAGTCCCAAGCAGCAAAATAAGAATAAACACAAGTATGAAAGTAAATCAAGTGCTTTATTGATATTGAATAAGTATTACAAGCGGCGCTAGGCTGAGATTACAAGTCGCTCAAGCTCTCTCCCCGAAACAATAAAATATGCCAAGCGGCTTACAACTGTTGAATGATACATAGACGATTTTCCAATATTATGTCATGTATATGTGCTTCAGCTCCGGACGCAACACTCTTAAGTCTCCAGAGCGAACTCCATGCCTTAGCGCGTACGAGAGAAAATTCTGCACCGAAAGAGGTTTTCCCACATCCTACAAGTAATCTTATGGGTTATCAGTAGATTGAATGCACTGGTGGGGAGGCTTCTCACCCGCTCAACAAATCCAAACACCTTATATAAGTTCTGTGCACGTCTATTTAGTGGTCCTTCTAATCTTGCCTTAGGATCAGTTTTATGGCATGTAGTATAAATCTTATCTCGTGTTGTAGTGATTCGTGCGATATAAGAGCAACACGTAAAAACTTACCAACTTACCATTTATCCTTCCCTGTCCAAGGTAAACCAAGTTAACCAAGTACAAATATATATATAATGAAATTAAAGATCACATAAGAAGACACAAGTATTATGAGAGTGTTTCTGACTCAGGTGAACGAGTTACTCAGGTTAATTATATTGTTCAGATATTTCAGATTACTTATTTTAATGCAAATGAACTCGTACGTAGATTGCCGCAATCGAGCCAAACTTAATCTATATAAAATAGGTCGCTGGCATCATAAGCCATTTATGACACTGGGTAAGTCGCTCTCAGAGTTTAGACATGGTCTTAACAAGGAGACCTGAGACACCAGTATTGCTATGCCCCAATCGGATACCTGCATGATCTAGTCCCGATGATCATCCAATACAATATTTCTCTAAGGCTGGCACGATCCTGGTGCCCCAACGATTGTTAGAGGAAACCAATACTCATGCACGAGTTTTCATGACCATACATGTTCTTTTTACGTAACGGGCTCCTAGAGACATAACGGATTATCGACTGGGTTGGCGGCGCTCTATGCAGTGTGGGTAGCGAGCCCCGCTACACGTCTCCGACATACCCGTCTATAATCTTTCTTTCCTTTCATTATTACTTAATATTTTATTCTTTCAATCTTCATTATGTTGTTTCCGGTATGGAAAATTGCCTTGGCGACCTTATGGTCTCGAAGCCCTTTCATGTTTCCATTAGTTGGCTCAGAAATGACTATATTGGTAGTCTTCCTGCCTTAAGTGAGTGAACCATACTTATGTGAAGTGCATCAATTTATGGCATGATCTTTATGACGATCATCGAAATTGTTCAAAAACATATACTACAACGCATAGGGAAACTCTATTCGCAATGATAAAATGCATATGAAGTTTCTATCTTTCTAGCAGCATATTTTATTCCATGTTCAATGCAAGTAATACAAGATAGGATTATTCTCTTAGCTAGGTACGTTGAATTCATTTATTAGCATGCAAGGATTATCATCTAGCGATCTAGCATATATAGTCCATATTTTTAGCTGTGCAGACTAAACAAAGACAAGTTCATCGTAGACACACACCTTAGCGATGATTCACATCGGACGAGCGAGACTCCGAGCACGCCTTTGAATGTCTAAGTCTAAACTTCTGAAGGGCTTAGTCTGAATTTCTTGCCTCAAGCGAGTCAACCTAGTCTAGCTAGGCGAGATGGGTCATCGCACTTGCCCCGTTTGAATCGGTTCTCCGCTTGAGCGGAGCGGGTCATTACACTAGTCGCCAAGATATTATGTTTTCTGTATGTCTTTATGCTAAATATCAGGTTAACCCTAAGGAATTACATTTGTGCGCAGTTAAGCGTATCTTTCGATACCTTATGGACTTATAGTATCCTAAAAGCACGTCCTTTGACCTTATTTGTTACTTAGATGCTGATTTTGCTGGATGCAAAGTCGATCGAAAAAGTACCAGTGGCACTTGTCATTTCCTAGGAAAGTCTCTAGTCTATTAGTTTAGCAAGAAGCAAAATTCTTCTACATTGTCAATAATTAAGGCTGGGTATATTGCCGTAGGAAATTATTGTGCACAAATTTTGTGGACGAAGCAAACCTTGAAGACTTTAATCTGCACTACAAGAACACTCATATTTACTGTGATAACACTAGCACTATTAATCTCACTAAAAAGTCCAATATGCCATTCACGCACTAAACACATAGAAATTTGAAATTATTTTCTAAGGGATCACCAACAACATAGAGATATATGTTTAGAGTTTGTTGACACATAACATAAGTTAGCAGACATCTTTACGAAACTTTTAGCTGAAGATCGATTGAACTTTATCAGACGAGAATTACGACTTCTAGATTCGGATAAAATATAAAAATATAAGTTGCTTTAAATTCATATTCAATCTAAGTTCTACAAACTTCTAATAATTTTGGATACAATCCGAAAGGGTCCTTCTTTCAATAAGGTGTAAATAACCTAAGCGACACGGTGCTTAAGTATTTTCGGACCACCGCTAGATGACATCCAACCCCTATAGCTACTCCGAGATAATAAGAACTTTACAAGAATTTATGATTTGATAAAGCGCAACTAGCACTTAACTTTCATATATTATATCAATTCAAGAAATCATAATTATCAATTAAAGTTGACACTGTGTGAGACTCGTCTCAAAGTATTCGTATTTTATGCGAATACGTATTTTTGTGCTAGTTATTACATTTTATTGGATCTCGAGGAAGCTCACAAATTCTTAAAATTGAAATTTTACTACTCGACCGGAATACCGACTGTATACTGCCAGGCATATATTTGTTTCACTTTCAAGATATTTTTGAAATATTTTCTCTATAAATAGTACTCGAGATATTTTATTTTCTTCTTTCTCTTTCTCTTTATCTTTCTCTTTCTCTCTCTTCTCTTTTTTATTTTCTCTCGAGCTTGGAAGCATGGTCGTGAGACCTGGATTGTGGTTTCTGAACCCCTTCGTGGTGGAGGACTAGAAGATTAGGCTGAGAGCTCGCGTTAGGCAAGTAGATCTTGCCGATTTTGTGAACTTCTTTTACTTTCAATCATTTTACTTTCCTGGAGCTTGGTTATTGCATTTTAGGTTAGACTTATTTTTCTATAATTGTGCATATCGTGATTTATAGCCTAGTAACCGTCTCGATTTTATTTTCAGGTAGAATCTCATTTTGTTCCTTTTTGGTAACTCGGTAACGGAAATGGTACCGAATTTGTGACCGTAAGATTTAGTCCTTATTGTGATATGAGACTTACTCTAGACTTGACTTCCTATTAGACTTAGTTCTGATAAATTTTGGGGCTTGATTTGGGTCTCAAAAATCAGACTTGATTTAACTATGTTTATTCTTGGAAACCGACATACCGATGGTGTACTACAATATACCGACGGTATACCGATTTTGACCAACTTGATTTTTAGATATTTTTATGTGAACTCTATCGGCATACCGACGGTGTACTGGATTATGCTGACGGTATACCGATCTTGCCGACAATATTAGACATTTATCTTGGCCGGCATACCGACGGTGTACTAGGTTGTGCGGACTGTATACCAAATTATGGAACTTTGTTTCCAGTAACTTTTTACCTACTTGGAATAATATACCGATGGTATACTACAGTATACCGATGGTATACCAATTTATTGGAATCCAGAACTTGCTATGTTTTTCTTATCTCTGGATCGGCATACCGAAGGTGTACTGGACTGTACCGACGGTATACCAATCATGTACTTTCTTTAGGAATTCTTGATTTTTCCTTATTTTATGTTGAAACTTTTGGCTTTTTATTAGACATGCGATGACTTGACCTGATGTGGATATGAACTTACATGGCCTCAGATGACTTGACTTGACTTGGCTTTACTCAATTTTACCTGACTTTGTTCGATTACACATGATGACATGATTGACTGGACTTCACTTGAAATGACTTTACATGGCTTTATAGGACTTGACTTGGCATAACTTTACATGGCCTCATCAAACATGGCTTGACATGGTATCACTTGGTTTTATCTGGTTGGACATAGCTTCACATGGTTGTACTTAGCTTTACATGGCTTCACCTGGATTGACATGGCTTCACTTGGCTTTACCTGGCTTCACTTGGTTTCACGTGACTTGATTTTTGTCGTGGCATACATGAGTTCGGTTGGAAGGTATATTAAAATTGTTTATATTTCTACTAGAACTTGATTTGTCTGCATCATGTCTATGATGGATTCCTCGAAATGCCACACCCAAATTCATACAAGAAATTGCTAGGGATTAAATAACTAGAGATTCACTTAGTACATGGCTTGAGATTTTTTTTAGATTGCATGCAGTCCTAGTTATTCACAATTTTATCTTGAGGACTATCCAATGGTTTATATTATGGTGTATATTGAGGAGTATCTAGTTGGTTGTGTGTATGGATATCCCGGACGGACTGCAGGGGCATGCGATCAAAAGAAACTTTAGCATTGCATTGCATTATAAAGTAGTAATTTAAGAATTATGATAACCCCAGTTAGTTAAAGGTATCAAGCCGTACTTATATGATTTGCCATGATTGATGGTTGATGGATAGTCTAGGCTTCACATTATTACTTTACTTTCAGTTCTTGTTATTTCCTTATTAACTATCATATCTGGATATGTCGCATTACAGGTTTTACATCATTTATTATCCTGAGATCTTTTATATTCAGTCTATACTTTGCAGTATTTGTATTACTTGTGTTGTTGGTTTAAGTTCCTAGATTGGCTTTATTTGTGGTACTTGCTATTTGGGGTTCTGACCCCACTGGTTTTGTATGGCCATATCCAGTAGCAGCACCGGAGGATCTTTCGTACTTCCCTAAGGATGGCGGCCACTTGGAGCACCAGACTGCTTGAGTGGATTTTCTTACTTCCCTACCCTGATGTACATTCAATTTTGTGGATGTTTAGCTATCGAGCACATGTTTAGCTCATGTTTCGGTTTGATCAGTTAGCCTGGGGGCATTAGCATGATTGAAATATCCTACGGTTGATCTTGTATGACTCATATTCTGGCTAGTTTATCCATTCTGTGTTTACTTACATCTTATTATTATTCCTATTATTCTTGTGATTGAGTCACTAGAGTTGTTTGGACCTAGGCTTGACTGTTGGTTTGTAATAATGACCCCTCATGTCTTACAACTTCACCGCATATACAGAGTACCAAAGTGCTCTAAGTATACATAACTGGCCTTGTTAGTTACATTTTATAGTATTCTGGTTTTGGGGCGTGACATAGTTTTAGGGGTGGCCCATGCAGGTCTGTTTGAGCGGATTATGTCTGTTTAAGCAGATTTGATCTGGTTTTTACAGATATGTAGGGGTTGTTGCTGTTGCTAGATGTCTCAATCCTAAAAAAATTTCTTGATCCCTAGTCATTTATCTCCATCCCTGATTCTTGATCTGATACCTGCTTATTCGTTGATATATCCTGTTCTTTGTTTGACTCTTATGACCTTAACTTTCAGAGGCATTGTTCCTGTAAATATCGGCCAAATGGATCGAGTACAGCTCGAGGAGGGTCAGCATTCAGGAGCCCAGCATGTTCCTGAGCATTCAGGGGCAGAGTCTAGAGTAGATTCGGAGGCAGATCGACCGGCAGTACCGGACAAGCAGGAAGCACATGTGCACCCAATTCAACCCGAGCAGCCAGAGGGTGTTGTCCAAGAATTGATGGATGTCCTACGAGGTTTTATGATGACCCATCAGCACTAGAGTGATATACTCACTCAGTCGGTCCAGACAGCGTTGGAGTGAGGTGGTTCTCAGATCCCTAATTCTGTGACCAGCTTCAGGCGTCTTAGTCCTCCGTACTTTTATGGCACAGAGGACATAATTTCTTCCGATGCTTGGCTGCAGGACATCGAGGCCATCTTAGAGGCTGCAGGGACTCCGGCTAGAGAGCATGTAGAAGTAGTAAGGCTACAGTTGTTGGACTTGGCTCGTGAGTGGTGGGCAGCGCAGGAGGTTTCCCTCACAACACCCATTCCTTGGTAGTTTTTTTTGAGAGGTTTCAAGTGATATACTTTGACGCGGTGATGCGTTATGAACTTTCGCAGAGGTTTAACAACCTCAGGCATGAGAGCAGGACCGTCGATGGTTATACGGTAGAGTTTGTGAGACTTAGTCAATTTGCTCCCACTTTGGTAGCAACCGAGTTGGAGAGGGCGAGGAGGTTCCAGTAGGGACTCCATTTAGAGATTATCTTGGCAGTGGAGCTGCATGAGTTTCAGAGCTTTAATGCTGTGATGCGAGCAACCAGGAGGTATGAGTATACATCGCAGAGGATTACCGATCGAGTTGGGAGTCAGAAGAGGCCCAACGTTTCAGTAGGGTCAACATCCCATTCATCAGCACCAGCTTCTGCAGTTATAGCCCTAACGATTGGATCCTCGAGGAGGACAACATTATCTCCCCAGTCTTATAATACGTTCCCTCAGCAGAGGCAGTCATCATCTTCTTCCTCCCATAGTCATTTCCATTAAGGGAAACCTGGACATATTGTATCAGAGTGCCGTAGGGCACATGGATTATGCTTGGTATATGGGACATCAGACTACATGGTCAAAATATGTCCTAGGAGGAACCAGAAAAGATTATCATCGGCTCAGTCAATTGTTTGTCCAGCAATACCGTAGTTCAGGGCACCAATACTAGTGCAACTACAGGTTCAGAGGCCTTTACCTTCACAGGCTCAGGCATTCCAGCAGAGGCCGCATCAATATGCACATGCCCAGGCACAAACGAGACCTAGAGTTCAGCAACAGAGGGGACCAGCACCAAGAGGGCAGGGTTGAGCTTTCTTACTATCGATGGAGGAGGCTTTGCCAGCATGAGAGGTGGTAGTAGGAACTATTCTTGTCCACTTTCATCCAGCTTTAGCTTTATTTGATTCTGGTGCATCGTATTCATTTATATTTGCATGCTTTACGATACGAGTTGGATTGGAGTCTGAGTTCTTACTTGTAAGGTTGAATATACTTACTGGTAGCAGTCTCGTGAGAGTAGATAGAGTATATCCTTTGTGTAGTGTCATGCCCCAGTCCCAAAATACGTAGGACTAGGAACACGTAAGCATGCCAGCCGTATATATATGACAACTCCAATATATGAATACCATCATACACATGTACGCTGTAATATTAATATAAACTTACATGTGATATATATAGTGTCACAAGTCACAGATATACTAATCTCATCCACACAACAAGTCATAGTAAAAAAATAACTAAACTAGAATAATGAGTCTGAATAATCCAAAATAATAGTCGGGTGGAAACAAATCTACTACCAATGACTATATCAATACTAAAATGAGGGAGAAGGGTAAATCTCCAATATAAATAAGATGATGATATAAAGGTATCAGCGAGTGATCCATCGCTAGAGATAATCAAAGATGCTCCGAAGGTAAGACCTCATCGGAAGAGATAAATAGTAATTCCTGATCCGTGCTCATGCAAATAGTCAAGATCGTCTACACCTGGAAAGGGACCAGGTCCTCAGAGGGACGTAACAAGATACATAGAAGCATGCCAATTTGAATACAGTAAACAGGCAATATAGACAGAAAAATATATAAGTACGCTGTACAAGACAATCTATATGAAATGCATAATGAGGACAACTTTTCGACGTATGGGCATGGGTAGGCTACTCTATCTAATCTCACAACTCACACACACGTCAGGAACTTCATCAGCCATCATACCGCGGGGGTAGCGACCATCGTGACACCATCAGCCGACGTACCGCGGGGGTAGCAACCATCAGATACGACTACCATAGTGCGTGCCAGTTACTATGGTTTATCAGAGTGGTTATAGCCCATACGCCTACTGATTGTCCTCCCCTCCCATAATACTATGTGTCAAGTATGTGTCAACATATATACATATATAGCATATACTTATGACTGAAAAAATACACATGCAATGAATATACAGAAATATAATAAGCATATAAAGTACTGTAAGCAATTTGACAAGGTATCTTGCCTGGCAAGAAAGCTGCAAGGTGTAACGTCCAGAAGTCAAGCACACAGGATCAGAAACTACGACCTCCGAATAGACGTCTCTGGATGTCACGACCCACACCCGGTAAATGGGCACGAGAGCGTGGGTACGTCCAGCCTATGCCACAGCATCGGCGGTAGAACGCTGTCTAGGTCATGTAACTATCTAATCAATCTCACATGAATATCCAACTCCATAAGGAGACGCATATATCACAAATTAATATGGAAATATACTCAATCACATAAGCTAAAGCACGATGAGATATCGAAGCAAGCAATACAAGACAAGTCTAAACACAATAAATAGTCTAACCTGCAATCAATATAATATCCAAGTCTTCCAGTATGTCGGAAAAGTCCTCTATGTCACAGTCTGGAAAAAATATCCTGTCAGGATTGGAACGAAATACACCTCTAACAGCAGTTCCATGCATATTGACAAAAACTATAACACAGTGTAAAGAAATACAAGACAGATAGAAAATAACTGGAAATAATAAATACTGGAATAAAGAATGTAGGAAATAGATACTGGAACATCATCATCAATAACATCTGATAATGAATAAAAACTACTAGTACATGCAAGAACAATGAACTGGTATGCAAGTGTGTATAAGAACAACCACTAGAATATGTGAAAATACAAGATCAATCTATCAAGATACATGTCAAGAATCATCTATCTAAGTGTGTGAAATATCAGTATATCATGTGATCGGCTTGGGTTATATGACTCATTACATGGATTAGCGATCATCCCCAACAGGTCAGGCTAACCGAAATGTAACAGTGATGAGACATGTAAGGTAAGGCTGCACCGACGTGAGATGTGGGTGAGCTAATGCTGCATGTAAGGGGTATGATCACATAACTACTAATACTTCCCCATTTCCCCAGCTAGCACGATGGATTCCAATCACTACTCCTCGTGACAAGTCTCAATGATGCTAACTCGTGTAAGCAACAGTGTCAGAGTCATGTACGCTATACAACAAGAATTATAGAGATAATCAACATAATGGAAACTGTCAGAGAATGTACTTGCCTGGGGTCCTGCTGCTGGTATGAATCAGAGTCCAAGTCACGGTCCAAATAGCCTATGTATTACAAATTTACCATGTCAAAAGATAATTTATTTTAATTTATTTAATTTTGGAATAATCACTCTGAAATCCTATTTTAATTTTATTATTCTAATTTTTGGGTTAAATCCTAATTTTTGCCCAAAAGAACCTAAATTTATCGACTCGAGACTCATGGCACGCAAATCGAGGCGATCTGTTGACCGAAAAGTTAACCGGCACAAACTCAACTTTCATACATAATTTCCTGTAGATTTCAGCGTCAAAACACGCTAGAATTTATGGCTCGTCCAAATTCAAATTCGTTTGGGAATTATGGCACATACAAGTTTCGTATTGTGCATCGATGGTTAAATTCGAATCTAAAAGTTCTACAGAATTAACAGTATGTAAATACTTCGAATTAAATTCTGAAAAAAACATATATCAATGATCTCGACATTAGCTTTCCGAAACTTCAAACGGTTAATGATTCTGATTTCTGGTTCTCCCGAAATCACGAAAACATTGAAACACATCTATTTTTGGACATGCTGTGCTCTACAAATTTTCCAGAATTTAATAATCATAATTTCGTAAAATAAATTATATAATCAGAAATATAACCTCAATATCGTTCTAACACAAAAAACTAGGCCTCGTTTGGAGTCCGGAGCTATACGCAATGGCTTCTGGAAGATGAAGGAACCCTAGATGGCAATTCTCCAAAAATTGGCTAAAGAAAAACCCTAGAAAATAACTAAACTAATATATATATATATATAGAGGAGAGAGAAAGAGCAGCCGCGGCTCAGGAGCTTGCCACGTGGCAGCCATCCGTGGCTCTCCGCCCAGATCCAGCGATCGTAGATCCACGCGGCTCAGCTCAGCTGAGTCCGACTCGGACTTGGGCTCGGCTCGGCTCGGCTCGGCTAGGCTTCACCCGCGGTCGCTGACAGGCGGGCCCGGCACTGTTCACTGCTGGAGGCTGACAGGTGGGGCCCCTGTTTGCTGACTGGGCAGAAATAATTTCTTTTTGGGTTTTTTTTTCAGAAATTAGTTTTTAATTCAGTTTTTCATAATTAACTCAAAATAAATGCTAAAAATAATCAAAAAATTCTAGAAAATATATTTGATTATTTAAAACCTAAAATAAAAGTTTGAAATATTTATAATTATATTTGATCCTAAAATAAATTCTTGAAAGTCCTAGAAAATTAGGATTACTAGTTTTTAATTAACAAAAAATTATGGAAAAATCCCAATAGCCCCAAATTGACCTAATAACAACATTTAAGGATAAATTTCAGGATATGGAGGTTACAAGTCTACCCACCTTAAAAAAATTTCGTCCTCAAAATTTAAAATCCTCAATTGTTTTTTTTTTTTTTTGACCATCAAAATTAAATTCATCAAATCATACAATCATGAACTAATCCATATTGTTTTTTCACAACTTTTTAAAATTCTAGAAGTATCATATTTCCGCAAACCTTTAAAATTAAAAAATCAAATTTCATTCTTATCAAAATCTCCTCAAAAATTTATGCTAATCACTAAATACAAAACTTAATATTCAATCCTCTAATTTTAAATCCACTCAATGTATATTTATAAAATTTAAAAATCTCGTCCAAAAAGTTTGTATTCAAATACTACCCATTAATCATCTTACTCCTCAAATTTTGAGTAAATCACTAAATACAAAATTTACTATCCAATCCTTTAATTGAAATCCAGTAAATGCATATTTATAAATTTTAAAAAAATCTTATCCCAAAATTTGAATTCAAACACTAATCCATTAATGATCTTACTCCTTGATTCTTTTTTCACACAATGCTCAAATAATATAATACTCGCAAAATCTTCAATTATAATATTCAAAATAAATCTATATCTTGCAGTCAAATAAATACAATGATAATCTTCTTAATTTCCTCAAATGTTAGTGACATTTAATCATACCACAATCTTCATAAAAATTTATGATTTTAACAAATCGTCAATTCTGTCATTTTAAATTCTCAACTCTTTATTGAAATTAATGTTTATCCTCGATATTTAAAGCACCTTGTCTCTCTTTGTCAAGTCACATCCTCTACATAAATCTTTACTACGGTCAAACCCCAAACAATCAAGGTCTAAGAAAGTCCTACCTACAGTCATACAATATACAATCTAGAGAAAATATACATGGTTATGGTCACTTTTGTCATGGTATTGCAGTATCTGTCGGGGTGTACTACCAGCTAGATTCTAGCAAGAGAATTATTGATACAAACTACGATACTAAGAAATCAATTAATCAATCAAACAGACGAAAAATGAACAGAAGGAAAGAACAGAACATAGCCTTCTAACCCATTACTTGGACATCTTCAACTTCTATCGTACACTTAACTCTGGCACATTTATTCACAAATTCCTGTCCCTATACACTGTTACCCATATCAACTAATCATTAGTCCACAACATCCATGAATACATCCTCATTGCATACACCTATCTATTGATACCCAGATATGATACCAAGAATCTCTAACACAACCATAGTTCAATGATGCATCCAAAGTTTGATACTTGTATCCCTTTAGATACCACTGTTTCTACTACAAGCATACTCACTGCTAGCTTCTTACCTATTGTAATTGTTTATACTAGTTGTTCTTATCACTCAAGTGCACACCAAGTGCAACACACCATACTAAATAATGCTCTCTAATACAACTCTAGATCGACACCTAAGTCAATTTGTAGTACCATCTCAATCATGCTCAAGTCAACAGATCCTTACACATGCACATCAACCACTTATATACTAATATATATATCTTACTCACCATAAAAATTTAATCCTCAAATAAAATCATCAAAATTTAACTTCTTGAACAATTTAAAATAAAAGTGTATACTTTCCTCAAGAGTCAAATATCCAAACATTGAAATTTTTAATCACTTCCAAAAATCTTTATAGCTTGACTATGTTTATCGAATTGAATTCGAATCCTCAAAGATTTAATGACATAAATCTCAACTCCTCAATAATCTTTAAAAATTGAAATTCATTTCCACCCTTCAAATTATAAATTTAAATACACAAGTATACATATAAATACTCACAGTCTCTAATACTCAAGGTGCACACAATACACCAATTGTCTATAATTCTCAACTGTGTTCTGAAACTTGTATTGCCCGGATTACTTGCAATAATACTTCCAATAATCAAAGTTATTATCACACATATTTTCTCCAATAATTTTCTATCTATATTAATTGATACACCAATCTAACTATCATCACACGTAGTACTTACTGTTATTAGCACCATTCTCAATAATCCTTGATATAGAATTGTAACGCCCGCAACCGTACGGTGCGTTACGCTGAGTCGGATTGAATGAAACAAATGCTGGTTCCATTTGATTTGTTGGATTTTGGAAATAAGTATTGATTGAGTTGTTTCATGTGCAGATGGCTAGCGGGTTCGATGGAAATCAGGTGTTCGTTCAGAGCAGTACTGAGATAGCTGAGTTGGAATGATAATGCCATCTTCCTTAGTCCGATCGATCGGATGATTTGTAGAGCACGGCCTGCTCGCACGGTCATACCAGTTGAGTAGATCGCGCTTGCATCAGACCACGGGTTCAAGGGATTGGCCGTATCGGCAGGACAGGATGCCTAACGGGATCAATCATTGTGAGTGGGCTCTTTCCCTTCTCCTCTACTCCTTCATGCCTAATAATATGGAAAACACGTAAATGGCTTGAACACTTGGGCTGAAACATTGGGAATCACTACACTGAGGCGTGCATAGAGTGTACGCCATTGGCTTGGTAGGATTGTGGCTTGATTTGGTTTGCGCGTTGGATAGTTGGAGCTAGAGTTGGAATATTACATTTGAGGCAGTTGGTTGGATAATTGGGATTACGCTTGGACAGTTGGAATGATGCTTTGAGAGATTGGGAACATTAAGATTTGGGCGAGCGAGCGTGCATCCGTGCACGGGTATCACTTGGTCGCTTTGTCTTGCAAAGCGAGCAGTTATGGTTCAAAACCGAACAACTGCATCGGCGAGGGCGTTGTGTCGTTTGATGAGGCATCGTGCCACAAATGTGACATTGTGCCACTGAAACGACATTGTGCTATGGGTTAACTTTGAGTATGGGTGTTGCACCATTGGAAATACTGTGTTGAGAAGAGGCATTGTGCCTATGGGAATAACTTGTGAATGGTGCCTTGGGCTATATGTTGGAAGAATGGTTATGGATGTGTTGGTTGGATTATTGGCGGAACGAGTCTAGGATCGCTTGGTGGGGCGAGAATGATCGATCCTCTCGTCATACCTACTTGGTGTCTGCATGTCACGGACAACCTGTATTGCACAGGGTTTGGTCTCCTCGAACGGGTACTCCGGGGCACCGTGACCGTTCGGCCATGGAGGAGACAATTGGGTAACGCGTCTTGGGCGCGGTGCTAACGGTTGGAATCGATCCAGGTGGGTTAGCTACTTAGCGCTGTTTCGAGGAGAACCGTATTTGATCAGTCCGATCAAAGTCCTTTATGGCTTGGCCAGTGACTTCATATAGTATAGTGTTGGCTTGCTTTTCTTTTGTTGGTTTGGCTTTCGTGTAGGCGCGGCTACCTTGCCTCGGCAAGAGTGTGCACTGTGAGATTTGGATTGTAAGTGTTGGTTGAGGATGGATATTGAGGCTTGGTTGATGGTTCGACATGTTATCGTGTTGCTTGGACTTGAGCAGGACGGTTTGCATGCTAGTTTCCCTCGAGTTGCTTATATATTTGCTTGTCGTTTGGTTTGAGTTGAGTGCTTGCATGCTTAAACTGCTTTACAGCTTTCCTTAAGATGTCATCCCTATGCCATGAAATGAATATAGGATTCAACTAGAAAGATCACCATATAACTGTTTGCATTCACTATTTTTACTTAGTGTCGGCTTAGGCGAGTGGGTTACCCCTCTCACCAGTACGGTTGTGTACTGACCCACGTTTGTGGGCATTATTTCAGGTACGCAGGCGTAGTGGCGCTGCTTGGATATACGGGACATGATGTATGAACTGTAAGTACCTTTGTGGGCTAGAGAAAAGAGCAAGAGTATTTCATCGCCTTCGTGACATCGCCTTCGTGGCCTTGTCTTCGATGAGGCATCTCATTTGGACCCTATCGTGAGCTTCGCTGCGTATACTCTGATGTGTGCTTGGTACACAATTGGCTTCCGCTGTAACTTGGTTGTTTCGATGATAACTTTCGTGTTTAACAACATCGCCTTGTACGAGCGCAACTCCAGGCTCGTACGACATCACGTCCCGAATAGAACGATTGTCCCGCGGGAGAGCTGCAGCGTGGTGATTTCACGTTCAGCGGGGACTATTGGGCTTGCGGGAGTTTGGGGCGTGACAGATTGGTATCAGAGCGCCCGGTTCATTTTCTCGGACTTGGTCCTTCGCTTCATCACAAACTCTAAATAGCTTTCGCGTGTCGTCTAGCTCTTGACTCTACTCGGTGCCGCATTGGATGTTTTATGCAATAAGTCTATATATTGCTGGTTGTAGCTTCATGTTGTTCTTGGTTGTGTTGCCTTGGTTGGTTTTCGTTAGATCGCTTAGCCTCGTTAGGCGTTGTTGCATTCGTGCAGCAAGTTGGTTGGCGTTGTTGCATTTGTGCAACAAGTTGAGAGCTTTCGTTGGGTTGGCTTGGCTTGTCGTTCAGGGAGTTTCTGATTGCATCTGTGTAACCTCCGATTTCCAATTTCCAAAATAATTAGATTTTTTATTTATTTTAAAATATCAAGTTTTATAAAATATTTCTCCTTGAAATTTTATTAGATTTTGAACGATGTTTGATTGTAGAAGGTAATTTAAAAATCCTTTATAAAATCCTTTTCCTAAATGACGATGTATTACAAAATAAATAAATAAATAATAATATATATATTCCTCTAGTTTCAAATGTTTATTGGCTTGAAATCATAAAACTATTTATTGGATAAAAATTAATTAGAGGACTAGTTGTTTCTTCAAAAATAATTTTTTATATTTAATGGAATAGTAAATAAATAAATTACATAGCTTTCCTAAAATATTTTCCGAAATTATAATCTTTTCTTTTAAATTTTTACAAGATGTCATTTCCTATTAACTAGCCAACACACCCTCGTTCTCACATAAAGAACTCATTCATATTTAATTCTGGGCCATTCATTATTGGGCCAACCCGCAACCCTTTATCCCACACCATCTCTCCCTATTTAAGTCTCTCATCACCACTCCCTAGAAACCCTAATCTCCAAGTTATTAGCTAGCCTCCACAAATTCTCACAAGCCAAAGCCACCACCATTTTTGTGTGCTCGTGTCCGTGTGTCCAGCATCACCGTGTCAGCCGTGATGGCCTCGGGTCCGACCCCGGGTGTCCCACCGTATCCATTCATTTTTCTGTGTCCAGTTATTACAATATTACATTTTCGTGTCCGACACACCCGGACACATCCACATCCTCCACTGTACAACATCATCTCCGTGTCCGGCAGACCCGGACACGTCCCCACAGTACACCACCCTCGTGTCCAGCCCGGACACGTACCCAAACCCTGACACAGAGAAACCCTAACCCTAGATCTAGCCTCGTCGAGCCGAGCCGCGGAGCACCTCCTCGTCGTCAAGCCCGGTGGCTACAGGACCTCCGCCTCCGCCGAGAAGAACCACCGTCGTGCGTCGAGCCGAACAGCCGCCGACTGGGACCCACGCCTCCGCCTTCGCCGAGTTCGACGCCGTCGCCGCGTCGACCGAGCTTCGCTGAGCCGGTCGCCTCCTCGATCTGGCCGCCTGCCACCACCGCCTGGAGCATCTCGAGCCGAGCTTCGCTGAGCCGGTCGCCTCCTCGAACGGACCGCCGCTCCTCGAGCAGACCGCCGCAGCCGCCTCGAAGCCGTCGCCCCCTCGAGCAGAGCGCCTGCCCCCTCGATCCAAGCGCCGCCTCGAGCAGATCCGCCGAGCACGAGCACCGCCGCAGAGACGGACGTCGACTGACGACGCCCTGCCCGGCCGACGACGCCGGAGTAACTCCGGTGAGTCCCCGCCCCCTTTCCTCTTCATTTCCTTTCTTCGACTCTGTAAGTTAGGTTATATGTAAATTAGTTTATTATATGTAACTTAGTTTATTATATGTAAATTAGTTTATTATATATAAATTAGTTTATTATATATAAATTAGTTATTTTATATGAATTAGTTTATTTATATAAATTAGTTATAATATAATTAGTTTCTATTATGTAATTAGTTAGTAATTTCATGTATTAGTTAGTTTAGTAGTAATCAGTAGTTAATTTAATTAAGTTATTAATCAGTTAATAATTGTTAATCAGTTAACTAGTTTTAAATCAGTAATTAGTTAAGTTAATGTAATTAGTTTAGTAAATACAACATAATTAATTTTATTATTTTAATGTATGAAATTAGTTATTATGTGTAAATTTGTTATGTATTATTTTTGATATATATACAAATATGTATTTTGGTATAAAAAGTATATATGTATATATACATCTACTAGTGTATATACACAGATACGTATTTTTGTAAATTACTAATAGACACTTATATATATATATATTATATACGTTTATTGGTATACTAAGTATTAATGTATGTTTCAGTATTTAAATATAAATAAATGTATATTGGTATATATGTATATATAACCGTATTTTGGTATAAATATGTGTACCTATATATATAAACATGTATAAACATATTTTGGTATATATATATATATATATAGTATATATATAAAAACTGTATTGATATATATATGTACTTGTAAAACATATTTTTGGTATATTACCTGTATATAGTATAGTATTATTTTGATATGTATGTATAGCTATATAATATAAGTTAATATGTATTTTGGTACATGTATACTAGTTTATATGTATGAGTAATGTATAATTTTTCACATAAATAAAATATATTTTCACTTATGTACATACAGTTACACCTATCTTGTATATACTTTGGAATAACAATATATGTATTATATTTGATCATTAATAATACTACGTTAAATTGGTGAATATACTAGATGACCCTAGTTGACTAGTGCCCTGCCTGACATGGCCCTGAGACCAGTATTTTTGACTGTGTTAGTGTAGCATCTGATGCAAATGTGGTTTGCTTGTGTTATGTTTATAGGACTGTTGGTTTACCCAGGGGATACTCTGGAACAGGACATTGGTTTTACCAGCTAAGGACCCAAGGCGAGTATATTCTCTGATTAGTTTCTAATTTATGATATCTCCTATGTTCACTGTATCTAGTGTAAATATACATGTTCTTGACACGTTGGTTACACGGATTGGTATACACGGATCTCGTCATGAGATGTTATTCCTTATTCATGGTGTAGCTTGTACAAGACTTGTTTTCCTTGTTATCTTGTGCATGTACAGACACTGATTCCCGGGGAGATTTGCTACCTTCCTAGGGAATCCTGTGCCATAGCGTACCATGATTGGATCTACTATACCAGTCGGGGGTTTGGGGAGTATTTTAGTGTAGATATGTGATCATACCCAACTTTCCATGCATCATAGCTCACCCCACATCTCACGTCGGGTGCGGCCTGACCATCTCCATGCCTCATAGCTGTTACGTGTGATTAGCCTGACCTCTCCATGCATCATAGCTAACCAACGGTTAGCCTGACCTTCGTGAATCATAGCTAATCACATGTAACCAGCCTGATCAAGTTCCCAAGCCGATCACATGTTAAAGCTAGTACTCACACACTTAGTCATAGGTTTCTTGCTCATGGACATATTATTTCTTTTCCTGCATTTACTTACAGTATTTCCAGTACTTCTCATTGTACATTTCTCGTACCTATAAATGCATCTGGTATGTTTCTATCTAGAACTGCTACATAGTTTATGTCATTTATATAGAACTGCTATTTAGAGATGTACTTTGCTCCTTCCTGACTGGAAAATATTTTTCCAGACTGTGACCTTAGTGGACTTGTTCTGACACTTGGAGATTGGTTGTTACTGATTACAGGTATGATTGTTTTATCATTAGTCTTGTGTTGTACTCTTTTGTTCTTCAAATTCTTATCGTGCTGTAATTGTGATTGAGTATGTTGTTCATCTTTATAGTGTTATCCGTGTCTCCTTATGGAGTTGGATACTAGTGTGAGATTATTTAGATAGTACTTGACCTAGACAGCGTTCTACCGCCGATGCTGCGGCGTAGGCTGGACGTACCCACGCACTCGTGCCCCTAAACCGGGTGCGGGTCGTGACACGTTTTTAGTGGTGGCCCATGCAGGTCTGACTTCGCAAGTTGTACGATGTCGTGGTAGTGCGACGTCTTAGTTGTACTACTACGTACCTGCTACAGAATATAGGACATAGGATACTAGGATGAGAGAGGATACTCAATCACAAATTCTTGAGAGATTCCTGGGACGACCCCTTGAGAATCTTATTCCAATTTAAATCTTTTTCCCTTGATTTCGTCCGCTCTCGCTTGTTGTCACTGAACTTGATTCTTGTTGAGCAGTTTTTAAATTAAAATCTTGGTATCATTGTTGAGTTTGATCCTTGTTGACCAGTTGTTAACTATTATTTCCTGGTATCGTTGTTGAGTTGATTTCAAATTGAGATGAATTTTTTACGGACTAGGATTTATGGTATCATCTGATGATATATATTGATGAGGACAGTGAGGAAGGTAAAACGTCTACTTTGGTTATGGAACCTAGAATTTATCGCAGCCATATTAGCTGTGGTGACGAGAACGTAGGAACCTGACTTGGATGTACATACTATAGTTATGAAGCTTAGAGTCTTTCGCAGCCATACCGGTTGGCGTGGCGAAGATTCTAGACGACATGATTATAGAGTGCATACCTTAGTTACGAAACCTATCGTTTATCGCATCTATGCTTACTGGCGTGGCGAGGATTCTGAGTGTCCTGATTTCAGACAGACGTGTATGATTATCAGGTTGTATCCTAAATTGGTTCTTAAAATATCATCTCAAGACTTATCTATTTCTGTTATTCCAGGACTTTGTTCCACCGCTTCTTTCTTTACTAGCAGTAAAGATACCTTCTGTCCTCAATTCAGTCTTTGAGCTCCTATTCCTTGAGGATTTCTTGTTAAGTATGATAATTAGTGGCTTGTAATTTTGTTTGTCTTGTATTAGTATTGACTGTGTTGCTAGTGATTTGTAAGTGTTTCTTAGTTGGGCATGTGAGCAGTAGGCTTTAATCTAGAGTTAGCCCTTAGCATAGTACCTTGTACCAATGATTCTAGGAGTAGTGTCATTAGAGACTGAGAGTTAAGGAGAGTATAGAGTATCAGCGATAGTTCTTAGAGTTAGTATCAGAGCCAATTACCCGTCCTGGATAATCATGATTATGTAATTGAGTGATCTATGTAAACGATTAAGTATCCGGGAATTGTGTTAAGGATTTATGGAGCATGATGTCCAATTTGATGATTGATATCGGAAATGTTAAAGGTAAAGAAATATATATGTATAAAGGGTTTAATGAGATGTCATAAGTAGAGAAATATCAGGATTAGTAATGGAAGTTGTGAAGCGTATCACGGATTAGTTTAATAGGCTTTAAAGGATTGAAGGAAAAACATATACAACCATCGAGATGAGGAACCATACACATACCCATGAGAGTAAAGAAACATGAGTGTTATGGAGGATACAGGTGATCATGAGTCTAATGAGCTTGATGAGATAATCCATTAATGCAGCTAGTGATATAATACCAAGAGTGCTAATGATTCTATATCGAGGATTAATCAAGGATGACGTTAATAACAGTAAGCACTCTGTGTGTTGATAATTAGATGATATACCAATTGACATAAATTGAAATCATGAAAGAAAACACCGTTGATGATAACTTTGATCATTGGAGGTAATAGTGCAAATGATTCGGGCAGTACAAATTTAGTACACAGTTCTAGACAATAGAGGTATTGAGTACACCTTGAGTATCAGAGACCGTGAGCACTAATATGTACATTGAGGAGCTATAAATTAAAAGGTGGAAATGAATTTTTAAATTTTCAGAATTTTTAAGGAGTTGAGATTTTATGTTGTTAAAATATTGAGGATTTAAAGTTGATTCAATAAACATAGTTAAGGCTACAAAGATTTTAGAAGTGATTAAATTTTATTTCGATGTGAAGTATCTGATTTTGAGGAGGTATATGCATTTTATTTTAAGTTGATCGGGAAGTTAAACCTTGACGATTATTTTTGAGGATTAATTTTTGTAGATGAGAGATATGAATATTAATATATGAGTAGTTGATATGGGAACCAGTGTACATGAATAGGAATTAGTAGTGAATGTGCTAGAGTTAAGTGTTTGTTAGAGATAGTAGATACTACAAGTAATATGTTAGCAGGTTCTTTTTCTAATATTCCCGTCTCTTGATTGATTGATTTCCCTAAGTGCTGTAGTTCGTATTTATGATTTTCTTGTTAAAATATAACTAGTAGTACCCCCTAACAGAGACTGAAATACCATGACAAAAGACACATGACCTATATTTTCTTAAATTGCATGGCTGTAGGTAGAGTTTCCTTAAACCATGATCATTGGGTTTTGACCGCAGCAAGGATCTATGACGAGGTTATGACTGACAAAAAGAGACAAGAGGATTAAATTTGTGGATGAGCATTAAATTAAATAAAGAATTTAGGGGTTGTTATAACGGAGTTGATGGATCATTGATTTTATGAAAATCAAGGTATGATTGAAATTCGAGGGCAAACAATTACTTAAAGGGAGAATTAAGAAATTCACAGAGCCAAAAAATTTGAGGATTTATTAATTTTAAGGAGGTCTTGATATGATTGAATTGATTATTAAAAATTTGAGAAATTTGAGAGATTATTATTTTATCTATTTGATTGCAAGATAGAAATTTTATATAGTATGAATGTTGCATTGAAGATACTGGAAGCATCGCATCGTTGAGTATTGAGGAAAAAGAAAAGCAGGAAATAAAATCGTAAATGGAATAGTGTCAAATTAAATTCTTGGGATGAGGAGTTAGATTGGAATAAGCATCAATTGAATTTGAGTTAGATGATTGATGAGTGTTTAAAGTTAAATTCTGGGATGCAGATTTTTAAGTTTTATAAATATGCATTGATTGGATTTCAATTAAAAGGATTGGATAGTAAATTTTGTATTTAGTTATTTACTCAAAATTTGAGGAGATTATGATACGACTGGAATTCAATTAAAATATTGAGGATTTGAGTAGTAAAAATTTTACATTGGGATAATAAATTCAGAGGATGAAAAAAAAAAATATATATTAGTTCAAATTCGGAAACATTATACATACGGATAAAGAAATATGGAATGAAATGAAGCTCATGGTAAAGAAGATTATAATATAATTGATTATGGGATCATATAATTGAAGGTCGTAAGGTAAGATCATGGTATATTGAGGTTGTGATTTAAATTAAAATCTTGACCATGACAGTAACATTTGAAATCGAAGAAAATAATCGAGGTATAGTTGATGTTAAGATAAACAAACTCGAATTTGATGATAAGGCTTTTGATTCAGAAATTCTAAGATCTAATCTAATAAAGTTTGTGGAATTTGAACTTTTATAAATATTAGTTAATGATGAATCACAAGATTGAGAAAAGTAAAATGAACGAGGATAAAAAGGAAGGATTATTTTCAGATGGTAGTAAAGACTACTCTTTTTCCTAGAAATCAAGAAAGGCGATTAGATGTCTCTTGATTACATTCTGAAGGATGTATTTAAGTTTCTTAAATCAAATTGTCGACCGTATCTTTCGAATTAGCTATAACTTTCATGTCTATATCATTCATTATACTGGGTCTTCCTTGGTTTAGTTACTTTGAAAAGGTAACGTGCATTATTCCAATTATCTGTTTTTTTCAGTGATCGTGTCTACTTCCCAAAACCTAAACCTTCTAGAGGATTCAAGGCCGAGCCATAATTCCTTCAAGTTATTCCTGTCTTAAACCATATTTTCTTTTTCTTCATGTTTCCTTCTGTTTGGTAAATATTTTTCCTTATAGAAATATTTTCTTCAATGATATATTCATTATTTTGAACAACAAAATTTTTTCTATCCTAGTCACCCCTAAAATTTTGAGGACGAAATTTTTCTAAGGTGGATAGACTTGTAACCTCCGATTTCCAATTTCCAAAATAATTAGATTTTTTATTTATTTTAAAATATCAAGTTTTATAAAATATTTCTCCTTGAAATTTTATTAGATTTTGAACGATGTTTGATTGTAGAAGGTAATTTAAAAATCCTTTATAAAATCCTTTTCCTAAATGACGATGTATTACAAAATAAATAAATAAATAATAATATATATATTCCTCTAGTTTCAAATGTTTATTGGCTTGAAATCATAAAACTATTTATTGGATAAAAATTAATTAGAGGACTAGTTGTTTCTTCAAAAATAATTTTTTATATTTAATGGAATAGTAAATAAATAAATTACATAGCTTTCCTAAAATATTTTCCGAAATCATAATCTTTTCTTTTAAATTTTTACAAGATGTCATTTCCTATTAACTAGCCAACACACCCTCGTTCTCACATAAAGAACTCATTCATATTTAATTCTGGGCCATTCATTATTGGGCCAACCCGCAACCCTTTATCCCACACCATCTCTCCCTATTTAAGTCTCTCATCACCACTCCCTAGAAACCCTAATCTCCAAGTTATTAGCTAGCCTCCACAAATTCCCACAAGCCAAAGCCACCACCATTTTTGTGTGCTCGTGTCCGTGTGTCCAGCATCACCGTGTCAGCCGTGATGGCCTCGGGTCCGACCCCGGGTGTCCCACCGTATCCATTCATTTTTCTGTGTCCAGTTATTACAATATTACATTTTCGTGTCCGACACACCCGGACACATCCACATCCTCCACTGTACAACATCATCTCCGTGTCCGGCAGACCCGGACACGTCCCCACAGTACACCACCCTCGTGTCCAGCCCGGACACGTACCCAAACCCTGACACAGAGAAACCCTAACCCTAGATCTAGCCTCGTCGAGCAGAGCCGCGGAGCACCTCCTCGTCGTCAAGCCCGGTGGCTACAGGACCTCCGCCTCCGCCGAGAAGAACCACCGTCGTGCGTCGAGCCGAACAGCCGCCGACTGGGACCCACGCCTCCGCCTCCGCCGAGTTCGACGCCGTCGCCGCGTCGACCGAGCTTCGCTGAGCCGGTCGCCTCCTCGATCTGGCCGCCTGCCACCACCGCCTGGAGCATCTCGAGCCGAGCTTCGCTGAGCCGGTCGCCTCCTCGAACGGACCGCCGCTCCTCGAGCAGACCGCCGCAGCCGCCTCGAGCAGATCCGCCGAGCACGAGCACCGCCGCCGAGACGGACGTCGACTGACGACGCCCTGCCCGGCCGACGACGCCGGAGTAACTCCGGTGAGTCCCCGCCCCCTTTCCTCTTTATTTCCTTTCTTCGACTCTGTAAGTTAGGTTATATGTAAATTAGTTTATTATATGTAAATTAGTTTATTATATGTAAATTAGTTTATTATATATAAATTAGTTTATTATATATAAATTAGTTATTTTATATGAATTAGTTTATTTATATAAATTAGTTATAATATAATTAGTTTCTATTATGTAATTAGTTAGTAATTTCATGTATTAGTTAATTTAGTAGTAATCAGTAGTTAATTTAATTAAGTTATTAATCAGTTAATAATTGTTAATCAGTTAACTAGTTTTAAATCAGTAATTAGTTAAGTTAATGTAATTAGTTTAGTAAATACAACATAATTAATTTTATTATTTTAATGTATGAAATTAGTTATTATGTGTAAATTTGTTATGTATTATTTTTGATATATATACAAATATGTATTTTGGTATAAAAAGTATATATGTATATATACATCTACTAGTGTATATACACAGATACGTATTTTTGTAAATTACTAATAGACACTTATATATATATATATTATATACGTTTATTGGTATACTAAGTATTAATGTATGTTTCAGTATTTAAATATAAATAAATGTATATTGGTATATATGTATATATAACCGTATTTTGGTATAAATATGTGTACCTATATATATAAACATGTATAAACATATTTTGGTATATATATATAGTATATATATAAAAACTGTATTGATATATATATGTACTTGTAAAACATATTTTTGGTATATTACCTGTATATAGTATAGTATTATTTTGATATGTATGTATAGCTATATAATATAAGTTAATATGTATTTTGGTACATGTATACTAGTTTATATGTATGAGTAATGTATAATTTTTCACATAAATAAAATATATTTTCACTTATGTACATACAGTTACACCTATCTTGTATATACTTTGGAATAACAATATATGTATTATATTTGATCATTAATAATACTACGTTAAATTGGTGAATATACTAGATGACCCTAGTTGACTAGTGCCCTGCCTGACATGGCCCTGAGACCAGTATTTTTGACTGTGTTAGTGTAGCATCTGATGCAAATGTGGTTTGCTTGTGTTATGTTTATAGGACTGTTGGTTTACCCAGGGGATACTCTGGAACAGGACATTGGTTTTACCAGCTAAGGACCCAAGGCGAGTACATTCTCTGATTAGTTTCTAATTTATGATATCTCCTATGTTCACTGTATCTAGTATAAATATACATGTTCTTGACACGTCGGTTACACGGATTGGTATACACGGATCTCGTCATGAGATGTTATTCCTTATTCATGGTGTAGCTTGTACAAGACTTGTTTTCCTTGTTATCTTGTGCATGTACAGACACTGATTCCCGGGGAGATTTGCTACCTTCCTAGGGAATCCTGTGCCATAGCGTACCATGATTGGATCTACTATACCAGTCGGGGGTTTGGGGAGTATTTTAGTGTAGATATGTGATCATACCCAACTTTCTATGCATCATAGCTCACCCCACATCTCACGTCGGGTGCGGCCTGACCATCTCCATGCCTCATAGCTGTTACGTGTGATTAGCCTGACCTCTCCATGCATCATAGCTAACCAACGGTTAGCCTGACCTTCGTGAATCATAGCTAATCACATGTAACCAGCCTGATCAAGTTCCCAAGCCGATCACATGTTAAAGCTAGTACTCACACACTTAGTCATAGGTTTCTTGCTCATGGACATATTGTTTCTTTTCCTGCATTTACTTACAGTATTTCCAGTACTTCTCATTGTACATTTCTCGTACCTATACATGCATCTGGTATATTTCCATCTAGAACTGCTACATAGTTTATGTCATTTATATAGAACTGCTATTTAGAGATATACTTTGCTCCTTCCTGACTGGAAAATATTTTTCCAGACTGTGACCTTAGTGGACTTGTTCTGACACTTGGAGATTGGTTGTTACTGATTACAGGTATGATTGTTTTATCATTAGTCTTGTGTTGTACTCTTTTGTTCTTCAAATTCTTATCGTGCTGTAATTGTGATTGAGTATGTTGTTCATCTTTATAGTGTTATCCGTGTCTCCTTATGGAGTTGGATACTAGTGTGAGATTATTTAGATAGTACTTGACCTAGACAGCGTTCTACCGCCGATGCTGCGGCGTAGGCTGGACGTACCCACGCACTCGTGCCCCTAAACCGGGTGCGGGTCGTGACAATCTGTGGATCAGTTGGTTGGCTACGAGATTTGGTTATGCAGCATGTTGTGAGTAGAAGCATTCGATGGAAATGGATCGTTGCACGAGTTGCTCGTCTAGCGACTGTATTGGATAGAAGTTAGAATTTCGGCTGTGGCGCATCGGTTGAGCATGTTTGAGTTTGGCTTGAGAATATCAAGATAAGTTTGTACGAGTTGCTCGTAAAACAAATGTGAGGAACAGTTGGGTATTTGGGCTGGACTACTTGGAAATACGATCGTTGCATGGGATTGCTCGTGTTGCGAAAGTATCAGACGGCTTTGAGAATAGCTGGAAGCATTGAGAATGGGATATAGCACAAGTTGCCTAACGAGATTGATGGTTAAAAAATTGGCTAAGTTTTTGTGTCAGACTTGAGTTGTGAATGGCAGGATTACGTATAAGGGATGGTTCGAACGGATCTTGGATCAGTTCATGGAATCGTAATGCGAGTAGCGACTCGATTCGGAGTGGTATATGGGATACCACATATTGAGCAAGGTATTGAGAATACAGGTTGGTTGGTGCAAGTCGATTAAGTTGGAAAGAATGAAAATGGAGCAAGCGAATATTGAGTTGAGTATATCGAGAACGGACTGGTGCAAATGGAAGTATCATTGAGCATAAGAGATGGATGAGATCGGAATGAACAGTTGGGATACGCTTGAGCGAAGCGATGGGTGAATCGAAGGATAGCGAGCATGGACTACAATTTTGGGCAACACATTTGAGATGTTGGTTGACCAATGAAACACGATCTTGGTTTGGAGGGACAATGCGATGGACTTGAACGGTCTGGAAGGATTTTGGATATTGCTGCTCGAGAAGTTGACTCAGGTTTAGCGGAAGTGGAATTTTGGGCAAGCTAGTGCAACAATGGTAGACGGATTCTCCGGAAGACGTGGACGGATTGAGGCAACAACTAAAGGCAAGAAATTATGGCGGATAGACTTTTGAAGATAGCTAAACTTGGGAGCAACGTCGGAGCAAATCACTATGCGGTTTGAGCAAGTTGGACGTGCATTGTAGAATGCGGCAAGGGGATAAGAATTGGAGCAAGTCTTGAGTTTCGAAAATCATTGCAGTGGTAGTGCGAGAAGACAAACATGGCAGTTCAGAAAATTTGATAGATTCAGGGCATAACGGCGGATTAATGGAAGACGGTTTCAAACGAGCACAGTTCTCGAATTGTGGCTCGGATAGATAGCAAGACTCTAGGTGGTTAAGCGGCATTGGTTGACAGATCAGCAGAGGTAGTGCATGAGTTCTCGGATTCGGAAGTTCGCTCGGATGGAATGGTTAGATTATGGCTCGGATTTGCAGATGAGATATAGCATGGTTCATAGTAACTGTCCATCGTGATGATTAAAATTATCGAGCGTAGCTTCGGGACAGCTGACCCTAGCGACTTGACCGCCCAATTAGAGATGAATATTGTAGACCCATAGAACGACCCTTGCGGCGGCGTATTTGGGAATGCGTCGAGGGCAGATGTGAGTAGTGTGTGTTGGAGATTTGGCCTGATTGACTGAGTGTTGGATTTGAGAGACCCTTGGGATAGCCTTCAGCTGAAGAAGCAGCCGGAAGACCGAAGCGATGGTGTGATTGGCCTAAGTCAACTGATGAGATTCAGAGTCACAGATTTTTGACGATGGCATCGCCTCTGACTCATCGTGCCCTGGAAAGGAATAGCATTTATATGAATGGACGACTGTGGCGGCTCGTTCAGATCAAATTCTTGCGAATACTGGAAGGGACAGATTTGCCTCAGATTTACAAGATGTCTCGGAACTTAGTCTGAGAAGCGTGCTCGTTCGGAAGGCAAATGTGATATTCTATGCTTCGAGGCAGTGGAAGCAGGGCGAAGAACTATTCCATGCGCAACCTAGGAATTGTGGCGAGTGTGTCCACGTTGAAATCGTGGCGACACTATCCCTTTGGCGTGGCGGCGAGATCTTCGTGGATCACACGAACCTCAATATAGATGTTCACCCAGCGAGGTATTGAGATTAAGAAAGAGGTATTTGGTTGAGCTGATGAGAGCAAAGTTGATATTTGGGTAAGTCGCCTAGCTGGGGTAGTATCAGTTGTGATGATCGTTCGGTGCATGAGATATATTTGGAGATGTCGCTAGTGCTGATTCAAAAATAGTTGGATGGATTGATTTGGAACACGAACTGATTGAGTCGTGGGAAATCATCATATTTGAGAATAGTGCTCAAATCGAATATGTTGGAATGGAAATCGAAATTTGGTTCAATTGGGAGTAAAGAAGTGGACGCCTCGAACATAAAGATACCCTTGTAACTTGTTCAAATTTGCTATCGCAAGGCTCGGCTGAAATGCATGTATTTTAGGGACGCCTTAAATATGTGTATCGATCCAAAACTAAGCGATACGAAGAATTCGTATTGAGCTGCAAGGAGGGTGTGGGAATATGGAACTTGTACGAGCGTTCAGCAGAGCGAGATGTTGAGTCAGAATCATGAATATGAGGGTTGCATAGAGCAGATCCATGGAATTGGATTGTGGCATGTGATAGGAATGAGTACCAGAACGGTTCGTGGACGAACCTGATTCTAAGTGGTATATTATGTAACGCCCGCAACCGTACGGTACGTTATGCTGAGTCGGATTGAATGAAACAAATGCTGGTTCCATTTGATTTGTTGGATTTTGGAAATAAGTATTGATTGAGTTGTTTCATGTGCAGATGGCTAGCGGGTTCGATGGAAATCAGGTGTTCGTTCAGAGCAGTACTGAGATAGCTGAGTTGGAATGATAATGCCATCTTCCTTAGTCCGATCGGTCGGATGATTTGTAGAGCACGGCCTGCTCGCACGGTCATACCAGTTGAGTAGATCGCGCATCGGACCACGGGTTCAAGGGATTGGCCGTATCGGCAGGACAGGATGCCTAACGGGATCAATCATTGTGAGTGGGCTCTTTCCCTTCTCCTCTACTCCTTCATGCCTAATAATATGGAAAACACGTAAATGGCTTGAACACTTGGGCTGAAACATTGGGAATCACTACACTGAGGCGTGCATAGAGTGTACGCCATTGGCTTGGTAGGATTGTGGCTTGATTTGGTTTGCGCGTTGGATAGTTGGAGCTAGAGTTGGAATATTACATTTGAGGCAGTTGGTTGGATAATTGGGATTACGCTTGGACAGTTGGAATGATGCATTGAGAGATTGGGAACATTGAGATTTGGGCGAGCGAGCGTGCATCCGTGCACGGGTATCACTTGGTCGCTTTGTCTTGCAAAGCGAGCAGTTATGGTTCAAAACCGAACAACTGTATCGGCGAGGGCGTTGTGTCGTTTGATGAGGCATCGTGCCACGAATGTGACATTGTGCCACTGAAACGACATTGTGCCATGGGTTAGCTTTGAGCATGGGTGTTGCACCATTGGAAATACTGTGTTGAGAAGAGGCATTGTGCCTATGGAAATAACTTGTGAATGGTGCCTTGGGCTATATGTTGGAAGAATGGTTATGGATGTGTTGGTTGGATTATTGGCGGAACGAGTCTAGGATCGCTTGGTGGGGCGAGAATGATCGATCCTCTCGTTATACCTACTTGGTGTCTGCATGTCACGGACAACCTGTATTGTACAGGGTTTGGTCTCCTCGAACGGGTACTCCGAGGCACCGGGACCGTTCGGCCATAGAGGAGACAATTGGGTAACGCGTCTTGGGCGCGGTGCTAGCGGTTGGAATCGATCCAGGTGGGTTAGCTACTTAGCGCTGTTTCGAGGAGAACCGCATTTGATCAGTCCGATCAAAGTCCTTTATGGCTTGGCCAGTGACTTCATATAGTATAGTGTTGGCTTGCTTTTCTTTTGTTGGTTTGGCTTTCGTGTAGGCGCGGCTACCTTGCCTCAGCAAGAGTGTGCACTGTGAGATTTGGATTGTAAGTGTTGGTTGAGGATGGATATTGAGGCTTGGTTGATGGTTCGACATGTTATCGTGTTGTTTGGACTTGAGCAGGACGGTTTGTATGCTAGTTTCCCTCGAGTTGCTTATATATTTGCTTGTCGTTTGGTTTGAGTTGAGTGCTTGCATGCTTAAACTGCTTTACAGCTTTCCTTAAGATGTCATCCCTATGCCATGAAATGAATATAGGATTCAACTAGAAAGATCACCATATAACTGTTTGCATTCACTATTTTTACTTAGTGTCGGCTTAGGCGAGTGGGTTACCCCTCTCACCAGTACGGTTGTGTACTGACCCACGTTTGTGGGCATTATTTCAGGTACGCAGGCGTAGTGGCGCTGCTTGGATATACGGGACATGATGTATGAACTGTAAGTACCTTTGTGGGCTAGAGATAAGAGCAAGAGTATTTCATCGCCTTCGTGACATCGCCTTCGTGGCCTTGTCTTCGATGAGGCATCTCATTTGGACCCTATCGTGAGCTTCGCTGCGTCTACTCTGATGTGTGCTTGGTACACAATTGGCTTCCGCTGTAACTTGGTTGTTTCAATGATAACTTTCGTGTTTAACAACATCGCTTTGTACGAGCGCAACTCCAGGCTCATACGGCATCACGTCCCGAATAGAACGATTGTCCCGCGGGAGAGCTGCAGCGTGGTGATTTCACGTTCAGCGGGGACTATTGGGCCTGCGGGAGTTTGGGGCGTGACAAGAATCACTAGCACTATTGGTATGGTAACACTAGCTTCATCATTAGATCACCTCGTCACATTGACTAGAACTTATGATCACTTGCAATTTCTATAATACCCATGCTTTACTTCAATCTCAAGGACAGACATATGGTTCCATATCTCGATTGAGGTATAAGCATATCTCTTAAACCTTTTACAGCCTGTTAAACTAATATGTGATACATTTCATAACTTTCATTACCAATCTTGATATTTTTCTACTCATGGCATCTCATTAAAATCCTTTATGCATATATATTTCTTTATTCTTGATACACCCAGTATAAATCATCAAATTGAACATCATGCTCCATTAATCTTTAACACAATTCCTTGATACTTAATTGTTTACATAGATCATCCAATTACATGAATTCACGACTAGTCAGGACTGGCATGTTGACTCTGATACTTACTCTTGGAACCTTCACTGATACTCTTTTCTCCTTCTATCTATAGTACAAATACTAACTATAACACGCCTATCATAGAACTATTGCTACAAGGTACTATGCTACGAGTTAACTCTAGATTAATGCCTACTGCTCACTTGTCCAACTAAAAAACATTTACAACTAACAAGTCACACTCAGTCAAAACTAATACAAGACACAGACATAATTACAAGTCACTAATTATCATACTAACAAAGAATCCTCAAGAAAAGAAGCTCAAAAAGGAACTGGATTAAGGACTGAAGGTATTGCTATTGCTAGCAAAGGAAATGATGGAACAAGGTCCTGGAATAACAGAAATAGATAAGTCTTGAGATGATACTTTAAGAACCAATTTAAGATACAACCTGATAATCATACTCGTCTATTAGAAATCACGACACTCAGAATCCTCACCACGCCAGTAAGCATAGATGTGATAAACGACAGGTTCCGTAACTAAGGTATGCAACTCGATAATCATGTCATCTACAACCCTCGCCACGCCAACTGGTATGGCTGCGAGAAATTCTAAATTTCATAACTAAAGTATGTACATCCAAGTCAGGTTCCTACGTTCTCGTCACGACAGCTAATATGGCTGCGATAAACTCTAGGTTCCATAACCAAAGTAGATGTTTTACCTTTCTCGCTGTCCTCATCAATATATGTCATCAGATGATACCATAAATTTTAGCCCATAAAATTAATCTCGATATGAAATCAACTCAACAACGATACCAAGAATTAAATTTAACAACTGGTCAACAAGAATAACTCAACAATGATACAAAGATTTTAATTTAACAACTGGTCAACAAGAATAAACTCAACAATGATACCAAGATTTTAATTTAATAACTGATCAACAAGAATCAAGTTCAATAACAACAAGCGAGAGCGGATGAAAACAAGGAAAAGATTTAAATTAGAAATTATAATAAGATTCTCAAGGGGTCGTCCCAGGAATCTCTCAAATAATTTGTGATTGAGTATCCTCTCTCATCCTAGTATCCTATATCCTATATTCTATCGTAGGCACGCAGTAGTACAACTAAGATGTCGCACTACCACAACATCGCACAACTTACGAAGTCTGACCTGCATGGGCCACCACTAAAAATGTGTCACGACCCGCACCCGGTATATGGGTACGAGAGCGTGGGTACGTCCAGCCTACGCCACAGCATCGACGATAGAACGCTGTCTAGGTCATGTAACTATCTAATCAATCTCATATGAATATCCAACTCTATAAGGAGACGCAGATATCACAAAATAATATGAAAATATACTCAATCACATAAGCTAAAGCACGATGAGATATCGAAGCAAGCAATACAAGACAAGTCTAAACACAATAAATAGTCTAACCTGCAATCAATATAACATCCAAGTCTCCCAATATGTCGGAAAAGTCCTCTATGTCACAGTCTGGAAAAAATATCCAGTCAGGATTGGAACAAAATACACCTCTAACAGCAGTTCCATGTATATTGACAAAAACTATAATACAGTGTAAAAAAATACAAGACAGATAGGAAATAACTGAAAATAAGAAATACTGGAATAAAGAATGCAGGAAATAGATACTGGAACATCATCATCAATAGCATCTGACAATGAATAAAAACTACTAGTACACGCAAGAACAATGAACTGGTATGTAAGTGTGTATAAGAACAACCACTAGAACATGTGAAAATACAAGATCAATCTATCAAGATACATGTCAAGAATCATCTATCTAAGTGTGTGAAACATTAGTATATCATGTGATCGGCTTGGGTTATATGACTCATTACATGGATTAGCGATCATCCCCAACAGGTCAGGCTAACCGGAATGTAACAATGATGAGGCATGTAAGGGTAAGGCTGCACCGACGTGAGATGTGGGTGTGCTAATGCTGCATATAAGGGGTATGATCACATAACTACTAATACTTTCCTATTTCCCCAGCTAGCACGATGGATTCCAATCACGACTCCTCGTGACAAGTCTCAATGATGCTAACTCGTGTAAGTAACAGTGTCAGAGTCATGTACGCTATACAACAAGAATTATAGAGATAATCAACATAATGGAAACTGTCAGAGAATGTACTCGCCTGGAGTCTTGCTGCTGGTATGAATCAGAGTCCAAGTCACGGTCCAAATAGCCTATGTATTACAAATTTACCATGTCAAAAGATAATTTATTTTAATTTATTTAATTCTGGAATAATTACTCTAAAATCCTATTTTAATCTTATTGTTCTAATTTTTAGGTTAAATCCTAATTTTTTCCCAAAAGAACCTAAATTTAACGACTCGAGACTCATGGCACGCAAATCGAGGCGATCTGTTGACCGAAAAGTCAACCGACACAAACTCGACTTTCATGCATGATTTCCTGTAGATTTTAGCATCAAAAATGCTGGAATTTACGGCTCATCCAAATTCAAATTCGTTTGGAAATTATGGCACATACAAGTTTCGTATTGTGCACCGATGGTTAAATTCTAACCTAGAAGTTCTACAGAATTAACAGTATGTAAATACTTCAAATTAAATTCTAGGAAAAAACATATGTCAATGATCTCGACATTAGCTTTCTGAAACTTCAAACGGTTAATGATTCTGATTCCTGGTTCTCCCGGAATCGCGAAAACATTGAAACACGTCTATTTTTGGACATGCTGTGCTCTACGAATTTTCCAGAATTTAATAATCATAATTTCGTAAAATAAATTATATAATCAGAAAGCTAACCTCAATATCGTTCTAACAGAAAAAACTAGGCCTTGTTTGGAGTCCGGAGCTATACGCAATGGCTTCTGGAAAATGAAGGAACCCTAGATGGCAATTCTCCAAAAATCGGCTGAAGAAAAACCCTAGAAAATAACTAAACTAATATATATATATATATATATATATAGGAGAGAGAAAGAGCAGCCGCGGCTCAGGAGCTTTCCACGTGGAAGCCATCCGTGGCTCCCCGCCCAGATCCAGCGGTCGTAGATCCACGCGGCTCGGCTCAGCTGAGTCCGACTCGGACTTGGACGCGGCTCGGCTCGGCTCGGCTCGGCTTCACCCGCGGTCGCTGACAGGCGGGTCCGGTACTGTTCACTGCTGGATCCTGACAGGTGGGCCCCTTGTTTGCTGACTGGGCAGAAATAATTTCTTTTTGGGTTTTCTTTTTCAGAAATTAGTTTTTAATTCAGTTTTTCATAATTAACTCAAAATAAATGCTAAAAATAATCAGAAAATTCTCAAAAAATTCTAGAAAATATATTTGATTATTTAGAACATAAAATAAAAGTTTGGAATATTTTTAATTATATTTGACCCTAAAATAAATTCTTGAAAGTCCTAAAAAATTAGGATTACTAGTTTTTAATTAACAAAAAATTATGGAAAAATCCCAATAGCCCCAAATTGACCTAATAACAACATTTAAGCATGAATTTCAGGATACGGAGGTTACACTGGATACTGAAATAAACATTACCAACATTTCCAGAATAAGCAAGATAACTAGAAAATACTACCCTTTCATCCAATTTGGACACAGGAGCAAAACGATAATTTCGGGTCAAAACGGGGTCAACCTGTGGCCCACTTTGCACCGAAATACGTACAAGGGGTAAAGGTCTCTAAATGTGACAAATTATAGGTCAAACCAATTCTAAACGTCAAAACAAACTCAACGGTACGTCCAATTTTGGATTCCGGTGAGCCGAACACAAATTTGCCCAAAAAGTCAACCGTGGGGCCCGCAAATAGTCGGCTTGGTCAACTATCTCAGAATTGTGTGAGACTTAGGTCACAGGACTAGCGTGATACCATGAATCCAATGGCGCAAGCTTCGTCGCATTCCGACAAGCGTACACTAAATGGTGTGGTATTTTGCAAAAGTCGCGATATGAAGACTTTTTGCGGATATTGGGTGATTCCGACACGCACATGCGTCCAAATCAGTTTCTGCGAAAACCCACACGTCAGAATATACCATACGCACCTTTCGGTGCAATTGGTACGCGACGGAGCGGTCCCGTTTGGCGGGACGCGCTCCGTATCATAATTTTCAATATTTTAAAAGTCAAGTTTTTGGTCGATTTGGAGGTTGAATAATTTTACACATAGAACAAATTAACAAAAACTAAAAGAACAAAAAAATTCTCGGTTATATGGTGAAGAAAAACCCTTTAATTAGTTTTCAAAAATATTGAACAGGTTGACGGCAAATTGGGTGTGAACATGGGGGTTTGGTGTTAAATTTTTGGACTGTTTTGGTCATTTTTCCTGTCGATTTTTCGGTCAATTTTTTGACCAATCCGGGGCACGAAAACTCGTGCCGCTTGAACAAAAATCCTAGAGGGTCACGTTGTGAGCGTACACGAACAAACCGCTCGAAAAATAATCAAAATTGAGGGAGATACATTACCTTGAAGATGGGCGAAAATTGTGTGCATTTGCGCGTGCGGGGCGGCGCGAACGGTGGCAGCGGCGGTTCCGGTGGGCTGCGGCGGCGGTCTGGGCGCGGGGGCAGTCGCCGGAGGTCTGCGGTCGTCGGCCGGAGGTGGTCGCCGGAGGGGGATGGCCTTAGCTAGGGTTAGGGTTTAGGAATTGGGTGCGTAGGTTTAGTTTATATATAGGAGAGAGAGAGGGGGGTTACTGGGAAAGTTGTTCTAGGCCGCGGGGGGGGGGGGGGGGGGAAGCTTTGTGGGTAGGGTAGTGTAGTTACTTTTCTTTAGTTTTGTATAGGATTTAGGGAATAGGTTAAGGATTTTAGTTTAGATCAGTAATTAGGTTTAGTTATCATTTCTTTTATTTTTATTTCTTTTCTTTAACATTATTTTATTTACTATTACTATAATTATTATCATTATTATTATTATTATTATTATTATTATTATTATTATTATTATTATTATTATTATTATTATTATTATTATTATCACTAATATTATTTATTATTATTATAACTATTACTTAATACTTATTAGTATTATTATAATTTAATAACCATATATTTATTTATTTATTTATATAGATGAGGCTAAAAATCCAACAATAATATTTGCATACCAAATAAATTCTAAAAAATTTATTTTGCAAGGCTTTAATAAAGTACTATCTCAAAATATTTTATAAAATATTTTATAATTAATAATTATTTATTTATCTAGTTTTATAAATCGAATAATTGTATTATCTAATTAACCAAGTAATTAATTAAATATTTATCCACAAAATAGGTAATTGTAAATAATATGCACATCTAAAAAAAGGAAAAATTACTAACTTGGTATGGAAAATTCTGGGGTACTAATTTCAGAAAAGTTAGAATTGGAAAATAACCACAATTAAATTATATATATAAAATATCTAATATTTAATAATTAATTTAAGGTCGTTACACTAATGTTATACTAACATCAAGGGATTGAATTTCTGTGCCACAAAGGAATCCTACAGGTAGTGTCTCCTATGTAGGCTACTTCCTATGAAGGAAGATATAACATTTGGGGCCATCCTATATTATTAATGTCCAAACCATGGTCAAGTGTCCTAATAAAATTTTTGGGTTTTATTTGGTTTGAAAATAATCTAAATTAAATACAAGAAGTACAAAATACACACCAAATACCTATTTTTGGATGAGGGGGTTTATAATCTACCCAACTTAAAAGAATTTTATCCTCAAAATTGACACTAACCCATATTCATTATAAATTACTATAGCTATTACACTTTATTTCTATCCAGCAGTGCTTCCTGAAAGTCATGGTCTGTCATTTTAACACTTCTCATTTATTGTCCATACCCTATTCTATTATCCTCTAACTCGTCTATACTACCCAATTTACAAGAATTCTACTAGTAGTCAAAGTCTCTTGAGGCTATTGTCTAGGTTGTCAGACGAATTTATTTATTGGGTCGAGAATCTTGGGATACCTGTCTGGAATCTCATAACCATGATTTTTATTTGTAACCGTCAAGTATCATAGTCTAATACTGCCATGCCACCTGACCAGTATGTCTGTAAATACTTCGACTACTCTACTATAACGGTCTAGCTGCAGCTGTCGCTACTCCGCCAACGATTTGTCATAGTCGTCAGTTCGTAACAAGTGCCTTCAACTCTTTCCTAAGATTAGTCTAAGTTTTTGGGCAACAATTAAGGTCTTGACTAACTTTATAAAACTATTTAGAAGTAAAAACTAATTCAACAATCCAACTAATTCCTACTAGACTAAGGGATGCTATACATGGTTTTTAAAATAATAAGATGGTACAGATATTTCTATAGTGCATATACATAAGGGTTATCATTATGTACTCATCTTTTAGTTATTAATCATTTACTAACCCATTTACGTTTTAACTAACAAAATAAGGGTGAGGTTGAAGTAATTCAAACATTTCATAATGGCACGAAAGGATACGACTATGATAGGAAGAGTTAAGTACGAGATAAGGAATGGATATAGAAGAGAAGATGAGCCACCCCAAGGGACGAGATGGTGATAGGAGAAGAATACTACTACTGCTACTCGCGTCATCTATTGGCTTCGTGGATATGCCATCTAGTTAAAATATTAAACATATCCTCAAAATTTTTAACATTAAATATATCACATTGTGTTATGCCCTTAATTACAAAAGATAGTCACATAGTAATGTGATTGGCCTATGGGGTATATCTAGTACTCTCCTTGTATCAACTTATACTAAGTACGAATGTTCGTCTTTCCGAAATAGGGGAAGACGAAAAAAAAATAAAAAATTCAAGGAGAAGTTGACTAAATACAAGTACGGGATTCAAAGGGATTAGAGAATTCGAAAGGGAGTTGCCAAGGCAGTTGTGGATTTAAATCTTATTTTGGTAAATTTCTATTCGCATGTTTATATCAGAACAGTTATGTACCTGACATGATATGCTCTGACCAGTCTAGAGGGCAAGTATATTCGTCTAACAAGTTGAGTCAACTATATCACAATCCACGTAAAGTAGTGATACAAAGATCGAACCAAGCGCACTAAGGTTGATCAGACCATAATATACTGATTCTGATTTAGACAATGTATTAGTATGGACCCCCAATAATACATATGTCATGAACAAGCTCGATAAAAGAATAAACTTGCAAAACTAGGCTATAATAGCAGCATAAGTTGAGGTAGTTCAGAAAATATAAGTGCATTGGATTAGGATGGAGGAAGGTACAGAATAATTTAAGTTTACCAAGAAGATCGGTGTTATGCGTCCACAATTTCCATAATAAATCCTTGTCAAGGTCTTTAGTCGACCAAATGGGTGTATGGGCCTCTAAGTTCTATAGTCTGGATAAATACTATCTTCTTATGCAAGCCTATAGTTGGTGTCATTCAATTATACTTCATTAATGGGTAAGAAGGATTATGTGATACTAGGTTATGAGACATACTACCAAACTTACAAGAATTTAACTAATAGTGTTATTGAACAATAGAGTGTATACACCTAGTACAAGTCATCTTCCTAACCCCTATCAAGCACGAGAGAAGATTGACGTTGAGAAGGGATCAAGCAAGATGCAATGCCAGCAATCAAATGAGAATGCAAAACAAAATCAAGGGAGGTAATAATTAAGTGGATGAGATCCTATATTCTAATCCTATGCGCAGGCTTGCTCGGTACAGTGACATAACCGAGACAATATGCTCTCGACCTGCATGGGCCACCACAAAAATATGTCATGCCCCAGTCCCAAAATACGTAGGACTAGGAACACGTAAGCATGCCAGCCGTATGTATATGGCAACTCCAATATATGGATACCATCATACACACGTACGTTGTAATATGAATATAAACTCACATGTGGTATATATAGTGTCACAAGTCACAGATATACTAATCTCATCCACACAACAAGTCATAGTAAAAAAATAACTAAACTAAAATAATGAGTCTGAATAATCCAAAATAATAGTCGGGTGGAGACAAATCCACTACCAATGACTATATCAATACTAAAATGAGGGAGAAGGGTAAATCTCTAATATAAATAAGATGATGATATAAAGGTATCAGCGAGCGATCCATCGCTAGAGATAATCAAAGATGCTCCGAAGGTAAGACCTTCCCGGAAGAGATAAATAGTAAGTCCTGATCCGTGCTCATGCGAATAGTCAAGATCGTCTACACCTGGAAAGGGACCAGGTCCTCAGAGAGACGTAACAAGATACATAGAAGCATGAGAATTTGAATACAGTAAACATGCAATATAGACAAAAAAATATATAAGTACGTTGTACAAGACATTCTATATAAAATGCATAATGAGGACAACTTTTTGACGTATGGCATGGGTAGGCTACTATATCTAATCTCACAACTCACACTCACGTCAGGAACATCATCAGCCGTCATACCGCGGGGGTAGCGACCATCGTGATACCATCAGCTGACATACCGGGGGTAGCGACCATCGGACACGACTACCATAGTGCGTGCTAGATACTACAGTTTACCAGAGTGGTTATAGCCCATACGCCTACTGATTGTCCTTTCCTCCCATGATACTATGTGTCAAGTGTGTGTCAACATATATACATATATAGCATATACTTATGACTGAAAGAAAATACACATGCACTAAATATACAAAAATATAATAAGCATTCAAAATAATGTAAGCAATTTGGCAAGGTATCTTGTCTGGCAAGAAAGCTGCAAGGTGTAACGTCTAGAAGTCAAGCACATATGATCAGAAACTACGACCTCCGAATAGACGTCTTCGGATGCTAAAATAAACTTTACCAATATTTCCAGAATAAGTGAGATAGCTAGAAAATACTACCATTTCATCCAATTTGGACACAGGGGCAAAACGGCAATTTTGGGTCAAAGCAGGGTCCACATGTGGCCCACTTTGTACCAAAATGCGTGCCAGGGGTAAAGGTCTCTAAATGGGACAAATTATAGGTCAAACAAATTCTATATGTCAATACGAACTCAACGAAACGTCCAATTTTGGATTCCGGTGAGCCGAACACAAATTCGCCCAAAAAGTCAACCGTGGGGCCCACAAATAGGCGGCTTGGTCAACTATCTCAGAATTGCATGAAACTTGGGTCACATGACCAGCGTGATACCACGAATCTAATGGCGTAAGTTTCGTCGCATTCCGACGAGCGTACACTAAATGGTGTGGTATTTTACAAAACTCGCGATATGGGAACTTTTTGCGGATACGGGGTGATTTCGATGCGCACACGCATCCAAATCAGTTTTTACGAAAGCCAACATATCAAAAAATACCATACGCGCCTTTCGGCACAATTGGTACACGATGGAGCGGTCCCGCTTGGCGGAGCTCACTCCGTATCACAATTTTTAATAATTAAAAAGTCAAGTTTTTGTTCGATTTGGAGGTTGAATATTTTTACACATAAAACAAATTAACAAAAACTAAAAGAATAAAAAAAAATCTCGATTATATGGTGAAGAAAAACCCTTTATTAGTTTTTGAAAATATTGAACAGGTTGACGACAAATTGGGTGTGAACATAGGGGTTTGGTGTTAAATTTGTCACGACCCGCACCCGGAATTTGGGCATGAGTCGTGGGTACGTCCAGCCTACGCCGCAGCATCGGCGGTAGAACGCTGTCTAGGTCACAAACATAGTATATCCTGTCAATAGTCTCAACTCCGTACGGAGGACAAAGATAAATAAACCACAATGCTATTTTATACTCAATCACAACTATAACATAATGGCACGATGAGAATTGAAAAGAGTTCTAAATAAAAACCAACCACAATAAGTCCAACTCAATCCTGGGTCTAAATGACCTCACAAAGTCACAATTAAAAATAATACATCTCAGTCTCAGTCTAAAACAAAAATGCTGAAAAGTAATCTAAGGACAGGCTGGTAAGTTCTCCTCTAGGATAGGCACCTCCTCTGGGATTTCTGGAGTGAAATCTCCCTCTATTCCTGGGCCGTAATGAGTAGGGCAAAAGTCCTCCAGGTCCTCTGAAAATATTGTTATCCAGTCAGGATTGGAGCGAAGCACAAGCACTAACAGCAGTTTCATTTAAATTGACAAAATCTATAAACAGTGTAAGAGATACAAGATGGAAATAAAGGCCGAACATGTGAAGTACTAGAGAAAATGAAATAGACAATAGAGCATCTAGCAATGAACAATAAACAGTGAATGCTAGAACAAATGTATCTGAATAAAGATAAAACATCTAGCTAAGTGTTTGAAATATTAGTTTATTATGTGATCGGCTTGGGACTGGATCAGGCTGGTTATATATGATTAGCTATGATTCTTTTAGGTCAGGCTAACCGCATGGTTAGCTATGGTGCATATAATGGTCAGGCTAATCATATATAACAGCTATGGAGCATATAAGTGGTCAGGCCGCACCCGACGTGAGAAGTGGGGTGAGCTATGGTACATATAATGTTTGGATATGATCACACAATCTACTAATAGTTCCCCATCCCCCAGCTAGCACGATGGATTCCAATCACGACTCCTCATGATGGGGATCTAGGGTGCTAACCCGTGTATCCATAGTGTCGGAATCAAGTATATAATACACTACAATTTATAGAAGTAATCAATCATGAAAACTGTCAGAGAATGTACTCGCCTGTGGTCCTGAGCAAAATATGAGGATCGAGGTCCAAAGTGGGATCAAAATGACCTATATATAAGATAACAATGTTAAAATGGTGTTTGAAAAGATAAAAGTGTTTAGCTAAGTTGAAATGAGGTGTTAGGCCATTTCTAGGTCTAAACTAGGTGTTACTAAGTCAACTCTAGGTTTTTGGTCAAAACTAGTTAATACCTTGCTTCTAGGTTCATACTAGCTAACACTAGCTATTCTAGGTATTTACCTAAGATTCTAAGTGATACTAGCTATTATATAACTACATACTTCATTGATACCTAAATACCTCTTAATCCCACACACCTACAGTCAACTGCACACAGTTGGAGAGGCCTACTTGTTCTACCCATTTCCCTCACTGAACACACCATCCTTAGCCTAGTGTATCTTGCTTATACTAGTGTACCTGCATCCATTTCAGATACTTATACACATTTATGCAAGCTACCTCCCATCTCCTTGATATACTTATACCATACCAATCTAAATCCCACACTACACAAGGCTGATACACTTCCCTAACTCTAATACTCAACTTAACACACATCTAGCTACTACACACCCAGGAATTGGAGAATAAGATCTGGGCACACACACAGTTGCTCTACTGCTACACTGCTATGGTTCTCACTTAACTGATACACATTGCACATCTTATCTACACACACTCTCACCTACAGAATTTAATACACACACACTTGTTTAAACAGGGCTGTACACTGGTACCTTACTGCCACAGTGCAAAAACTGCACTGATACTAGTCACTGCACACACACACACTTAATATCTGATTTCCTATTGAAACACACAGGTATTTCCTCTGAGTTACCGATTACCCAGTACATTGAAACCCACACTGCACAGTTTCACCCAACCTCTGACTACACAGCACTTCAGTTGAAAATTGCTGATACAACTATTCTGCACATATAGGTAAACACAGGTATGCTGAAACCAACTCCTCACTGAATTCTCACTACACACACACATGGGTCCTCATACACAGGCACACTCACACCTAATCACACTTATTACCTAGACACACTTAGGCAAGACACACACTTACTAATACTGACTGATACCCATGCTACACAGGTAAATAACTCACACTACTCTCCCTAACTGTCACACATGCACATACTGAATTTGGTTCACATTGATTTAATGCATAGGCACAGCATATACTGGCACACAACCACAGGTAAATATAAGATGCACACACACTCACATGCAGTATCTGCACAGTTACACAGGTACTCACAGACACAATACTGAACAAGGACACACCCTCACACATACACTCTCATACTCACTTACCTCTCACTCACTCACCAGTTATACTGACACTAAAATGCTTAAACACTGGTTTTGAATACTGAACACACACTCAAACACACAGGCAACTTCTCCCTGAGACACCCCTAACACACAGCTATCTAGCACAGGCCCACAGACCTACACATTCACACAGGTATTCACATACAGTCATTAATACACTTACATGAGGATACACCCTAGATTAAACACAGGTAATCATAGACACAGATACTACTACTCATCTACCTCTCCCCCAATATACTGACACAGATATACACATAGGTATATGGGGATACACACACAAACTAACTGCTAATAGCCAACAATACTAGAGCCCCAAATCCTAATTACAGTCGACTACAACTGTGAACCAATATGAAAACCTTACCTGCAACTTAAAGCCACATCTGAAGCCTCCCTAAGCCCATGCAACTGGTGCTTCATGAGGTTCACGAGATTACATTGCAGGGACCATCAACTGAGCAAAATTTCTGATACACACTGAATTTCAATTGCCTATACTGCACAGAATTCTCATTGAATACAAAACACTACACACATATTGGTTCATACATCATCTATGCACTAATACAACCCAGAACTCTCCCCTACACAGAATAACTCCCCCACAGTGTCTGACACCCCGAGACACGGGGCACAAGACACACACTGCAACCACACATAGCACAGAATTCCACCCGACTGCACCCTGTTTTCCCCAAATCTTACTGTGCAGTGAGAAACCCCAAACAAAACCCTAAATCAAGATCTAATCCTACAGGTAGGGGTGTAATCGTATATGAATGCATACTTCAAGATTAGGGTTCACGAAAAATTGGGAATAACAAACGTTGGGACACCTAAACCCTAAAATTTCTTAGGTCTCCATGTAGGATCTACAAAATCGAGATCCAACAGCAAGGGTGGGTTCCTAATGGGCACGAACAACAGAAAACAGGAATTTAATGAAGAAAAATGGGGTTTTTACCTGCAGGGATGGTTTCTTCACTGAGGTTTTTCTTCTTCAAGGCTTCCTGACCCACGTTTCTTGCTTTCCTCGCTTGGAGGAGGAAGATAAAAACCCTAGGGTTAGGATTTCGAAATCTGGAGGTGGGGAGATGTTTCTCTAGATGGAGGCTAGGGTTTCTCTCTCTATATGAAGAACAAGAGGGTTCCTTTTATATATATAGGCCCAGTTAGGGTTTCTAGTGTATGGCCTAGGTTTAACCCCTAGGTTAGGTCATGTAGAACCTAATTAGCTAAGGTTTAGCCAGTCTAGGGTTTGAGGGTTCACCCTAAAATTTGAATTCTAGGGTTTTACTAGAACTGGGTTTACAATTAGAGTTTAGTCATTAGGGTTTGCCCTAATGCATTCTAGGGTTTGACCTAAAATCAAATATCACTAATAATAATATAATTAGTTACAAAACTCAGCAATCAATTAAATACATAATTATTTAAAATAGCTAGATTACACAATTGCCCCTATCTGGAAAAGTGGTAGTGACAAGTCTACCCTCCTAAAAGAAATTTCGTCCTCAAAATTGGACTGAACTAGAACAAGAGTGAAATCAGAAAAGGAATATACCTCAAGTCTAGAAGAGATACGGGTATTGCTCATGCATTTCGTCCTCTCTCTCCCAGGTCGACTCCCCTGGAGAGTGATGTCTCCATGCTACGCGAACCAAGGGAATAGTTTGGTTCCGCAACACCTTCTCTCTGCGGTCCAAGATCTCTACGGGCTGCTCAGGGTAGCTGAGCGTCGGACCAATCTCAATCTCTGAGTGATCAAGTACGTGACTAGGGTCTGCCACGTACCGTCTCAGCTGCGACACGTGGAACACATCATGCACTCCTTCTAATGCAGGCGGCAAGTCTAATCTATACGCCACTGCACCTACCCTTGCAAGAATACCGAAGGGTCCGATGTAGCGTGGGCTAAGCTTCCCGCTTCTACCAAAATGAATCGTTCCACGCGTCGGAGAAATCCGTAGGAATACTAGGTCGCCAACCTAAAACAAAATAGTCTCAGCATGCAGTCTAAACAACAAACACAAGCTAGAAAAACAACAATCTATACCTGAAACTCAAGGGGTCTACGGTGGCTGTCGGCCCAATGCCGCTGTCTGTCCTGCGCCACTCGCAGTCTGTCTCTGATGAGTTTCACCTTTTCTGCTGCATCCACGACCATTTCTGGTCCTAGCAAGGCTCTCTCTCCAACGTCGTCCCACGATAGCGGTGTACGACACCTCCGTCCATAAAGAGCCTCAAACGGTGACATCTCGATGCTGGCCTGGTAGCTGTTGTTGTAAGCAAACTCTACCAGGTGCAGATGATCCTCCCAAGAACCTCCGAGATCTAGAACGCAAGTGCGTAGCATATCCTCGAGAGTCTGAATAGTCCTCTCAGACTACCCGTCTGTCTGGGGGTGATATGCGGTACTGAACTTGAGCTGGGTGCCCAAGCTAGCCTGCAGACTCCTCCAGAAGTGGGAAGTGAAACGACTATCCCGATCCGAGATGATGCTCACAGGAACTCCATGAAGTCTAACAATCTGTCGCACGTACATCTCTGCTAACCTCTCTGTCGATGTGCCCACTTTGAAAGGTAAGAAATGGGCTGATTTGGTCAACCTGTCCACGATGACCCAAATCGCGTCCTTCCCTCCTGGAGAACGTGGAAGCCCTGAAACGAAATCCATGGTCACGTGCTCCCATTTCCATTCTGGAATCGGTAAAGGTTGAAGCAAACCTCCTGGCCTCTGCCGGTCTGCCTTTACCTGCTGGCACACTAGACACCGAGATACGAAACGTGCTACCTCGCACTTCATTCCATACCACCATACGTGCTCCCTCAAGTCTCGATACATCTTGTTGGCACTGGGATGCATCGAGTGCTGAGAGCGGTGTGCCTCCTGCAAAACCTCCTCGCGTAGCTCCCCGCTAGGCACACATATCCTTGTGCCGTGCCGTAGAGAACCGTCATCTGTGATAGTGAAGTCGTCTGACAATCCCATCTGAACTTGTGCCCTGATACTCCTCAGAGCCTCATCATCGTACTGCGCAGCTCTGATCCTGTCCATCAGTTCGGACTGTATCTGCAATCCCCACATCTGAATCTCAGTACCGGGAACTAACACCTCAATCTCCAAGCTCTCCAAATCCGCCAACAAATGTCTATCAGTCGTCAAGTACATAGCCATCGGATACCTGCTCAAGGCATCGGCGACTACGTTAGCCTTCCCTGGATGGTACTGCAATGAGATGTCGAAGTCCTTCATCAACTCCAACCACCTCCTCTGCCTCATGTTCAGCTCCTTCTGTGTGAACACGTACTTCAAGCTCTTGTGGTCTGTGAAGATCTCCACACGCTCTCCGTACAGGTAATGTTTCCACAGCTTTAGAGCGAAGATAACTGCTGCCAACTCTAAGTCGTGGGTAGGGTAGTTCTTTTCATGAGGGCGTAACTGCCTGGAAGCATAGGCAATTACCTTCCCGTGCTGCTGAAGAACACATCCCAGACCCTTCCCTGAAGCATCACTGTAGATGGTAAAACCACCTGTCCCTGATGGCAACGTCAAAATTGGAGCTGTCGTCAACCTCTTCTTCAGCTCATCAAATGCAGCCTGGCACTCCTCCGTCCACACAAAATCCACATCCTTCCTAGTCAGTCTGGTCATCGGCGCTGCAATCTTGGAGAAGTCTTGTACAAACCTCCTGTAGTATCCTGCTAGCCCGAGAAAACTCCTGATCTCAGCTACCGAACTGGGGGTAGCCCACGACTCCACTGCCTCGATCTTCTTTGGGTTAACCGAGATTCCGTCACCCGATACCACATGCCCAAGAAATTCGACCTTGTCAAGGAAGAATTCACACTTAGAGAGTTTCCCGTATAGCTTCTCCCTCCTGAGAGTCTCTAAGACCAATCTCAGGTGCTCTTCGTGCTCCTCCGGTGTCTTGGAATACACAAGAATATCGTCGATGAACACCACTACGAACTTATCAAGGTACTGGTGGAACACCTTGTTCATCAAGTTCATGAATACTGTCGGCGCATTGGTTAAACCAAATGGCATCACCATGAACTCAAACTGGCCGTATCTGGTCCGAAAAGCTGTCTTCGGCGTGTCTTCTTTCTTTACCTTCACCTGGTGATAGCCTGACCTCAAATCAATCTTTGAAAACACCCTCGCCCCGCTCAACTGGTCGAAAAGATCATCTATCCTCGGCAGCGGGTACTTGTTCTTGATGGTGATATTGTTCAAGGCTCTATAATCAATGCACATGCGCACCGTGCCGTCCTTCTTCGGTACGAACAACACCGGAGCTCCCCATGGTGATGAACTGGATTTGATGAAGCCTTTGTCCTGTAGCTCCTCAACTTGCTTCTTCAGTTCTGCCAGCTCGCTGTTGTTGACTCTATAGACATGTTGTGAAATGGGCTCCGCTCCTGGAACTAAGTCTATAGAGAATTCAACATCTCTGTCTGGCGGCAAGCCTGGCAACTCTTCTGGAAATACATCCAGGAACTCCGCTATCAGAGGATGTGGCAACTCCTCTTCTTCCGCCCTGGCTCCGCAAAATGTGCTCCTGCTCTGTTCCGCTGCTGCTCTGACGACCTCAAACTCCGGCTCTCCTGGTGGTCTAAACAATACTCTGCCTCTATAACAATCTATAGTAGCATGATGCCTGCTCAACCAGTCCATTCCGAGTACAATATCGTACCCCGGAAGTGGCATGACGAGTAAGCTCACGCTCAAGTCTCGGCCTCCTACTGACACTCTCCGGTCCTTGCAGTGATCACGGACTAGGATAATACCTCCACCAGTCATGATCTTGCAAGTCCTAGCTAATGGTTCTGTGTCTAAATGATGTCGAAGTGCATATGATACAGACACAAAACTATGGGAAGCGCCAGAGTCGAATAAGGTAAATGCAGGAATACAATCGAGAAGAACCGAACCTGTGATCAAGTCTCCTGCTGGCTCGATCTCCTCGACTGCCATGGCGTATGCTCGCCCCTGGGGTGCACCTCTCTGCTGCTGATGCTGGGCGAACTTCTGATGTTGTGGTGGAAGTGGTCCCCTCTGTTGTTGGCCTCCTGGTGCGGTAGGCACCCTGCCTGGTCCTCTCTGGGCGGCTGCTCCACCCTGACCTGGACGAGTCCGAATGGTAGGGCAATCCCTCAGTTGATGTGTCGTCGATCCGCAGGACAAACATGAGCCCAATCTATGCCTGCAGATCTCTCTAGTATGTCCCATCTTCCCGCAGTACGCACACTGGATGGCGGGCTGGTTCTGTCTCTGTTGCTGCTGCTGGACCTGCCCTCGGGCTGGTGCCTGATGCTGCTGCTGAAAGGGCCTCTGCTGCTGCTGAAAGTGTGGACGCTTGCCTGGTCCCGCACTACTGTTTGCTCCTCCGGAAACATCGCGTCCCCTCTTGGGCCTGAGGTCCAAGTCATCCTCGGCTACTTGGGCATCCATCAATATGCCCTCGTAGGTAGCTGTGCGACGTCCCGACGTGCGAGACTTGATCTCTCTTGTCAGCCCCTTTCTGAATTTCTGGGCCCTGTCCCCCGGATCTCTAATCATCGATGGCGCAAAGCGGCTCAGGCGGGAAAACTCTGCGGCATATTCGTCGACGGACGAGCTCCCCTGGGCTAAGTCATGGAACTGACTCTCCAAAGCTCCCAGGGCGACATCGGGAAAGAACTTTTCTTTGAAGAGCTCCTTGAAAGCCTCCCAAGTGAGTCCCCCGCGCAAGAGTCTCGGCTCCGTGCGAAACCACGTCAAGGCAATGTCGAACATCTGGCTGCCAGCGACCTCGATCTTGAGCGCCTCTGGAATCTGCGCCAAACGCAAGTTCCTCTCGATGTCCTCTAGCCAATCATCGGCGTAGAGTATCCCTTCTGTCCCCTTGAACTCCCGAGGCATCATCCTCTTGAAGTCCACAATGGTGCCCGGCCTCTGTTGTTGCTGACCAGGTTGTTGCTGCTGCTGAGTGACTCTCTCCACAGCCTGGAGAGCCACTTGGTGAGCATTCTCCATGTTCACCCTCATCATCTCTGTCTGGGCCTGATGTGCCTCAGCCTGCACTCTCTGGGCCTCTGCCGACGTCCTCTGGGCGTCGACCATGCCCTGAATCAAGGCGAACATCTGTGCCCCATCGACGGGCCCACCTCCTGGATGCTGAGCTGGTGGTGGTGGAGGTGGTGGTGCCGTCGTGGCTGTGGGGACCCTCTGAACTGGTGGTGGAGGACCCCCGAATGCTGCAGACACTCCCACATGTACTGGAGATGTAGGAGGTGCTGCTGATGTCTGTCCGGCAGCGCGAGAGGTGGCAGACCTCTCTGAATCTGCTACTCCGAGTCTCTGGGACCTTCTTGGCGGCATCCTGGAGACAGATCGAAAGATTCAATTAAGGCAATAGATATGATATCAAGGAAGGACAGAAAAATTTCTAAAGGAATTAATCATTAAGAATAGTATCATAAGAATCAGAATTCCCTAATTGTGATTTGAGCATATCCTTGGCCTAATTCCTATTTCCTAAAACAGGCTCGTAGGAATACTCTAAGTGAGCACCACTACGATATCGCTCTAATGCGGTTCTAGGACTCGACTACTGACTCGACCTGCATGGGCCACCACTAAAAACGTGTCACGACCCGCACCCGGAATTTGGGCATGAGTCGTGGGTACGTCCAGCCTACGCCGCAGCATCGGCGGTAGAACGCTGTCTAGGTCACAAACATAGTATATCCTGTCAATAGTCTCAACTCCGTACGGAGGACAAAGATAAATAAACCACAATGCTATTTTATACTCAATCACAACTATAACATAATGGCACGATTAGAATTGAAAAGAGTTCTAAATAAAAACCAACCACAATAAGTCCAACTCAATCCTGGGTCTAAATGACCTCACAAAGTCACAATTAAAAATAATACATCTCAGTCTCAGTCTAAAACAAAAATGCTGAAAAGTAATCTAAGGACAGGCTGGTAAGTTCTCCTCTAGGATAGGCACCTCCTCTGGAATTTCTGGAGTGAAATCTCCCTCTATTCCTGGGCCGTAATGAGTAGGGCAAAAGTCCTCCAGGTCCTCTGAAAATATTGTTATCCAGTCAGGATTGGAGCGAAGCACAAGCACTAACAGCAGTTTCATTTAAATTGACAAAATCTATAAACAGTGTAAGAGATACAAGATGGAAATAAAGGCCGAACATGTGAAGTACTAGAGAAAATAAAATAGACAATAGAGCATCTAGCAATGAACAATAAACAGTGAATGCTAGAACAAATGTATCTGAATAAAGATAAAACATCTAGCTAAGTGTTTGAAATATTAGTTTATTATGTGATCGGCTTGGGACTGGATCAGGCTGGTTATATATGATTAGCTATGATTCTTTTAGGTCAGGCTAACCGCATGGTTAGCTATGGTGCATATAATGGTCAGGCTAATCATATATAACAGCTATGGAGCATATAAGTGGTCAGGCCGCACCCGACGTGAGAAGTGGGGTGAGCTATGGTACATATAATGTTTGGATATGATCACACAATCTACTAATAGTTCCCCATCCCCCAGCTAGCACGATGGATTCCAATCACGACTCCTCATGATGGGGATCTAGGGTGCTAACCCGTGTATCCATAGTATCGGAATCAAGTATATAATACACTACAATTTATAGAAGTAATCAATCATGAAAACTGTCAGAGAATGTACTCGCCTGTGGTCCTGAGCAAAATGTGAGGATCGAGGTCCAAAGTTGGATCAAAATGACCTATATATAAGATAGCAATGTTAAAATGGTGTTTGAAAAGATAAAAGTGTTTAGCTAAGTTGAAATGAGGTGTTAGGCCATTTCTAGGTCTAAACTAGGTGTTACTAAGTCAACTCTAGGTTTTTGGTCAAAACTAGTTAATACCTTGCTTCTAGGTTCATACTAGCTAACACTAGCTATTCTAGGTATTTACCTAAGATTCTAAGTGATACTAGCTATTATATAACTACATACTTCATTGATACCTAAATACCTCTTAATCCCACACACCTACAGTCAACTGCACACAGTTGGAGAGGCCTACTTGTTCTACCCATTTCCCTCACTGAACACACCATCCTTAGCCTAGTGTATCTTGCTTATACTAGTGTACCTGCATCCATTTCAGATACTTATACACATTTATGCAAGCTACCTCCCATCTCCTTGATATACTTATACCATACCAATCTAAATCCCACACTACACAAGGCTGATACACTTCCCTAACTCTAATACTCAACTTAACACACATCTAGCTACTACACACCCAGGAATTGGAGAATACGATCTGGGCACACACACAGTTGCTCTACTGCTACACTGCTATGGTTCTCACTTAACTGATACACATTGCACATCTTATCTACACACACTCTCACCTACAGAATTTAATACACACACACTTGTTTAAACAGGGCTGTACACTGGTACCTTACTGCCACAGTGCAAAAACTGCACTGATACTAGTCACTGCACACACACACACTTAATATCTGATTTCCTATTGAAACACACAGGTATTTCCTCTGAGTTACCGATTACCCAGTACATTGAAACCCACACTGCACAGTTTCACCCAACCTCTGACTACACAGCACTTCAGTTGAAAATTGCTGATACAACTATTCTGCACATATAGGTAAACACAGGTATGCTGAAACCAACTCCTCACTGAATTCTCACTACACACACACATGGGTCCTCATACACAGGCACACTCACACCTAATCACACTTATTACCTAGACACACTTAGGCAAGACACACACTTACTAATACTGACTGATACCCATGCTACACAGGTAAATAACTCACACTACTCTCCCTAACTGTCACACATGCACATACTGAATTTGGTTCACATTGATTTAATGCATAGGCACAGCATATACTGGCACACAACCACAGGTAAATATAAGATGCACACACACTCACATGCAGTATCTGCACAGTTACACAGGTACTCACAGACACAATACTGAACAAGGACACACCCTCACACATACACTCTCATACTCACTTACCTCTCACTCACTCACCAGTTATACTGACACTAAAATGCTTAAACACTGGTTTTGAATACTGAACACACACTCAAACACACAGGCAACTTCTCCCTGAGACACCCCTAACACACAGCTATCTAGCACAGGCCCACAGACCTACACATTCACACAGGTATTCACATACAGTCATTAATACACTGACATGAGGATACACCCTAGATTAAACACAGGTAATCATAGACACAGATACTACTACTCATCTACCTCTCCCCCAATATACTGACACAGATATACACATAGGTATATGGGGATACACACACAAACTAACTGCTAATAGCCAACAATACTCGAGCCCCAAATCCTAATTACAGTCGACTACAACTGTGAACCAATATGAAAACCTTACCTGCAACTTAAAGCCACATCTGAAGCCTCCCTAAGCCCATGCAACTGGTGCTTCATGAGGTTCACGAGATTACATTGCAGGGACCATCAACTGAGCAAAATTTCTGATACACACTGAATTTCAATTGCCTATACTGCACAGAATTCTCATTGAATACAAAATACTACACACATATTGGTTCATACATCATCTATGCACTAATACAACCCAGAACTCTCCCCTACACAGAACAACTCCCCCACAGTGTCTGACACCCCGAGACACGGGGCACAAGACACACACTGCAACCACACATAGCACAGAATTCCACCCGACTGCACCCTGTTTTCCCCAAATCTTACTGTGCAGTGAGAAACCCCAAACAAAACCCTAAATCAAGATCTAATCCTACAGGTAGGGGTGTAATCGTATATGAATGCATACTTCAAGATTAGGGTTCACGAAAAATTGGGAATAACAAACGTTGGGACACCTAAACCCTAAAATTTCTTAGGTCTCCATGTAGGATCTACAAAATCGAGATCCAACAGCAAGGGTGGGTTCCTAATGGGCACGAACAACAGAAAACAGGAATTTAATGAAGAAAAATGGGGTTTTTACCTGCAGGGATGGTTTCTTCACTGAGGTTCTTCTTCTTCAAGGCTTCCTGACCCACGTTTCTTGCTTTCCTCGCTTGGAGGAGGAAGATAAAAACCCTAGGGTTAGGATTTCGAAATCTGGAGGTGGGGAGATGTTTCTCTAGATGGAGGCTAGGGTTTCTCTCTCTATATGAAGAACAAGAGGGTTCCTTTTATATATATAGGCCCAGTTAGGGTTTCTAGTGTATGGCCTAGGTTTAACCCCTAGGTTAGGTCATGTAGAACCTAATTAGCTAAGGTTTAGCCAGTCTAGGGTTTGAGGGTTTACCCTAAAATTTGAATTCTAGGGTTTCACTAGAACTGGGTTTACAATTAGAGTTTAGTCATTAGGGTTTGCCCTAATGCATTCTAGGGTTTGACCTAAAATCAAATATCACTAATAATAATATAATTAGTTACAAAACTCAGCAATCAATTAAATACATAATTATTTAAAATAGCTAGATTACACAATTGCCCCTATCTGGAAAAGTGGTAGTGACAAAATTTTTGGACTGTTTTGGTCAGTTTTTCTATCGATTTTCCGGTCAATTTTTCGACCAATCCGGGGCACAAAAACTCGTGCCGCTTGAACAAAAATCTTAGAGGGTCACGTTGTGAGCGCACACGACCAAACCGCTCGCAAAAATAATCAAAATTGAGGGAGATACATCACCTTGAAGATGGACCAAAATTATGGGAGATACATCACCTTGAATTAAATATTATGAATGTCCAAACCACGGTCAAGTATCCTAATAAAATTTTTGAGTTTTATTCGGTTTAAAAATAATCTAAAATAAATACAAAAAGTATAAAATACACACCAAATACCTATTTTTGGGTGAGGGGGTTTACATGTAGAGTTATAGTGTGTGGGAGAGAGTTTCTTGCGAGGGTGGTAGAGTTTTCTATGGGTGATTATAATGTTGTTCTTGGGATGGATTGGTTGAGTACGAAACACGCGATGATAGATTACCATAGTGGCAAGGTTACCTTTTGTGTACCTGATGGGGAGGAGTTCTCATTCTTAAGAGGTGTAGTAGAGTCAACAAAGGTTACAATAATGATGGCAAAGGATGAGGAGGCACAGTTCCCATAGTAGTTTGTGAGTTTTCTGACGTATTTCTCGACGAGTTACCAAGTGTACCACCAGTTAGAGACGTGGAGTTCTATATTGATTTAATCCTGGGAGCAGAGCCAATATCAGAGAGAGGTTACATGATATTACCATCTGAGTTGGAGATCTTGTACTTGATGATTGAGGAGTTGAGAGCCAAGGGATTCATTAGACCTAGTGTATCGTCTTGTGGAGCCCTGTTACTTCTTGTTAAAAAGAATGATGGTTCATCGCGTTTAGTTATTGATTATAGAACACTAATTGTGTCAACCATTAAGAACAAGTATCCCCTGTCCAGGATAGATGACTTATTTGACCAGCTTAGTGGGGCGTAGTGGGGCGACTATATTTTCTAAGATCAATTTACGGTCTGGGTATCATCAGATTAGAGTCAGAGAGCAGGATATACCCAAGACGACGTTCAGATCTAGATATAGTCATTGGGAGTTCCTAGTTATACCATTTGGAGTGACCAATGCATCAGCTATATTCATTTCTCTGATGAATAGGATCTTCATGCCTTACTTAGACCAGTTTGTGATAGTATTTATTGATGATATCTTGGTCTATAGTCAGAGTGAGAAAGAGCATGAGCAACATCTTCGCATAGTCTTCACATTCTTCGAGAGAAGTAGCTTTATGCAAAGTTCAGGAAGTGTGAGTTCTGGCTTGATCGTATCTCATTCTTAGGATATATCATTTCAAGTGGAGGAGTTGAGGTAGATCCCAAGAAAGTGGAGGCTATTGACAGTTGGCCAGTACCCTGGACAACTTTAGATATGCATAGTTTTTTTGGGTCTAGCAGGATACTACAGGCAGTTTGTGGCAGATTTTGCGATAATCTCGGCATCCTTGACATGGCTGAAGTATAAGGATGTGTGCTTTGAGTTGTCAGACGCTTGTCAGACTACTTTCGAGAAGCTCAATCAAAGTTTGATTTTGGCTCTTATTTTGACACTTTCAGTGGGACCAGGTGGATTCTTAGTATATTGTGATGCTATAGAAGTGAGACTAGGGTGTGTTCTTATGAAGCATGGCAGAGCTATAGCTTATGCATCTTGGCAGCTTCGATACCATAAGAAGAGTTATATGATGCATGATCTTCAGTTGGCAGCTGTAGTGTTTGCGCTTAAGCTCTGGAGGCATTACCTATATGGTGATCGTGTAGAGATTTTCACAGACCACAAGGGCTTAAGGTATGTGTTCACACAGAAGAAACTCAACATGTGTCAGAGGAGGTGGCTCAAGTTATTGTCCGACTACGATCTTGACCTTTAGTATCATCCAGGGAAGGCCAATGTCGTAGAAGATGCCTTGAGCATGAGAGGATGAGCTTACTTCTTGACAGAGCAGCGCCATATTTTGGAGGATCTATAGAAGATGGGTATCAAAGTAGTATTATCTAGTGATATCGATTTTATAGCGATTCTGCAGGTTCAGTCTTCTATTGTTGAGAGGATCAGAACAGAGGAGACTTGTGATGTCAGACTTCAGCAGCTCAGAGTAGAGTGCGAGTCAGGACGCAGAACAGAGTTGAGAATTTATGAGGATAAAAATCTCAGGTTTGGGATCCGAATTTATGTGCCGAGAGGAGATTTTCGGCAGGAGATTATGTTAGAGGCCCACAATTCTCAGTACTCAGTGCATCCAGGAGGGACACAAATTTATCAGGATATTTATTAGTACTGCTCGTGGAAAGGTATGAAGAGGGAGATAACTCAGTTCGTTTCTCGATGTTTAGTCTGTCAGCAGGTCAAGGCTGAGCATCAGAGACCGGCCACACTACTTCAGCCTTTATCGATTCTAGAGTGGAAGTGGAACCATATTGCTATGGACTTTGTTCCCGGTCTTCCTAGATCCCCGTCTAGAAGAGATGCTATATGGGTTATAGGGGATCGACTCACGAAGGTTACTCACTTTTTTCTTTCAGAGTGGGCCAGTCTATAGAGCAGCTAGTCGAGATATGAATAAGAAAGATAGTCAGATTGCATGGCTTGCCAGTTAGCATAGTTTTAGATAGAGATTCACGGTTCACGTCTTATTTCTGGCAGATCCTGCAATAGAGTCTAGGTACTAGGTTTAGGTTTAGTTCAGCCTACTATCCAAAGACAGAAGATAGTCCGAGCATACTATTCAGACTTTAGAGGATATGTGTCGAGCTTGTACACTTGACTTCAGTGGGTCTTGGGAGGATCACTTGTATTTAATAGAGTTCTCCTATAACAATAGCTTCTAGGCGAGCTTTCAGATGGCACCCTTCGAGGCTTTGTATAGTAGGAGATTCAGATCACCGTTAGCTTGGGATGACATTGGCAAGAGGCAGATGCTTGGTCCAGAGATGATTGCTCAGTCGGTTAGAGTAATAAGGCAGATTAGTGAGCATCTCAGAGTGGCTCAAGATCGCCAGCGTCATTGGGAAGATCAGCACTGTCATCATCTTGAGTTCTCTGTCGACGACCATGTAATTCTGAGAGTTTTGTCTACCCATAGATTTATTATATTTGGAGTACTGGGAAAGCTTAGTCCCAGATATATAGGCATATTCGATATTCTCGAGCAAGTTGGAGATGTATCATATCGTCTAGTTCTTCCAACATCGCTTCATGAGATACATGACATCTTTTACGTATCTAAGTTGTGCTAGTATATTCCAGAACCGAGCCATATTTTGGATCATTCTGAGTTGGTCGTTGGTACCAACCTATCGTATGAGGAGAGGCCCGTATCTATTTTGGACCAGAGGAAGAATGTTCTCAAGAACCGGACTATCAGGTTAGTTCATGTTTCTTGGGGGTATCACTCACTGGGAGAGTCGACGTGGGAGCGTGAGGACGATATGCGTACTCTTTATCCATTTCTCTTCGACTAGGGAGGTATACTTATTCGTATACCAGTGTCCTATCTTAGCATGTACATGTGATTGATTGTTAGTTTATCTGTTATTTCTGTTATTTTTTACTTTTTGATTTCTTGTTGTTGCACAGGAAATTTTATGCTCATATGAGTTTCTTGTTTATTTTCGATTTCGAGCTAGCTATCTTGGATTTTCTTCTTAGTGATTTTGGATCCTTATAGAAATTTTGCGGACAAAATTTTTCTAAGGAGGGGAGAGTTATGTTACTCGTCTCACAGTATTCAAATTGTATGCGGATACGTATTTTATGCTAGTTATTGCATTTTATTGGATCTTGAGGAAGCTCGAAAATCCTTAAAATTAAAACTTTACTACTCGACCGGCATACCGACGGTATACTACAGTATAGCGATGGTATAATGCCCGATAGATATTTGTTTCACTTTCGAGATATTTTTGAGATATTTTCTCTATAAATAGTACTCAAAATATTTCATTTTCTTCTTTCTCTTTCTCTCTCCTCTCTTCTTTATTTTCTCTCGAGCTTGGAAGCATGGTATTGAGACCTGGAGTGTATTTTCTTAACCCCTTCGTGGTGGAGGACTAGAAGATTAGGCTGGGTGCTCGCGTTAAGCAAGTACATCTCGCCGATTTCGTGAACTTCTTTTACTTTTAGTCATTTTACTTTCTTGGAGCTTGGTTATTGCTTTTTTAGCTTATAGTTATTTTTTATAGTTGTGCATATCATGATTTCTAGCCTAATGACCATCTCAATTTTGTTTTCTGGTAGAATCTTGTTTCGTCCCTTTTTGGTAACTCGGTAACAAAAATGGTACCTTAGTTGTGACCGTGAGATTTAGTCCATATTGTGATATGAGACTTATTCTAGACTTGACTTCCTATTAGACTTGGTTCTGATAATTTTTGGGGTTTGATTTGGGTCCCAAAAATCAGACTTGATTTAACAATGTTTATTCTTGGAAACCGGCATACCAACAGTATATATACTACAATATACCGACGGTATACCGATTTTGATCAACTTGATGTTTGATATTTTTTATGTGAACCCTATCGGCATACCGACGATGTACTGGGTTGTGCCAATGGTATACCAACCTTGCCGACATTGTTATATTTTTTTTTTGGCCGGCATACCGATGGTGTATTGGGTTGTGCCGACTGTATACCAAATTATGAAACTTTGTTTCCAGAAACTTTTTACCTACTTAGAACTGCATACCGACGGTATACTGATTTGTTGGAATCCAAAACTTGCAATATATTTTCTATCTCTAGATCGGTGTACCGACGGTGTACTGGACTGTACCGACGGTATATCTATTATACACTTTCTTTTAGAATTCATGGTTTTTCGTGAATACATGTTGAAACTTTTGGCTTTTGCTTGGACACGCGATGACTTGACCTGATTTGGACATGAACTTATATGGCCTCAGATGACTTGACTAGACTTGACTTGGATTTACTCGATTTTACCCGGCTTTTCCCGGTTACACATGATGACAGGATTGACTAGACAAGACTTGACATGACTTTACACGGCTTTATCGGACTTGACTTAGCATGACTTTGTATGGCTTCATCGGATATGGCTTGACTTGGTATCACTTGGTTTCATCTGGTTGGACAAGGATTCACATGGTTGTATTTGGCTTTACCTGGCTTCATCTGGATTGACATGGCTTCACTTGGCTTTACCTGGCTTCACTTGGTTTCACGTGGCTTAATTTTTGTCGTGGCATACATGAGCCCGGTTGTGTAATGTATATTAAACTTGTTTATATTAATATTAGAACTTGATTTGTCTGCATCATGTCTATGATAAATTTTGTGAAATGCTACACCCGTATTCATACAAGAAACTGCTAGGGGTTAAATAACTAGAGATTCACTTAGTACATGGCTAGGGATTTTTCTAGATTGCATGCAGTCCCGGTTATTCATACTGTTATCTTGAGTAATATCCAATAGTTTATATTGTAGCGTATCTTGAGGAGTATCTATTTGGTTGTGTGTATGGATATCCCGGACGGAGTGCATGGGTATGCGATCAGAAGGAACTTTAGCATCGCATTGCATTATAAAGTTAGTAATTTAAGGATTGTGATAACCCCAGTTAGTTAATGATATCAAGTAGTACTTATGTTATTTGTCGAGATTGATGGTTGATGGATAGTCTAGGCTTCACATGATAACTTTTACATTCAATACTTGTTTTTTCCTTATTGCCTATCAGATCCGGATATGTCTCATTGTAGATTTTATAGTATTTATTATCTTGAGATCTTTTATTTTCAGTCTTTACTTTCCAGTATTTTATTACTTGTGTTATTGGTTTAAGTTCCTAGATTGACTTCCTTTGTGGTACTTGCTATTTGGGGTTCTGACCCCACTGGTTTTGTATGGCCAGATCCAGTAGTAGCACCGGAGGATCTTTCGTACTTTCTTATGGATGGTGGCCACCAGGAACACCAGACCGCTTGAGTGAGTTTTCTTACTTCTCCACCCTGATGTACATTCTATTTTGTGGGCATTTAACCACAGAGCACATGTTTAGCTCATGTTTTAGTTTGATCAGTTAACCTACAGGCATTAGCATTATTAACATATCCTAGGGTTGATCATGTATGAATCATATTCTGGCTAGTTTATTCATTCTGTGTTTACTAGCATCATGATCATCTGTATATTATAGTTTGAGATTCTTTACTATTATAATTTAGCTGATCTTACATCTTGTTATTATTCTTGTTGTTCTTGTGATTGAGATACTAGAGTTGTTTGGACCTAGGCTTGACTGTTGGTTTGTAGTAGTGACCCCTCATGTCTTACAGCTTCACCATATATACGGAGTACCAGAGTGCTCTAAGTATACGTAGCTGGCCTTGTCAGTCCCGTTTTTCAGTATTCTGGTTTTGAAGCGTGATACATTAAAATTCTGGTTGAAATTTGAACAGAATTCAGACCGAACTCGGTCTATGACCAAACTCGGACCGAACTCGGTCCTACATTTTCCAGAATATTAAGATCTGGATGACCCACCTCTATTTTAGAGTTTTGGCTGCTATAAATACCTTGTTATTTCGTGATTCTCCTACAGACCAACGAAAAACCACCTCCTCATTAAAATCCTAATTTCGTCCCTCACCTCAAGGGTCATTTCTTCCCTCTCAATCATTTTGAGGTAAAATCTAAATTTTCCTTTATCCATTTCTCCTAAAAAAAAGTTAGGTGAAACATCTATTTTCAATAATCCTTTATTTTGTCCTATTATGACAAATATTGGAGAATTTGATGGTTTTCTTTTCAGAAACCTAGAAAACTCCAATACATGGTTTAATAATTTTTCTAAACGCAATATATGTTCTGGCAATCCAATTAATTTTCATCAGTACAATGACTTTATTTCTGTTTTTCAAAATTTTTAATTTGAAGAACTTATTGCTACACATTATCATATTTATTTGAATGTTGTTCGCATATTTTAGTATAACATAACATATGACAACAACATCTTTTCTTCAAGAGTACGCGGTATCAATATTGAATTTGATGCCAATAACATGGAAGAAATCTTACGCATACCTGCTGAAGGTGGACCCCTAGTTAATATTACTCAAGTTCAAATTAAAAATAATGTAACTCTGGACACTTTTAAAAACTTACTTTGTGCACCATGTAACTGTCCACCCGGAAGATTTCATGCTAGATATCTGAAAAATTATTTCTTTGAAATGTATCGCATTATTTTTTTAATGTTTCTACCTAAGAAGACTTATTCTGATGAAGTTTCTTACTTAGAAATATCTGTCTTATATCATCTAAATTTTTCTATTCAGTTCAATCTTCCACAGGCTATCATATCCCAAAGGGTTCCATGTCGCAAGAAATAGGTCCATTACTTTACGTCATGTACTTGCCAACTATTTTAAGTTTCTTTGACATTTCTCTTGACATATGTCATTCTCTTGATGAGTCACAATCAGTTAATTGAGTTCGTAGGACAGAGCCCGCATTTCTTTTACCTTATAACTCTTCCTCTAAACTCAAACACACAACCAACTGATTCACCTCCTACTTCTACTAAACCACCTGCTACCTTAGAGTCCATTCTAGGTCTGTTGCGTAATCACATCAAAATGTAAGATGATCGCTATCGTACTTTTGATCACCACTAGACACTTCAGACTCAAACTCTTGGAAATACCCTGATGGATATTCAGTATACACTTTCTTAGCATCCAGTCGGACCATTTTCGATACTCAGAGATCCCAATCGACCAGGCTATCGCATCGATCATGCTTATGTGCAGAGATACTTGGATCCAACCGACGCCTTCTAAAACTCTAATAGATCAGCTGAACCAGACGACAATGAGGATGACCACTAGATGTTACAGTAGATTTTGAAGCTTAAGGCTCAAGTTTTGCTCTACTATGATGTTCTTAGTTCACATCACTTTAGATATTTATTTATGTTTTTTAAATACTTTATATATGCCTTTTGGTTTGAAACTAGTTATTTGAATTCAATAAATGTTATATTATCGACATTTGACATAAACTGTTGGTTCTTATATATTTGTTGTTTTACTCTCTTGTTTCCTTGTTAAACATAATATTCCAACAATTTTGGGGGAGCACGCCATTTCGATTAAATGACAACGAGAGAGAAGAACATGAAACGTGATACTTGACATCGTTGTATCAAATTGCTCCACAAGTTGCGGGAGAGTTGTGAACGTCCAATATTTGCTGTATTTTTCATAGTTTGTCAATAATCAAAATGGGGGAGATTGTTGGCCCATTCGGTCTCAGTCAACTAGATTTTGATAGTTAACTAAACCATTTTTTGATATATCAAAATATGATACAACTGTATACAACAGACGACTTCGACGATGCTGTGACGATTGTGGTTTGTATTACGTCAAGTTGTTTATTTCATGAATGTAATCTTTATTTTATAGAGTATAGGACTTATGTATATCGAGTCGCACTGGCATACTCAAGTCCACTCAAAAAGACTGAAACCTATCCACATACACAAACCCAAATTAAATCAAAACTAGCTCATACAACAACTTAGACCATTCTAGAATTAAGCCAACCAAACTCGGTTTTACTATTTATAGAACATTAGCCAGTTGTGTAATCCTTTAATTTTTAGTTCCAATGTTCAAATTTTTAAATGCTAGGGAACCGAATTCTGGCCGAACTCTATCCCAGGATACCTATAAATAGACATAGATTTTCACATTCTTACTCACTCATCTCTTCTCTATCTTTCTATCCTATAGTGAGCAAACCCTCAGAGCTTAAACCTTTCCATCTTCAAGATCAACTCTCCTTCCTTCTAGTGCCAAGTGCAATCTCGGTTTAGAAGTCTGTCAGAAATGTAAAAGCTTGGCTCAGCAAGTTTTCTCTCTAGCTTTGAAGTCAGCAAGCCTTCATATTAAAGCTTGTGGTTGTAAAAAAATGGCAAGACTTCATATCAAAGCTTGTGATTCACTATTGGGGATTATAGTGGATAAAACTTTGAGCAAGATTTCTCGAAAGTAGACTAGTTCTCTCAGAGGAAAAAAAATGCATCGCGATGTTTGCGTTTACTTTCTCTCAATTTACTGCTATATATATATATATATATATATATATATATGCTTTACATATTACTATTAGTTGGTAGGTGCCTTTACTGTGCATTAATTTTTTAATTGGATAGATTATTTCAATGTACTCTATTCACCTCCACTCTATTCACCCCCTCTAGATAGAAATGACTTACGGTCCTACATAAAAGTAACCACACAGTGAGATATTTATTTTAGTTGTTCTATACCTATCATATGCTTGTAACTTGAACTAAGACAAGATAGAAAGAGCACTATAATAATTTGTATGCTTCACAATAATACCGTATCAATTTGGTTAGTTGGGTTAGCTCGCCCTCACCGGTACATTTTGATGTACTGACCCTCATTGCAACAGCTTCTCCAAGACAAGGCGATGCTGCGAGGAGCTGAGGCTTTACTCCAACCAGTCCATTAAGTTTGATGCGTTCATGTTCATGTTCATATTTTTGAGCGCTTATACAAATCTCTGGGAGCTCGTGCACGTACTCTATGCAGCTCCATGGCAAGGCGATAACTTTGCCCTTATATTTGAAGTTTTAGTATGGGATGTAATATATGGAACATCTATCTCATATTGCGTCCATCTTGTAAGTCTGTATGACACCTATTTACTTTTGAGTCAAGAGTTTATAATAAATATGTTCATTATCAATAAAGAAAACTTTTATTTGTTTCAACGTGTGTTCTTAACTTGTGCACTTTTTTGTTGTGTTTTTATATATATCATTATGCCTAAGCCTTGTGCGAGCGCACCTTAAACTCGTACGACATCATGCCTGGGGGACGATTATCGATTCTGCAAAATCAGAGTATGACATATTGGTATCAGAGCGCGGCTTTAGATCCTTTAACCCTCGTGTCAGAAAAGTTTTTTTGAAAGGACCTTATCCTTCACAGATGAACTAGAGTAAACAGGTAATATACTGGAAGCAATTTTAAATACATAATCGAGCATATATAACAGATAATAGAAAAAATATACAAGATAACTAATTATCAGAATAAAATGAACTAGAGTAAACAGGTAATGTACTGGAATGAAGAACAGGCAATATGGATATCTACAAGTAGAAGAAAGATAGATAAGCTAACTATTGTGCCATAGAGTACAAGTTTATTATGTGATCGGTTTAGTTTGAACATGAATACAATATGGTAACTCGATTACACGTGTGATATGTAATCGACATGTACACTAATACACTTGGGCTTTGTCACGCCCCAGTCCCAAATACGTAGGACTAGGAACACGTAAGCATGCCAGCCGCATGGATATGGCAACTCCAATATATGGAAACCATAACCCATACGTACGCTGTAATATGAATATAAACTCACATGTGGTATAAATAATGTCACAAGTCACAGATATGCTAATCTCATCCACACCACAAGTCATAGAAAAGAAATATTAACTAGAATAAGGAGTCTGAAATATCTAAAATAATAGTCGGGTGGAGACAAATCCACTACCAATGACTATATCCAAAACTAAAATGAGAGAGGAGTATAAAGTCCTCAATGTAAAATAATATGAAGACAGAAGTGCATCAGCTAAAAGAATCCATCGCCAGATAATCAACAATGCTCAGAAGGTAAGATCTCCTCTACAGAAAATAATGCGTCAGGTCCAGGTCCGTACTCCTGCAAATACTCAAGAGCAGATATACCTGGCAGAGGACCAGGTCCTCAGAGGGACGTAACAAGATACAGAAAATATGAGCCAATTTGAATACAGTAAACATGCATATAATTTGAAAATAAATAAGTACGCTGTACAAGACAATCTATATGAATGCAAGTGAGGACAACTTTTTGACGTATGGGCAAGGGTAGGCTACTCGATCTAATCCTCACCACCTCACGCTCGTCCATGAACATCATCAGCCGACATACCTCGGGGGTAGCGACCCTCGGACTCCATCAATCGACATACCTCGGGGGTAGCGACCATCGGACACGACCCACCATAGTGCGTGCTAGTGACTACGGTGTTACCAGAGTGGTTAAAAGCCCATACGCCTAATAATTGTCCTCTATGATACTAAGTGTCAAGTGTGTGTCAACATATCTAATATATAGTAATGACTGAAAGGAAAACTACACATGCCAGAACTATACAGAAATAAAATAAATGAACAGAAATATAAATAGCATGCAAAGTACTGTAAACAATTTGGCAAGGTATCTTGCCTGGCAAGAAGGCTGCAAAATGTAGTGTCCCAATGTCAACACCAAGAGTCAGAAGCTACGGCCTCAGAATGAACGTCTCCGGATGCTGAAATAAACATCACCAACGTTTCCAGAATAAGCAAAATAGCTAAAAAGTACATCCCTTTCGTCCAATTTGGACACATGGGCAAAACGGTAATTTCGGGCAAAAGTGGGGTCCACGTGTGGCCCACTTTGCACCGAAAAGCGTGCTGAGGGTAACAGTCTCTAAATGGGACAAACTATGGGTCAAACAACTCTAAATGTCAATACGAACCCAACGGTATGTCCAAATGTGGATTCCGATGGGCCGAACACAATTTGGTCCAAAAAGTCAACTGTGGGCCCGCCAATTGGCGATCTGGTCAACCGTCTCAGAAATGCGTGAAAATTGGGTCACAGGACCAGCGCGTTACCACGAGTCCAGTGGCACAAGTTCCGTCGCATTCTGACAACCGTGCACAAAATACACGCGAGTTCCACAAAAGTGGCGACACGGGATGTGTCCGCGGATACGGCCTGATTTCGGCGCGCACACGCGTCCAAATCAGTCCCCACGAATTTTCACGTGTCCCGTTATGCTGTGTGCACCATTTGGTACACTTGGCACACGGCGGGGCGGTCCCGTTTGGCGGGGCGCGCTCCGATCTCCAACTTTTGGAAAACCGAAAAAAGTGGGTGCGCGCAGTTTTGTGACGAATATATTTTTGTCCACAGCGACTAATAGCACAAAGTTATAATACAGAAAATAAACTAGGTCATCTAATCTACAGGTATCAAAAAGAATCATCGAATTCGGATCTCTGTGGTGGGAGATACGAACTCGACAATATGGGTGGTCATTCTGGAATTCTGCGATTGCAGAATTCTGTCTGCTCGCGCTAACTTGGGCGCTATTTTTCACCTAGGGGCTCACGTTTTCCGAGGTAGGCTATAAAACAAATATTTGAGAGGGTTGAGGGAAGATCATACCTCTAAAAATGGAACAGCGTTTGGTCGAGCGAGTCAACGGGAATTCACGCCGGAGCGAAGGTGCCTCGAGTGGGAGGCTGCAGTTCGCGATGTCGGCGTCGACGAGATGGTTGGATGGCTTGGGGAGGCTTCTCTGGCTACGGTGACGGCTCTAGATGGGAAGAGGAAGTCTGGGAATATTAGGTTAGGGTTTTGGAGAGTTTATTATATATATATATATATATATATATATGCTATATATTAAGAGAGAGAGGGGGGTGAAGTGGGCGGTCGGGTGAATGAAAAAAAAGGGTCGGGTGAATGGTTAAGTCATTAAGGGGGCGGCCTCTGGGAACTCACTAAGTTGCTGAGACACGAAGAAATTGCCAATTGCTTTGCTATAATACTGGAAAGTAGCAGCATAGTTAATACTTTTATTATATTATTATTATAAATATTATTAAATTAAATTTTTTTTTTCTTTTCCTTTCTTTCTTTCTTTATAAAATATATATACATATATATATATTTGTATATACATATATATATATATACTTATGAGAAAAATTTATAGATTAGGGTATTGCACATCGTTAGGCTAGCAACTGCTCAAGGGGTCTCCTACATGGAATAAATTTCGAAAAATTCCTGATGGTCCCATAAGTCATCTAAGTGCCCGAATACCTAAAATAAAAATTATTAAAAATCTATTTCTCCTATTTAGCACATAATTACCATAATTAAATTATTAATTAATAAAAAAAATAATAAATACGGTTTTTAGAAATAGGGGTTTTACATTCTACCCAACTTACAAAAATTTTGTCCTCGAAATTGATACTAACCCATATTCATAATGATAACTATAACTATTACACTACATTGGTATCTAGTAGGAATCCTAAAACTCATGGTCTGTCATTCTAACACTTTCTCATCTATTGTCCATACACTATTCTATCATCCTCTAACTTGTCTACACTACCCAACTTACAAGAATTCTACTAGTAGCCACATTCTTTGAAGCTATTGACTAGATTGTAAGGCAATTATATTTATTGGGTCGAGAATCTTGGGATACCTGTCTAGAATCTCATAACTATGACTTTTCCCATAACCGTCAAGTATCATAGTCTAATTCTGCCTCGCCACCTGGCCAGTATGGCTGCAAGTAATTCGACTACTCTACCATAATCGTCTGGCGGCAACTGTCGCTACCTCGCCAGCGATTTGTCATAGTCATCAGTTCGTAACAAGTGCCTTCAACTCTTTCCTAGGCATAGTCTAAGTTTTAGGGAACACTTAAGGTCTTGACTAACTATTAGGGGTATGATCTAGCTCAAATGATCTAACAATTACTACTATGCTACATGGTGCTACTTAAGGGTTAAACTACTAAAGAATACAGATATTGCTATAGTGCATATATATATTAAGAACTCATCCTTAGTTATCAAGCATTACTAACACATTTATGTTTAACTAACAAAATAGGGGTGAGGTTGATATCAAACAATTCATAATGGCACGAAAGATATGACTATGATAGGAAGAGTTACGCACGAGATAATGAATGAATATAAAAGGAGAAAATGAGTCACCCAAGAGGGCAAGATAAGGATAGGGAAAGAATACTACTACTGCTACTCACGTTATCCATTAGCATCGCGTGTATGCCATCTGGGTAAAATAGAAATATATCCTTATAACTGCTAGACTACCATATATATAATTCTACAGCTATTTGTGCATCTAAGATCTTGTGTCACAATGGGGTTATGAGTATGCAAAGACAATTATAACTAAAAGGTCGTACCTGTATCTACGGCTTCCTGTGTCTGCTCTCCCATACTGGTCATAATGAGTGCTTGGCCTTGTCCTTGGTTATTCAACTGGGGTCTAGTCCCCTCCATTTGTGCAGACTGTAGAAGCAGTGGTGGGTCCCTTTGGTCTTCTATACTTGAGGGTGTATGTGGTGTTCCTGATTCTAATGTCATAGGTCTCTGGTTCTGTTTAGGACATTCTCGGGCTTGATGGTGACTTGATCCACATAACATGCACAACCCCAATCGACGATGACAGTCTCTTAGAACATGACCTGTCCTTCCACAATAGTGACAAGTACGGAGCTCCTTGGTTGGATATGGTGCAGTACTATCTGATTGCTGGCGTGTCAAAGGGTGTCGAATGGGTCCTCCTTGTTGTATCCTTACTGGTCCCTGATAAATTCTCTGTTGAATTCCGTTTCCCTTGCTGATGGCCTCCTGGATCCTGGCCTCTGTCAATAGCTCGGCATAAGAGATCCGGGACTGGGAGCTAGTATAGTGCTGGAGCTCCTGAGTCAGCCCACGGTGAAACCTCTTAGCCTTCTCCAAGTCATTAGGTATTAGGACTGTGCCATACTTACTGAGACGGCTAAATTCTGCGTCATACTCATCAACCGTCTTGTCCCCTTGCTCTAGATGGAGGAACTGATCGTACAATGCGTCCCTTACAGTATCCGGGAAGTACTTTCTCTCAAAGCATTCCAAAAATTGTTCCCAAGTCTGACGCGTACCCAACTGGCGCTCCATTGATTCCCACCAGTGATGCGCGTTGCCTTCTAACTGAGTCCTCACGCCTATCATCCATAGGTCAGAAGGTAATTGTGATGCCTCTAACAACTTCTTGGTATTGGCAATCCAGTTTGTGGTCTCCTCTGGACTCTCATTACCCTTATATGGCTTAGGGCCCATCTGCACAAAGTCCTTGACTAAACCAATCCGAGCTTGTGGTACTGAAACTAGTGCCTGGTTTGGTGCAGGGACTAGTGCAGCCATTCTCTCAAGCGCTGCCAGAAATTCTAGCCTTTGCTCTGCTGTTTGCTGCCTCTGCTCGGCTGCCTGCTGCCTTTGTTCCTGTATTATCATCTGGAAGAATTGGAACAGCTGTGTCTGGCCATCCTACAGTGCCAGTGGAGCTGGAAATGTCCCATTAGGTATCGTGGAGGTGGTTGATGGAATTTGATTGCTAGTCAGTCCATCCGGTCCGGGAAGAAGAGGTGTCGTTGAGGTCACTCCTAGTGGTTGGTCGTCGTCCCCTGGAGACGTGTTGTCCCTGGTGACGGCATGCCCGTTATGCAAATTCATCTCTCTGCAAGAGATGGACGAAGGATTAAGAAGAGTACATGAATCAAGCAGGATGCAAGAACTTAAGTAGGAAATGTTGGAGGGAAGGTAAGCTATAGTCAAGTGTGGATGAGATCTAAAATTCTAATCCTATGTGCAGGCCCGCTCGGTACAGTGATGTAACCGAAACGGCTAACTCGACCTGCATGGGCCACCACAAAAACATGTCATGCCCCAGTCCCAAATACATAGGACTAGGAACACGTAAGCATGCCAGCCGCATGGATATGGCAACTCCAATATATGGAAACCATAACCCATACGTACGCTGTAATATGAATATAAACTCACATGTGGTATAAATAATGTTACAAGTCACAGATATGCTAATCTCATCCACACCACAAGTCATAGAAAAGAAATACTAACTAGAATAAGGAGTCTGAAATATCTAAAATAATAGTCGGGTGGAGACAAATCCACTACCAATGACTATATCCAAAACTAAAATGAGAGAGGAGTATAAAGTCCTCAATGTAAAATAATATGAAGACAGAAGTGCATCAGCTAAAAGAATCCATCGCCAGATAATCAACAATGCTCAGAAGGTAAGATCTCCTCTACAGAAAATAATGCGTCAGGTCCAGGTCCGTACTCCTGCAAATACTCAAGAGCAGATATACCTGGCAGAGGACCAGGTCCTCAGAGGGACGTAACAAGATACAGAAAATATGAGCCAATTTGAATACAGTAAACATGCATATAATTTGAAAATAAATAAGTACGCTGTACAAGACAATCTATATGAATGCAAGTGAGGACAACTTTTCGACGTATGGGCAAGGGTAGGCTACTCGATCTAATCCTCACCACCTCACGCTCGTCCATGAACATCATCAGCCGACATACCTCGGGGGTAGCGACCCTCGGACTCCATCAATCGACATACCTCGGGGGTAGCGACCATCGGACACGACCCACCATAGTGCATGCTAGTGACTACGGTGTTACCAGAGTGGTTAAAAGCCCATACGCCTAATAATTGTCCTCTATGATACTAAGTGTCAAGTGTGTGTCAACATATCTAATATATAGTAATGACTGAAAGGAAAACTACACATGCCAGAACTATACAGAAATAAAATAAATGAACAGAAATATAAATAGCATGCAAAGTACTGTAAACAATTTGGCAAGGTATCTTGCCTGGCAAGAAGGCTGCAAAATGTAGTGTCCCAATGTCAACACCAAGAGTCAGAAGCTACGGTCTCAGAATGAACGTCTCCGGATGCTGAAATAAACATCACCAACATTTCCAGAATAAGCAAAATAGCTAAAAAGTACATCCCTTTCGTCCAATTTGGACACATGGGCAAAACGGTAATTTCGGGCAAAAGTGGGGTCCACGTGTGGCCCACTTTGCACCGAAAAGCGTGCTGAGGGTAACAGTCTCTAAATGGGACAAACTATGGGTCAAACAACTCTAAATGTCAATACGAACCCAACGGTATGTCCAAATGTGGATTCCGATGGGCCGAACACAATTTGGTCCAAAAAGTCAACTGTGGGCCCGCCAATTGGCGATCTGGTCAACTATCTCAGAAATGCGTGAAAATTGGGTCACAGGACCAGCGCGTTACCACGAGTCCAGTGGCGCAAGTTCCGTCGCATTCTGACAACCGTGCACAAAATACACGCGAGTTCCACAAAAGTGGCGACACGGGATGTCCGCGGATACGGCCTGATTCCGGCGCGCACACGCGTCCAAATCAGTCCCCACGAATTTTTACGTGTCCCGTTATGCTGTGTGCACCATTTGGTACACTTGGCACACGGCGGGGCGGTCCCGTTTGGCGGGGCGCGCTCCGATCTCCAACTTTTGGAAAACCGAAAAAAGTGGGTGCGCGCAGTTTTGTGACGAATATATTTTTGTCCACAGCGACTAATAGCACAAAGTTATAATACAGAAAATAAACTAGGTCATCTAATCTACAGGTATCAAAAAGAATCATCGAATTCGGATCTCTGTGGTGGGAGATACGAACTCGACAATATGGGTGGTCATTCTGGAATTCTGCGATTGCAGAATTCTGTCTGCTCGCGCTGACTTGGGCGCTATTTTTCACCTAGGGGCTCACGTTTTCCGAGATAGGCTATAAAACAAATATTTGAGAGGGTTGAGGGAAGATCATACCTCTGAAAACGGAACAGCGTTTGGTCGAGCGAGTCAACGGGAATTCACGCCGGAGCGAAGGTGCCTCGAGTGGGAGGCTGCAGTTCGCGATGTCGGCGTCGACGAGATGGTTGGATGGCTTGGGGAGGCTTCTCTGGCTGCGGTGACGGCTCTAGATGGGAAGAGGAAGTCTGGGAATATTAGGTTAGGGTTTTGGAGAGTTTATTATATATATATATATATATATATATATATATATATATGCTATATATTAAGAGAGAGAGGGGGGTGAAGTGGGCGGTCGGGTGAATGAAAAAAAAGGGTCGGGTGAATGGTTAAGTCATTAAGGGGGCGGCCTCTGGGAACTCACTAAGTTGCTGAGACACGAAGAAATTGCCAATTGCTTTGCTATAATACTGGAAAGTAGCAGCATAGTTAATACTTTTATTATATTATTATTATAAATATTATTAAATTAAATTTTTTTTTTTCTTTTCCTTTCTTTCTTTCTTTATAAAATATATATACATATATATATATTTGTATATACATATATATATATATATACTTATGAGAAAAATTTATAGATTAGGGTATTGCACATCGTTAGGCTAGCAACTGCTCAAGGGGTCTCCTACATGGAATAAATTCCGAAAAATTCCTGATGGTCCCATAAGTCATCTAAGTGCCCGAATACCTAAAATAAAAATTATTAAAAATCTATTTCTCCTATTTAGCACATAATTACCATAATTAAATTATTAATTAATAAAAAAAAATAATAAATACGGTTTTTAGAAATAGGGGTTTTACAGGCTTGATCACATAACTAACTCCTACTCCCCCATCCCCAACCAATACTAATGGATCCAATCATGATACGTTACGAATACGAATATGGGCACACTGAACATGAGTAGTGTATGTGAACACGAAGTACACAAAAATCAATACCCGATACACAAGATGAAATATATGTGAAGGAGTACCCGCTGAACATGGTAAGGGATAACATCTTCTGACAGGATCCATATAGCACCAGTCCGTGAAACCACTGTGTCAAGATCAAGTATACAGTTCTAAAATATGCGATATATACAATATCATGAAATAAAAACTAACAGAGAGATGTACTCGCCTGTGGTTCAGAGCAACGAATGATTCTCGGGGTCCAAACGGGTGTCGCACGGACTTATATATGAAATTTTATGTTATTTGGGTGTAATGAAGTGATAAATAAGCTAAAATAAATTAAAATAGGATTTCTAGGCCATTACTAGGTCATACCAGTCTAACTAGATCAAACTAGGCTAATACCTTTATTTTAGGTTCATATCTAACTTCTGGGTTGATTACAAGACCATACTAGTTAGTAATAGGCTATACCTAGGTTTCTAAGTCATTACCTTGAATGTATTAGCTAAACTAGCTAATGTTAGGTAATATGATGCTTAATCTACCAAGATCAATACATAAATAACCTATATACTTAGACTAGTTAGTAATACTAGGTAATATGCATATTACCTTATACTAGTTAATACAGTACGATCTATACAAAACTCTATACCATAATACCTTAGTATCAATATATAACTTGATATCTAAACTTTGCTTAATATCTAAACAACACCAACCTATTAACCACCCCAATACTAATTACCTTGGTATCCAAAAATACCTTAACTAACATAAATATCTAGGTATCATATACTAATACTTAACTAATAACCAATACAACCAATACCATTGTGTCTTAAACTTGACACACCCAAGCTATACTCTAGCACTACACCATCACTTGGTGCCACTAAGTATTATGTATATACTTATATATAGAGTTATATACATATCAATAACTTAATAACTATTTTAGTATCATACCCTACACAATATCCAATATAACACGGTTAACACCTAATACCTTGATATCCTCATTTACTATGATACAATTTTTATGTACATATATAATTAACTACTAACACTAACCCACAATACCTATGTACCCAGGTACACCTACTCCATACTTCACTCATGACCCTCTAAGATGCCACTTTACCTATTATCTCACTTAAGGTAACACCTAATATCATTCTCTTCCAAGTATACTCAGTTCACTATGATACACTCCTTACCCAAGTAATAGAGACACCATTCTCAACTAACACAACACTCACTACACAGCCTCACCCGAACTCCTTAGATCCTCAAACAAACATCTGTGCACCAGTACATAAACACAGCTACACTGCACCATAGTCCACCCCTTCAACTCTCCTTCCTGCAGCTGCAAACCAATTGCAACAATTCCACCATGGCCTGCAGACCATTGCACCCAGATTGCACCATAACCGAGCAGTCTCACCTTGCCAGGAATCCCCTTACCTGAACTACACGAGCTCAAGAACACAACCACTACATGAATAAGACTGCACAATAGTGCATGCCTTTGCCACTCCAGTTGCTTATTTGTTATGCTGCTGCCACTCTTGCTCTTATAACAGTGCACGAGTGTGCACTGCTGCTACTACTTCCACCTTCCCTCACAACATAGTAGCAGTATCAAGTGCTACATTCTCCCTGTGATCTGGTAAACCTCCTCCTCAACACACAGTCACTTATACACAGCAAGTAGCATACTTACACCCAGGTATCACCCGATCCTACACATCACATATACCACTCAAAGAGCATACACTATAGACTCACAATATATATATATATATATATATATATATATATATATATATATATATATATATATATATATATATATCTTGAGTAATATATATATATATATATATATATATATATATATATATATATAGCACACACACAAGAGGACCATTACATCAAACACTTTGAGTGCGTAGTTGTAGTACTCAAGATACATGTCCAACTAAAGTGTCAAAAACTCTAATTCTCCACATATAAAATTTATGTAAACTAAATACATCATAACACAACTAAAGTAACTTGCTAGAATGAGAATTAAGAAATAATTTCACAAAACACTCAAATAGGGCCCCGTGTCGCACCGTATCCCAAAATTCTACGATATGGTTGATGTGTACCATATGTGGACACGTACCTAGTTCCACAATCTTAATCTAAGTCTAATTAGATCTAATTGGTCTCATGACACACAATTGATGTGTCAATCTCGTAATTCTTCCAACATGCACACAAAATACCACATAGAACCCACAATACATAGCCAATTAGCCTAGAACTTGTTCCTATAGGTAATCCTATGCCATGGGGTCATTCCTAATGATTAAATACATTATTAAGAAGCTATAATAAAAGAAAATTTCAGAAATTACCAATTGGGAGATGGATTCCCAATGAAAATAAAATTGGACACGATTCAGACACGATCTCTAGCTCCAAAGCTCCTCCTCCTTGTGCTCCTTGCTTCTCCAAGCTCCAAGAGTGAATAATTTGAGAAAAAAATGGAGGTGAATTGAGTAGAAAATAATAGAGAGAAAATAGAAAATTGGGGATCTAGAATTTGGAATTAAAATACAATGAATGAAAATAAGAGAGAGAGAGAGAGAGAGAGAGAGAGAGAGAGAGAGAGAGAGAGGCTTTGTATGGCCGACCCCTCTACCCACTTCTCCAAGTTACATGCTAAGGTCCAAGTTACCCTTACATGGTGAGTTATGAGAAATAATTAAGGGTGGGTATTTTTGGAAGTCTCTAACTAATTGTAATTAAACTAACTCTCCTTAATTAAATAGTGAAAATGACTAATGGGCTTGGGTCCAAGTTGGGCTCAAGTGGTCATGACAAGTCTAAATAGGTCCATGTGTGTCAAGTCTAAATATTGGTCTAGTCTCTCTAACTAAACTAAATAGCACAAGTCTCTAACTAAATAACTAATACTAGTCACAATTAATTATGGCTTAACCTAATTAGATAATTAATATAATTATCACATTAATATTCAATAATATATTCTTAAAATTAAATATCCATGCCAAATTACCAAACTACCCCTAGCAGAAAAATTGAGGGTGATAGCAAAGGAGAAGGAAGTGACAACCTTCGACTTTGCCGACTTCAAGAAGGTCTATAATATAACTTTTTGCGAGACCAAAGTCTCCGTCGTGGCTCTATATTGGCTAGTCGAGCTTAAAGAGCACTTTAAATTCCTTGAAGTACTCGAAGACAAGCGAGTCACGTGTAGCCAACTACATCTCCTTTTGAATGCACATGACTGGAGGGACATGCACTGAAGATCTCTTTCAGTAAATTATGAAGACGATATGTCCTGGGATACCTTTCATAGTGCGTTCGAAGAGGAGTTCATACCCCACCATTCGTTGTCAAATGGAGAACAAATTTGTGTAGCTTCGACAAGGCAACATGACAATGAAGTAGTATACCGTAGAATTCAACCAGCTCGCCAAGTTTGCTAGCTCTTACCTACCTAAAGTGGCGAGTTATGCTAAACGATTCGAAGGAGGCTGGCGACCTACCATACACGCACACGTAGTCGTCCTCCAGAATCAGTCGATGCAAAATTCCTCAACCACACCCTTACCCTCGAACTGCACTATCATTCCATTGCTGTCAGTACTGTGCATTCTTTCCATCACAAGCGCTCTAACAACATGGGAGGACAAAATGCTTCAAAGAGTGCAAACAATGACGGTCACAAGGGTCCCAACCCGAGAGGGAATCCCAGACAATTCTGTAACTTCTATAATTTTTTGGGGCACACTATTAGCGATTGTTGTCGTAAGAACGGGTTATGCTATATTTGTGTTGATCAAGGACACTTATCTATTCACTGTCTAGGCCCTCCTCGCCTTCCTCAAAAACCACATCCAGCTCACGTGCCTCAATCAAATCGAGCTGCACCTCCACAGGATCAACATCATGCCCAAGGCCGGGTATACGGTATGACTCGGGAGGAGGCGTTCGCCTAGGACACCATAGTATCAGGTATATTACTTTTCAACAATACCCCTGCTGGAGTACTCTTTGATTCAGGTGTCACATATAGTTTTATCTCGACAAATTTTACCATGAAACATAAATTAGCCATGATATCATTAGGCCTAAAGCTTAGCGTCAATACCCGTCAGGCATGGATTTGCCTGCTCGCTCATTCTATCATGACGGCTATATTTGAATCGGAGGAAGGAATTGGTCATTCGATGCGATAGTCCTAGATATCAAGGATTACGACATCATCTTGGGAATGGACTGTCTTGGCGCTTGCTCGACCACCATTGATTGCGTAGAAAAAAAAGTTGTGTTTTACCTACCCGGTAAGACCGAATCTTGCGATACGTGCAGTCCAACATCGAGTGCATCGAATGCCTGCATGGTAATTTCTGTAATGTCTGTTCGGTAGATGACACATTCAGGCTGCTAAGGGTACTTAGCATTCGTTCGAGACACTCGATAAGATTGCACAAACGTAGAGCATGCTTCCGTTGTGGCAAAATTTCCTGACATATTTTCAGATGAGTTGCCCGACATACCACCCGATCGAAAGATAGAATTCACATAGACACATTTCTACATACTCGAACGATTTAAAATCTATAATTTCTAAAGCTTCATACTGAATGGCTCCGGCAGAACTAAGAGAGCTTAAGGTCCATATTCAAGAATTGCTCGATCGAGGGTATATTCGTCTAGACGTGTCTCCATGGGGTATGTATGTGCTGTTCGTAAAGAAGAAGGATGGCTTGTTGCAGCTCTGCATAGACTATCACGAGCTGAACAAGGCTACCATTCAAAACAAGTACACCCTTCCCAGAATTGATGACCTCTTCGATCAACTACAAGGTGCGTTAGTATTCTCTAAAATCGATCTTCGTTTGGGTTACCATCAATTCAAGATCAAGCCAGACGACGTGCCAAAGTCAGCATTTCGTACTCGCTATAGCCACTATGAGTTTTTGGTGATGCCATTCGGACAGACGAACGCCCCTGCTGCCTTCATGGATCTAATAAATAGAGTATTTTGGTCGTACCTCGACAAGTTTGTAGTAGTATTCATTGATGATATCTTGGTGTATTTGAAGAACAGGGAGGAACACACAGAGCATTTACGGTCGTGCTTCAAAAACTTTGAGACAACAAGCTATACGCGAAACTGAGCACACACGAGTTTTGGATGAGCAGTGTATCTTTCCTCGGGCACATCATTTCTGTGAAAGAAATTTCAATCAATCCAAAGAAAATTAAAGCCATCTTCGAATGGAAGCAATCTACATCAGTAAATGAAATTCGAAGCTTTCTCGGGTTAGCGGGCTACTATAGCCAATTTATCAATGAATTTTCTAAGATCTAATCGCCTCTAGCTCGCCTCATTCAGAAGGGAGTCGCATTCTATTGGTCCGTCGACCGCAAAACATCGTTCTAGGGGTTAAAGCGGTGCCTTGTCTCAGCTCTAATACTTGCATTACCAGATGACAATATGGGATTCCAAATCTTTAGTGAAGCATTATATCAGAGCTTGGAAGCGGTGCTCATGCAATAAAATAAAGTAATAGCCTTTTCTTCGAGACAATTAAAGCTGCATGAGTGCAACTACCCTACACATGAATTAGAACTTGCGACGATGGTGTTTGCGTTGAAATTATGGTGGCATTATCTCTATTGCATTGTTTACCAAACTTTTACAAATCATCAAGGCCTCAAGTATCTCTTCACCCAAATGGACTTGAACCTACGACAACTACGTTAGCTATAATTGTTTAAAGACTACGACTTGATGATTAACTATACCCTAGGCAAGGGAAATATTATAGCGGACGCTCTGAGCCAAGTATTTACGGAATCCCTATCAATCAATAACAGGTTACAAAAAGAGTTAGAGAGCATGGGCATCGAACACTGAATTCGATATCGGCGAGGATCGATCGGGAGAGCACTGGCTTTGTTATGCCTTGAGCCGAACCTGTTCGATAAAGTCAAATTCGTTCAGAACGATGAACCATTCCTGATGAAGATATGTGAGCAAATTTTAGCAGGAAAGGTGACTGACTGTGCGGTGGACGAAAGCAAAAAGATATGGGTGAAGGAAAGACTATGCATCCCTAATGATTCAGAATTCAGAAAGAAAATTCTGACTTAAGCCAACAATGCAGCCAATATCATCCATCTTGGAAGCACGAAGATGTATCAAGACCTTCACAAGATTTTTTGGTGGCACGGCATGAAGAAGGATGTGGCACACTTCGTATCGCAATATATGACCTATCAGAGGGTGAAAGAAGAGCACCAGAGGCCGGGCGAGGAGATGTAGAACCTTGCTATTCTGAAGTAGAAATATGAGCTTAATTGCGTGGATTTTGTTGTTGGCCTAACGAAGACTCAACAGAGGAATGATATCGTCTGGTGATAGCCGACCGATTAACCAAGTCAGCATACTTTATCCTATCAAAGTTGCTTGGAGCGTCATTCACCTCGCTCAGATTTACCTTGATGAAATAGTTCATCTGTATGGAGTTTCAGCATCCATCATCTCGGATCGAGATAGGCAATTTTTGTCATATTTCTAGGATAGCCTTCATTCATCCATGGAGACCAAGTTGAAGTTTAGCTTAACCTATCATCCTCAGACCGATGGCTAGACCGAACGAGTGAATCAATCAAAGACATGCTACGATTTTGTACGATTTATTCAAATTCAAGTTGGGACGTTCATAGACAACTGGCAAAATTCACATATAACAGTTATCAATCTAGCATCCAAATGGCTCCGTACTAGGCATTATATGGGCAGAAGTACAGGTCATCGATCTGTTGGGACAAAGTTGGGGAACTTCAAGTTTTTGGCCTAGAACTAGTTGAGCAAATAGTTCAGAAGATTCTCTTGATCCGTGACAGGTTAAAGATGGCTCAGAGTAGACAAAAAAATTATGCCAACTCCCATCGAAGACCCCTCGATTTTGGAGTAGGCGACCATGTGTTTCTTAATGTCTAGCATATACAAAGATTTACGAGATTCAGAGTGAATGGGAAGCTAAGTCCAAGATTTGTAGGCCCATTCGAAATACTCAAGCGATTCACCCCAGTTGCCTACCAAATCTTATTGCCACAAGTCCTGTCAGACATGCATGATATCTTCCATGTATCACTGCTTAGGAAGTACGTGCATAACCTGAGCCACATAGTAGATATTGTCCAATTGAATCTGCAGACAGAATTATCGTATATCGAAGAGCCCGTTCAGATCTTGGATCGGAAAGAAAAGCAGCTCCAAAATTGTTCTGTCCCGCTTGTGCGCGTACTCAGGCAAAATCATGCGGTCGAGGAGTCGACCTGGAAACTCGAATCAGATATGAAGAAAAAAATTTCCATTATTTTTTTACTATTAGTTTTTATTCCAAAGTTTTGAGGATAAAACTTTTTATTAGTTAGTTAAGATGTAGTGTCCTGTTCTCCCCTTCCGGGGAGCGCGACTAAGGAAAACTTCGATATCAGTTGATCAGGACATATTGAATCAAGATTATTTTTTCGTTATGGATTGGTTTCTTCGAAATCAAGTCCCACATTCAATGGATCGTATCTCGAGGAATGACTCAGTGGCAGAGTCGTGAGAGACCTTTTCGTTACATTAGTTTTCGTTGCACGTTTTAGATGCCGCTTGTTTGCTTTTTCTTTAATTTTATGATTTGCATTTTCTTGAACAATTTTGATTGATTTCATTGTCTTCGTTATTTAAACTTTATACTTCATATCGAACTCTGGGAGACCGAGGCAAGGAGATATTGATTATTTGTTAATGCGTGCAGGTGATCGAGTAGGCGACGCACGAATGGAGTCCTGAAGATCGATCTCCCCATTCTCTTTGACGATTCACCAATTTGTGAGTGGCCTTACTCTCGATTAGCTGGCTCCTCTTCCAGTTCTTCACTCTTAATAATCTGACTCATGCATTTTGATCAACGATACCATAATAACTAAAAGATACCAAGATATAAATAAAAATAGACTTGAAAAACTAGATAATTGTCGACAAAATGTGAATAATTACACTATTGCATGCTAGTTTATCTTTGAATGTGTATTTATTATGTTTCAATTGTAGCTAGAAAGTATTCTTCTTTTATTGTGCTATGTGTAGAATACTTTACTATGTGATTCACTTGAATAGGAAGACTATGTTATTCAGATCATGCCATGTGCTTATTTCATGATTTATGTTGTCTTGAACTGCTTCGTTTGTTAAATTAGTTTCTAGACGTCGCTCGGTCATGAATAACTTGTGCACAAGGATATTCGGGTTTCTACAAATGGTCGTTGGGGTATTGGGACCGATCCGATCCGGACAGAACAGTAGGATAGTTGTTTGTATCGGGTGGAATGGCGTGCAGCAAGGCCCGCTACCTGCGTTGTACCCTATTTTTATTTATAAACTATAAATTGTACAATATTGCTTGTGGTGTAAGTGAACTATGTGATTGCATTTAATTGTTCAAGATAACGATGTATTCTTAGCAGGGAAGAATATGGTAAGTCTTGTGTAGGTGGATGCGTCGATAGCAGGTAGAAGTCACCACACATTGATGCATTTATTTTAGTTGTTTTATACCTATCATATGATTGTAACTTGAACTAAGACAAGATAGAAAGACTATAATAATAATTTGTATGCTTCACATAAATACTGTGTCGATTTGGTTAGTTGGGTTAGCTCATCCTCAGTGGTACATTTCGATGTACTGATCCTCATTGCAACAGGTTCTCAGAGCCAAGGCAATGCTGCGAGAAGCTGAGGTTTTACTCCAACCAATCCATTAAGTTTGGCGTGCTCGTGTTCGTATTTTTGGAGCGCTTGTATAAATCTTCGGGAGCTCGTGCACATACTCTATGTAGCTCCGTAGCAAGGTGATAGCTTCGCCCGAAGGTCTATTATCTTTGAAGTTTTAGTATGGGATGTAATGTATGGAACAACTATCTTATTTTGTGTCCATCTTGTAAGCCCGCACGCTACCCATTTACTTTTGAGTCATGAGTTTGTAACATAGATGTTCATTATCAATAAAGAGAAATTTTCTTAGTTTATGTGGGAACTCTAATTTTTATATAAGTTTATTATGGTAATTAGTAATTTATATATTTTTACTAATTTATTCAATTTAAATAATTATTTGATAATTTACTGAACTATAGATATCTTTTACCTTGGTTTGCAGATATTGAGTACAACACTAGACCTTACCTTTCAACCAACTTTTCATACTAGATTTAGACGAGCCAAATAAGGCTCATGCATTGACTGTCACACATAAATTCTCATTCTCTTGTTTCATTTTGGTCGTAAAACTTACACGGCACAAATACGAGAAATTTGCACATTTAGCACCTTTATCTTTGCGTACAATTTTAATGCGCAACACCAACCCGTTTCTTACAACTAACTTAGTAAACTAAAGCCTAACTCAATCAACTATTTCCATGACAAGGGTGTCACATTTATTTAAACCCATACATGCTCCATAAACTTTGCATGGTTCAAATCCTAGGTTTTAAATTCTAATTTACCATTTTAGGAAATTGCACCTTTGCATATCTTTGTGCACCTTAATTAAATTTAATTAAATAATTATATAATGAGTCCAATGATCATTAGAGTCCTAGAAAGTCATAATGGGCCCATAAACATACCACTATATTGGATCAAACCCAACTCAACAACCAACACACAAAGCCGACACAAACTTGTAAATATAGAAGAAACCCTATCCTCTACCAAGCCCTAGCCTCCCTCTCCTATTCCTTGGCCGACCACAGCAGTTTCCCCTTCCCTTTTAACATATTCTCTTCCTCCGCTTCCTCATGACCCGCCCCACAAGCCCCAAGGCCGATCACCATGGTCGGCCTCCACCCAAACAACCCCCAAGCAGCCCACCAGGTGCAGCAGTAGTATGTTACTGTAAAAAGTAGCCAAACCCCCCTTAAAACTCAATTTTATTCATCTATTTTCTGTCCCTTAGTTCCCCATCAAGTTTGGAAAAGTGTGTAGATCGTTTGGTACTCCAAAAGCCCGTAGTTGCAAAAAAGGTCACCGTCGTAATCTCATTCGTGTAAGTTTTCCAACGTTGATTCTTTTCCTATTTTTCTATGAATAAAACCTTTTGTAAACCCATGTGAATGATAGATGATGCTCAAAAATATTTCTATGCATGATAAACCATAATTTAATGTGAAAAATACCCCAAGTTGATGTACATCCATGACATGAGTACGTTGTACCATGACTAGTTGTTGTTCAATGATTGTTGCCATATTACATATATAATAAAATTCCAGAAATTAATATATTATTATTCCAAAAATTAATATACTATTATCATAGAATTTTAATGAAAATATGTTTTGACCTTTATTTTAATATTTAATTATGTTTTGATACAAATATGATGGTCGCATGCATGTACTACGTGTCGAAGTTGTTATGAATAAACTAGTTGTCGCCGTTGAGACTTTTTGCATGCAATGATGATGGTTTAGTAATTTCAACTAATTATAAATAATTTCAAAATATTAAACATAATTGTTTTAGTATTATATGATGTTAACATACGTGTTAGAGAGGTTCCATGCATGTATAGGTAGGATTAGAAGAAAATATATAAAAGTAAGTACATATTAGATAATGCACTTATATTACTTCAGAACCAAATAAATAAAGGTCATCCATATAATGTTAAATATTAATTTTATACTTGTATATGTTTTATTGATTAGGCCTTAGATTAAGACTTGAGAGCAACTTTGGGACCGCAGGCATGATACCTTGCCAAACTTTGTACAATTTATTTACATGCATGTTTTTCTATTATTTTCATTTATACTTGTCTCTTCTTATTGTCTTGTCATATTTTATTTACATATTCATTCCTTGTCACATGTTTTGATCATTAGTTGTGTTATGTATGCTCACATATGTCATCTCCAATAGTTGTGTCGTATAATTAGTTACTTGTATGTGGTTCGACTTGATCCTTAGCTTTTAGATGATCATTATTAGGAGTTAGCTATTGACCACTCTCGATCGGTGGGCACACACCGTGACACGATATAGAACCTCTATAGATTGCTAGACACGCACTGTGATGCTCTTTATAGGACCGTTAGGCACGTACCGTGACGTGGTTATGATATCCTATTTAGCCACTACTAGTAGCACTATTTCTTTTCACGTGTCACAATTTATATCTTTATTTCTTGATCCTGACATTTGCATGTTTAATTACTATTACTTATTGGCATGATCCTTTTGTATCTTGTTATGTCCCACTGAGGACTTGGATTTGTTCTCCAAATTTGACAGACGAGGAGTACCCGCAGATTTATGGACCAACAACAAATAGTGGTACGACAGCAGATAATGGCCTTACAATTGGTTAGTTTATTTTTAGCATGGAAAGTTTTATTTTTCATCTACTAGTAGTAGATTTGTCTCCACCAGACATCTTTTAAATTATTGATGAATTTGAACCTTTCGTATTTACACTAAACGTTATCTATTTGATTTAGTTGATATTTATTTGTTGTGGATGAGATATATATTTCTTGTGGAGATTTAGTTATACATGTGACTTGTGATAATTATATACCACGTATGAGCTATTGCTCATATACATACAGGTTATGTATGTATTCTAAGGTTCCATACATTAGAGTAGCCTACGTATACATATTGCTGGCATAGTTGCGTATCCTAGTCCAACGTATTTTGGGACTGGGGCGTGACATATTTTTGTGGTGGCCCATACATGTCAGTTAGCTATTTCGGTTACTTTATTTTACAGAGCAGGCCTACAAATAGGATTAGAGTTAGAATCTCATCCATATGCCTTTACACATTTTTGACCTTTATATTGACTTAAAATTGATTTTCTTGACATGCATCTTATCTAGATTTTTGTTCAATGCTAATGATTCATTATGTATGCAGTAAAATAGATTCACAGAATGAACACGCGACTCCCATGGATACCCCAACAACTATAATCGTGACTAAGATCGATGGGACACCACCACCACTTAGAGGTCCATCCACTTAATAAAGTGATTAGCCACATCCACACACATTGAGGATCTAAAGAGATAATATTCTACTACCTCCGTAGTTCATTTCACATATGACACATGCACCACCTTTAGTTCCCCACTTATGCCCTACTTGCCTTTTCCCCAATTGGAGCAACCGATGGACGTTAAGCAGATGTTCCAAATATTATACGGTATGATTCAGGCACAACAATTGGTTCAGCAGCAGGCCAAGCAGTGCCAGGCCAAGTCCTTGAGGGAGAGCATCGTGACGACCTTAGAGCAGGCGACACCACCAGCACATCAGCTAGTGACGGAATCTATCAAGGATTTCTGTTAACTAAAGCCCGTACCATTATCCGGCACAGAGGATCCCACTGAGGTACACGAGTGGCTCACCAACATTCAGTACTAGTTGGAAGCCGTCGAGCTCCCTAGAGAGACATGGATGACCGTCGTCAGGATGCAGTTAATCAACAATGCCCATCACTGGTGGCTCACTGAGGAACAGAGACTCGGACCAGATTGTGTCACCTGGGATGAGTTCTCCAGACTCTTCCAGGAGACGTACATACCATCCACTGTCCGTGCAGTACTTCAGGACAAGTTTATACACCTCACTTAGGGTAGAATGACCTTGGAAGGGTACAACGCGAAGTTTCTTCGTTTAAGTCATTTCATACCTACTTTGATCCAGACTACGAAAGAGAAGGCTGAGAAGTTCTATGACGTCCTGAATATTGAGATACAGAAGTTGATTGGACCAGTTGTCCCTACTTTCTACACTGATGTTCTCCTAGCAGCACGACACATTGATCACATCAAAAAGGAGGCCAGCCAAAAATGCCCACATGTAGCAGTGACACCGGTATGACTCCATTCGGGAGGACCCGAGAGATGAACCCTAGCACATCAACAACGCGGGCAGCCCTATACCATATTCCAAAGCTTTCGATCTGTCAATACTGTGGAAGAAGTGGACACGTCCAAGAAAATTTTTGTCGAAGATTAAGATTTTATTTGTGTTGTGGTTTCGATCAGCACCAAGTCCTAAATTGTCCGAAGAAACGTTCTAAAGGACCAGCACAGCCACTACTAACTCAACTGGCAGCTCGTGCACCACTACAATGTGGACAAGCTTTTGCCATGACTATTGAGGATACGACGTGTCATGCCCCGGTCCCAAAATATCGAGGGACTAGCCATGTGGCAATGGCCAGCAGCACACACCGATGGACAAACCCAATTTAATGGATCCATTGGGGCGTACTTAAGCTGTAATACAACAATAAGGGTCTACTAATCTCATCCACAGAATAAATATATTAATATCAACAAAAGGAAACAATATCATCATCAAATCACAAGTAAATCAATCGGGGGACAACCCGATAACAAGTCTGATACAATTGTCAAGATACAGAAATAAAGATAACAACTACAAATACTGAGTATGGATAAAACATATACTCAGAAGATATCCTCGGGGATCACTAGTCTACTGGATCTGGTACTGCTCCAGCGCCTGCTCCTGTTCCGGCTTCTGCTCCTGCTAATGCTCATGTCCCGTATACCTCGGGGTAGATATCCTCTGCTAACCCTGGGGACACAATTCGGATCCAGGTCCTCAGCGGATATAGCAAGGTACAAAATAACTCATGCCAAAATAAATACAGTGCAATAATAAATGAAACAAATAGGGTAAACTATATAACCAGCTAAGTGATATGCAATATAAGAGCATCACTAAAACTCAGGCTGAGACCACTACAAGCTCAGTGTCGGGGAGCTAGTAGCGGTAATATCACGTAATGTGTCAAGCTTGATTTTAGAGTGTTGAGCACCGCATTAATAAGGGTTTATATATATAGTCAGCCTGTAGTCTGTGTGTCTCTCCCAACCCAATGTAATCACACGTCTCATGTCCATGTCATGCGAGATCATATCTAATGTAGCAAGTCATATAACATCTAAGCAAAAGAATATGTCATGAAACCTGTAACCTATACAGAATCACCATGAATATCTCAGGAAGATTCTATCTCATGAATAGTGTCAGGTGTCCTGGGTTATGACGTACTTGGTAAGTCAAGCACGAGAATGTATAGGGTCTCGATATCCATGTCTAGGTGACGTTACACAACTCCGCGTACGATGTTGGCACCCGAATATTAATCGGACGCTAAGTAAAGTCACACGGTCCTAGGTTAAGCATGTAAAACAATTAATTAAGTCAAAGAAATAAGTAATAAAACTGCAAGTTTGGCAAGGTACACTTGCTTGGGGTTCCGGCTCCAACTGTAGCTCTGGTCTTAGTGGGATTTGCAGGTATTCCTTCGATTGCTGAAATAAATATCACTATCAGGTTCAAAAAATATCAAATAGCTAGAAACGCCTGTCCTTGAGTCCAATTTGGATACAGGGACAAAAATGACAGTTTCTGGTCAAAGCGGAGTCCAAATGTGGGCCGCTTCGCACCGAAAAATGTGTCAGAACCAATGTTCTCCAAATTTGTCAAACTAAGTGTCAACAAGTCCAGAACGATGATACGAATCCAACGGAACATCCAGAATTGGATTTCAGTGAGTCGATCACAAAATCGCACGTCAAGTGGAGCCGCGGGGCCCACGATACGCGATTTTGTAAACTTTCTCAGAATCGAACCAAACTTGGGTCACAAGACCAGCGTATTGCTACGAGTCCGATGGCGCAAGTTTTATTTCGATCTGACATGTGTACACAAATCTAAAACTTGTTCGGGAACAGGCCCGATACGGGGAGTTTTCGACGGATACGCATTGATTTCGGTGTGCACGCACATCCAAATCAACTTTCGCAAAATTCCACATGTTCGTATCAACGGTGCGCACCTTTCGGTGAACCGCACGCGACCAAGTCGTCCTATTTGGCGGGGCGCACTCAGTTCCAGGGAAAAACAGGATGTTAATTTTTCTATTTTTGGATCGCAGATCGCGATCGCCACAGGACGCGACACACCAAGCGGGTTGCACGGGCATCGAGAGGGTTACGCAGGGTTCGTGCCACAACAGACGGAACGGAAAACGGGGCAGCAAGGAGAGAGAAAAGGCTACCTGAACAGGGCTTCATAGAAACTGAGAATTCTCGTATCCGCGAGGCGACACGACACACTACGACTAGGGTTAGGTTTCAGACGGGCTCGCCGGAGCTACTACGGCCGGAGAAGGCGGAGGCGGTGCGGCTCTTCGGCTCGTCGGTACGTCCCGGAGCTGGAGGCGGCACTGGCGGCTCAGGCGGTGCTCTGCTGGAGGTGGCTGGTGCTCGGGGCTACCGCTGTGGTGGAGGAGAGTAGGAGGAGGAGGCCAGTGGGAAACAGCTGGGGTGCTGCGGGGCTGAGGGCAGAGGCGCTCGGGCGGCGGGTGAGAGAGGGTGGCTGAGCGGCTGGAGGGTGATGGTGGATCTGGAGGAGGAAGGCGGAGAGGGGTCTGCTCGGGGTTGAGAGGCGGAGGACGGCGAGGCTACGGTGGTGGTTTGGTGGTGGAGGCGGCGGGGAGAGGCGGGTTTATATAGGGCGAGGAGCTGGGCGATTACGGGCGGAGGAGGCGGGGGTCGTAATGGGCGAAGGAGCCGGGGTGAAACGGCCGCGGGGAAGGCGACAGCGGTTACGGGCGGCGGTCGGATTCGTAACGGCCAACGAAGTCGGGGGGGGGAACGGTTACTGTAGCTGTAACTGTTGAAACGGGTCGGGTTATGGGTTGCTGGGTCGGGTTCAATCTGAATCCGACCCGATCCGCTAGGAGGTGGGGTCGGGTTTCGGGTTCGGGTTTCGGATCCGGTTTTGGGTCCGACCCGACCCGACTCGCTAGGGATTTGGGTCCGGTCTGGGTTGGTTTAGGATTGGTTGGTTTTGTTCACTAAACCGGTTGGTTCAGTAATAAATCGGGTTTATTTTAGGGTTTAATTAAAACTTAGTTTTTAGGTCTTTAAAAATATTTTCGGGGTCCAATAAAATCCAGGAAAATTATCCTATGTCTAATTTTTTATTTTACACCTAAAAATATTATTTTTATAATATTTTAATATTATTTAACATCATTTAAAAATCATTTAATTGCAAAATACCTTAATTTTAGTTAATTAAAAATCCTAAAAAAATCTAGAAAAATTTAGGAAAATTGATTTTAAAATTCATGAAAATTCAGGGGGTTTACAATCTACCCCCTTAAGAGGATTACGTCCTCGCAATCAAAGAATAAACGGTCAACAGAGATGACACGGTTACAAGCATTGTTCGATGTACATCACTGTCAAGAGTCATAATTCATTAGATTCAAAGGATGAGGGTTTTAAGCAAAATACATAGGGAAAATCATTTTCCTAAGCAATACAATTTCCAGAGTGAAGGAAATCAAGAAAACAATAGTTTTAGAAAAACTAGGTTATCACTTATAAAACATACTAGGTTATTAATTATTAGCAAGTTCAAAATTACCAGGTTAAGGCTAAGGTCACGAACCAATAGGCACGAACTAAAGCAATACTAGATAAGATAGCTACGAAAACTTATGCGCATTAGCTACTCCACGAGTCTGCATGTCCTCCAAGGTCATCGCGAAAGCTTGTCCGCGTCCTTGTGGTCGATTCATTTGCTGCTGGTGAGCCTGATGGAAGAGTAGTGCCAGGGGTATCAAAGGTGGCCTCGGATGATACCCTCCTAGAGGTGGTATGACTCCTTCAACTCCCGTTTGCGGTGCTTCCAATGCTGGATAGGCTGGCCTCGGTACTAGTAAATCTTGTTGGTTAACCATTGGTGCTCCTTCTTGACACTCAAGGCATTCCCTCACTAAATGCTGACTAGATCCGCAAGCTAAATATAATCTTCTTTTGCGTCTGCACTCGTTCTCAATATGGCTTCGCTTGCGACAATATTGACAGACATACAGTATTTGCGGAGATGCTCCGGATGGCTGGTGTATGTGTAGTCTTTTTGCAACTTCTTCCTGTGGTGCTCTGGCTGGTGCTGATGTGGCTGGTTGATGAATCATCAATGCTTTCTCTCGACGTTCAGGGCAATCCCTTACCGAATGTTGTTTTGATCCGCAAGCTAGACATAATCCCAATCTGAGTCAGCATTTTTTAGCGAGATGGCCTACCTTGCCACAGTTGTGACAAGTAGGAAGGACTAGTGCTAGTGGTGTAGATGCTCTCTGTGGTGGATTCATCTATGGTCGCTTTGCAACTCTTTTCTATTGTTCTTGATCTGGTGCTAATGCATACGACCGCTTCTTGTTGGACTCTATCCTTGTGGTGCACTCCATTGGTCATGCTGCAGCAAGAACGTCCGTTGCAATGGTGCTGATTAACTTTCTTAGCTCAGAGTTAAGTCTGTAAATGATCTCCTCCGTTTGGCTTGGCTGGGCTTCTTCATGAACCTTCCAATAGGCTTGCATCATTGCATAGAACATTTGAAACATCTGTTGCCCGTCCATAGCTTGCCCTTGTAGGAATACGGGCATTGGTGGAGTGAACTGCGTCGAGGGTGGAATGTCTTCTTGCTGGTTTCTCGGGGCATGCTGATTCACTTGACTGCTTTAGTGTGCTGATTGACCTCCATCCACTAGTGTTACTTCATCTTCGTTGGTTACCACAGCATCTCATGGTGATCTTGTAGGAGTCTCATCGTTTGCTCGTGGATCCATTACTTTGCATTTAAAATAAACAATAAGAGGCGCACAAGAATCAAGGTAGGATGCAAGTCAAGAGATTAATTTGAATCCGATATAGATATCAAGAACGATTCAAGCAAGTGGATGAGATCTTTAAAACTTATCCTATTCTTACTGCAGGCTTGCTCGGTCCCTAAGTTGAAACTGAATAATTTAGTCGTTGACCTGCATGGGCCACCACAAAAACCCTATCACACCCCGGTCCCAAAATATCGAGGGACTAGTCACGTAGCAATGGCCAGCAGCACACACCGATGGACAAACCCAATTTAATGGATCCATCGGGGCATACTTAAGCTGTAATACAACAATAAGGGTCTACTATTCTCATCCACAGAATGAATATAAATATATCAATATCAACAAAAGGAAACAATATCATCATCAAATCACAAGTAAATCAATCGGGGAACAACCCGATAACAAGTCTGATACAATTGTCAAGATACAGAAATAAAGATAACAACTGCAAATACTGAGTATGGATAAAGTATATACTTAGAAAATATCCTCGAGGATCACTCGTCTACTGGATCTGGTAGTACTCCAGCGCCTGCTCCTGTTCCGGCTTCTGCTCCTGCTAATGCTCCTGTCCCATATACCACGAGGTAGATATCCTCTGCTATCCCTGGGGACATAATCCGGATCCAGGTCCTTAGGGGACATACCAAGGTACAAAACAACTCATGCCAAAATAGGGTAAACTATATAACCAACTAAGTGATATGCAATATGAGAGCATCACTAATACTCAGGTTGAGACCACTACAAGCTCAGTGTCGGGGAGCCGGTAGCGGTAATATCACGTAATGGGTCAAGCTCGAATTTAGAGTCTTAAGCACCGCATTAATAAGGGTTTATATATATAGTCAGCATGTAGTCTGTGTGTCTCTCCCCACCCAATGTAATCACACGTCTCATATCCATGTCACGCGAGATCATATCTAATACAGCAAGTCATATAACATCTAAGCAAAAGAATACGTCATAAAACCTGTAACCTATACAGAATCACCATGAATATCTCAGGAAGATTCTGTCTTATAAATAGTGTCAGGTGTCCTGGGTTATGACGTACTTGGTAAGTCAAGCACGAGAATGTATAGGGTGTCGATATCCATTTCTAGGTGACGTTACATAACTCCGCGTACGATGTTGGCACCCAAAAATTAATCGGACGCTAAGTAAAGTCACACGGTCCTAGGTTAAGCATGTACAATAATTAATTAAGTCAAAGAAATAAGTAACAAAACTGCAAGTTTGGCAAGGTACATTTGCCTGGAGTTCTGGCTCCAACTGTAGCTCTGGTCTCAATAGAATTTGTAGGTATTCCTTCAATTGCTGAAATAAACATCACCATCAGGTTCAGAAAATATCAAATAGCTAGAAACGCCTGTCCTTGAGTCCAATTTGGACACAGGGGCAAAAATGACAGTTTCTGGTCAAAGCGGGGTCCACATGTGGGCCATTTCGTACCGAAAAATGTGTCAGAACCAATATTCTCCAAATTCGTCAAACTAAGTGTCAACAAGTCCAGAACGATGATACGAACCCATTCCCAACTTCCAGAATTGGATTTCGGTAAGCCGATCACAAAATCGTCCGTCAAGTGGAGCCGCGGGGCCCACGATACGCGATTTTGTCAACGTTCTCATAATCGGACCAGCGTATTGCTACGAGTCCGATGGCGCAAGTTTCGTTTTGATCCGACGTGTGTACACAAAGTTACAATTTATTCGAGAATAGGGCCGATACGGGGCGTTGTCGATGGATACGCGTTGATTCCGGTGTGCACGCACATCCAAATCAACTTCCGCAAAATTCTACACGTCCGTATCAACGGCGCGCACCTTTCGGTGAAGACCACATGCGACCAAGTCGTCCTGCTATAAACTGCTGTATGCTTCCCCTTGTACTGTGGTAGCTGCACACTGCTCAGTTATGCTCCCCCTTGCTGTGCTAGCACAGAGCTGCACACTGTTCTCCCTTCAGTTGATCACTCAAATAACCATACTTGAAGGTAGTAGTGAGTATCAGTGCATGTACTGTATTTAACGATGAGTAAATATGCTAGGACTAGGAGTATCAGTGCATGTACTGTATTTAACGATGAGTATATACTTGAAGGTAATTGTATATTCATTTTTGCTGCAAAAGTATCTAGAAATGGATATCAATTACTATCTGCGTCATCGTTCATAGATGTACAACCGTCATCCTGATGACATGTGCGGTATACAGGATGAATTCATTAAGGGTGTATAGCAGTTCATGCAGTTCGCCAAGGCGTTCCCTCAGTATATGGATGGTACCAAAATTAAGTGTCCGTGTGTGAGATGTCGCAACTTGAAATATCATCTAGAAGTGGAAGTCACATATTATTCATACTCGAAGGGTTTCACGCCGAATTACTATCAGTGGATCGCGCACGGAGAACTTGTGTCTTTAGCATCGGAATCGGAGCCTTATGTGGAGCCGTATATGGATGTCCATGACCACGCTGCTTATGACGACGGGTGGGTAAACATGGTTTTAATGTGGCGGGGCCAAGTTTCGATTCGGACAATCATGATACAGTTAAGGAGGCACCGAATACCGATGCTACAAAGTTCATGGAGTTGTTGGAGAATGCAAGGACTCCATCATATCCTGGTTGTGAAGATCATTCACCGTTGGAGGTTGTTACAAGATTGTTGAGCATCAAGTCCAATTTTAACACGTCGCAAGAATGCTATAACCGACTGATGGATTTGATTATAAAGATCTTACCAGAGGATGGAAAGTTGCCTAAAGACTTCTACCGATCTAAGAGGATGGTGAGATCGCTCTGGATGGGATATGAAAAAATTGATGCATGTCATAATGGGTGCATGTTGTACTACAAAGACGACAAGGATGAAGATGCGTGCAGATTCTGTGGTGCTGAACGCTACAAGGCTACTAGAAGAGGAAAGTCTGTCGGTACAAAGAAGCCTACCAATTCGATGCACTACTTTCCAGTATTCGTGTTGGCCTGTGACCGTCACTCTGTACAATCTACCGCCTTGGATGTGCATGAAGACTCCGTATATGTTCCTAACCGTTATTATCCCTGGTTTGAACAATCCGAAGAGGAACATCAATGTACATTTACAGCCTTTGATAGATAAGTTGAATCAGCTGTGGGAAGTAGGTGCCAACACGTACGATGTTTCGAGAAAGCAGAATTTTCAGATGAGGGCAACACTTATGGGGACCATCAACGACTTTCTGACATATAGAATATTATCGGGATAGAGCACTCATAGTCGTCTCTTATGTCTGTATTGCATGGACCGTACTAAAGATTTCTATTTGAAACATGGAGGCAAACCATGCTTCTTTAATTATCATCGACAATTTCTGTCGAAGGATCATCCGTACCGGAGGAACAAGAATATTTTTCGTGCGGGCGTTATGGAGAAGGCCAATCAACCGCCAAGGTGGCCCGGATACACAATATGGGAAGGGTAAAAGATTTACTAAGAGCTATCGAAGAGCCAGCTAAGGGGTACAAGTGTGACAAATTTTGTCGCACCCATAACTAGACGAAGAGGAGTATATTCTGGAATTTGCCATATTGGAGCACCAATCTGATCAGACATAACCTTGATGTCATACATATCGATAAGAATGTGTTTGAAAACATAATTAATACTGTAATAGAGGTAAAGGGGAAGACGAAAGAAAATCCGAAGGCCATGTTGGACTTAGAAGAAATATGTAGATGTCCTGCGTTGCACTTTATAGAGGAGGGGAATAGAAAGTTAAAGCAGCCTAAGTCAGTTTTCTCACTGGAGAAGGAGGATAAAGGGAGACTTTGTAGGTGGATTCAGGGTCTAAAATTTCCAGACGGGTACGTGTCAAACTTGAGAAGATGAGTCGACCTCAAAGAGAATAAACTGGCGGGTATGAAGAGCCACAATTGTCACGTATTCATGGAGAGGTTAATTTTGATTGCATTTTGGCAATTCTTACCACAGGTCATTTGGGATCCATTGGCAGATCTCAGCATATTCTTCAGAGATCTTTGTTCTACTAAGTTGCTCGTCGATTGTCACGCCCCAGTCCCAAAATATCGAGGGACTAGACACGTGGCAATGGCCAGCAGAACACACCGATGGGCAACCCAATTTAATGGACCCATCAGGGTATACTTAAGCTGTAATACAACAATAAGGGTCTACTAATCTCATCCACAGAAATGAATATATCAATATCAACAAAACAAAATATAATCATCTGATAGTCACAAGTAAATAAATCGAGGAACAACCCGATAACAAGTCTGATACAATTATTCATTAAACAAGAATTTTAATAGCATCAAAGACTGAGTATAGAAGAAACATATACTCAGGAGAAATCCTCGGCAATCACCTCGTCCTCGGTTCCTGGTTCTGCTCCAATGTATGTACATGTTCCTGCTTCTGCTCCTGCTAATGCTCCGATCCCGTATACCTCGGGATAGATCTCATTTGCTAATCCTGGGGACATAATCCGGATCCAGGTCCTCAGGAGACATAGTAAGGTACAAGAATAGATCATGCCAAAAATAATGCAGTGCAATAATAAATGAAACAATAAGGTAAACTATGTAACCATCTATGTGATATGCAAGATGAGAGCATCACTAGAACTCAGGCTGAGACTACTAAAAGCTCGGTGTCGGGGAACCGGTAGCAGAGATATCATGCAGTTGTCTAGCTCAGAGAGAGACTACGACGCCGTCATAATATAATCAACCTGTAGCCTGTGTGTCTCTCCCCACCCAATGTAATCACACGTCTCATGTCCATGACACGCAAGATCATATCTAATGCAGCAAGTCATATAATATCTAAGCAAAAGAATATGTCATGAAACCTGTAACCTATACAGAATCACCATTAATATCTCAAGAAGATTTTGTCTCATTAATAGTGTCAGGTGTCCTGAGGTATAACGTACTTGATAATGCAAGTACGAGAATGTATAGGGTCTCGATATCCATGTCTAGGTGATATTACACAACTCTGCGTACAATATTGACATCCAAATATTATTCGGTCGCTAAGTAATGTCACACGATCCTAGGTTAAGCATGTACAATATATGAATAAATCAAGACAACAATATAAAGCAGGTACTGAAAGTTTTGGCAAGGTACACTTGCCTGGGGTTCTGACTCCAACTATAGCTCTGGTACCAGTGGGATTTGCAGGTACTCCTCCGGTTGCTGAAATAGACATCACATCAGACATAGAAGATATCAAATAGCTAGAATTACCTGTCCTTGAGTCCAATTTGGACACAAAGACAAAAATGATAGTTTCTGGTCAAAGCGGGGTCCACATGTGGGCCGTTTTGCACCGAAAAATGTGTCAGAGACAATATTCTCTAAATTTGTCAAACTTAGTGTCAACAAGTCCAGAACGATGATACGAACCCAACGGAATCTCTAGAACTGGATTCGGATAAGCCGATCACAAAATCGCCCGTCAAGTGGAGCCGCGGGGCCCACGATACGTGATTTTGTCAACGTTCTCAGAATTAAACCAAACTTGTGTCAAAGGACCAGCGTATTGCTACGAGTCCATTGGCGCAAGTTTTGTTTCGATCTGACATGTGTACACAAAGTTACAACGAGTTCTAGAACATGGCCGATACGGGGCGTTGTCGACGGATACGCGTTGATTTCGGTGTGCACGCACATCCAAATCAACTTCCATGAAGTCCTACAAGTCCGTATCAACGGCACGCACCTTTCGGTGAAGTTCGCACATGACCAAGTCATCCTGTTTGGCGGAGCACACTCAGTTCCGGGGAAAAGCAGAGTGAATATTTTTCTAATTTTGGATCGCAGTTCACGATCGCCACAGGACGCGACACACCGAACGGGTTACACGGGCATCGAGAGGGTAATGCAGGGTTCGCATCATAGCAGACGGAACAAGAAATGGGTAGTGAGGAGAGAGAAATGGCTACCTGAATAGGGCTCCAAAAAGGGCTGAAAATACTCTTGTCCGCGAAACGGTGCGACACGACACAGCGGCTAGGGTTCCGGCCACTGCACTGTGCTGCGGCTGGGGGGCCGGGGCTTCGCCGGAGGAGGAGGATGCTCGCCGAGGTCGTCAGCGCTGGGGAAGTTCGACGGAGCTGGCCGAGGACGGCGCTGGTGGGGTGCTCAGGCGGAGGCGGACCACTACTGCTGCTGCTGCCGGCGAGGTCGAGGCGGAGGCGGGCCGCTGCTGTTGCTGCCAGGCTGGGACAGAGGAGGGAGGTGGAGGTGAAGGAGAGATAGGGAAGGCCGAAGGACGGAGGACAACTGTGGCTCGTCGGGGAATTTAAGGGAGGAGAAGGGCCGTGCGGTTGCGGAGTAGGCGGAGCGGCGCCGGGGTGCGGGGGAGCCGACGGTTGCGGGAGCGGGAAGGTCGAGCGACGCGGGGACGCAAAGTGGTGGCTGGCGGAGGACGGCTGCCGGGGAGACGAGGGGTTCGTCGGGTTAGGGATTAGGGTTTACGGGTTAGCGGGTCCGGGTCGGGTCGGCGGTGGATGGGATCCGACCCGATCCGATAGGTAAAGGGTACGGGTTCGGGTTTCGGGTTTCGGGTCGGGTTTAGATCCGACCTAACCCGCTAGGGTTAGGGTTAGTTTAGGCTCTGGTTCAGCATGGTTCGGTTTGATTTGGTTCACAAATATACCGGGTTTATTTGGGTTTAATTTGGTTTAATAATTAATTAGTTTTTAGGTCTTTAAAAATGTTTCCGGGGTCCAATAAATTCTAAGAAAATTACCCTATGTCTAATATTTTATTTTACACCTAAAAATATTATTTTTATAATATTTAAATAATGATTAATATTATTTAAATTTTGTTTAAATCCAAATTACCTTGATTTAAATTAGTTTAAAATTACAGAAAATTTTAAAAAATTGTGAAATATTGATTTTAAAAATTCTTAAAAAATCAGGGGGTTTACATCGATCTAGAAAAGCAAGAGAAGGACATTACAGTAACACTATGTAAGCTCGAGAAGGTATTTTCTTCTGGATTCTTCGACTCTATGGAGCATTTGCCAATTCATCTTTCCTATGAGGCATATGTTGGTGGTCCTGTCGGTTATCGGTGGATGTACCCCTTCGAGCGACATCTGAATTACCTAAAGAGAAAGGTAAAAAATAAGGCACGGATTGAGGGCTCTATTTGTGAAGCTTATGTTCTCGAGGAGATTACAAACTTTTGCTCGACGTATTTCAAACCTCATGTTGCTACTAATAGAACGAGAGCTCCGAGAAACAACGACGGATATCAGGAATCTAATGATGCGATACTCAAAGTAATCAATGCGTCCGGAAAGCCTTCGGAGAAAATGAAGAAGAGATATTTGAAAGACGATAAGCTAAGGGCTGCTCAGTTGTATATATTACTCAATTGTGATGAGGATGAAGTGGAGAAGCTAGAGGGGTAAGTAATTAATACGTCCACGTTTACATCATCTCAATATAATAGTATGAGCTACTATTATGCTACTAATCAACGGTTGCTTCGTTGTTTTTTAGCACATATAATGATGAGTTGAGGTCGATTAGACCCTACAAAATAGACAAAGAAGTAGAACACGAAATGAGATGCCATTTTTCTTCTTGGTTGAGCGCATATGTAAGGAGCTTGGTAATTACTTTTTCTTTCTACACTTGCATAATAAATAACTTACTATCGCTACTTTGGTATAGGTCGATCGTCTAATAATACTCGAGACTGAATCTATTAGAACTCTAGCCAAGGGACCAATTACTACCGTCAAAATATGGCCAAGTTTCTGTGTGAATGGGTTTAGATTCAAGTCAACAAATGCTTCGATCAGAGACAACTTTCTGGATCTTAATTCCACAAAAAATAGTTATTTGTGTATCAAATCTTTGAACTACAAAGACGTCAATCCAAGCAATGATTTCTTTGACATCTTACGAGAGATTATGGAGTTGACATATAATTATGGCACAAAACCTACTAAGATCGTGCTATTCTAGTGTGAATGGTTTGATCCGATCCAATATCAACGTTGGAAAATTGACAAGCATGGCCTTGTGGATATAAACTACAAGCGTAGATATCAAGGCTACGAACCATTTGTCCTATCAAGTCAGGCTCAGCTCGTGTACTTCACAACTTATCCTAGACATATTGGTGGGCAGTATGCAAGACTAAAGCTAGAAATACCTTTGACATTGACAAAATAGCTTATCAGGAGGACGAGCTACCTCTTGTAACAAATATTGTAGAGGTGGACTCAACGGAAGCTACTCATTACACGAGTAATAATGTAGAAATATCCAAAGAGGAAGATGAAGACGAAGACGAAGTAGATGAAAGTAAAGATGAGGAGGAAGAGAAAGAGGAGGACGAGGATGGCGAACAAGATGAATTTTTTGAAGATGATTGAAAATAAAATATTTTGCCTGTAGAATGTACTATATTTTGACTGTAGAATATACTATTTTGACGAAGATATGTATTATATTTTGACTGTAGAATGTACTATCCATTTAGACTTGTGATACCACTAGTTATTTACTGTACAATTCTATGAATGTTGTGAGATATGCATAACATTTTGACTATAGAATGTACTATATATTTGTGTATTTTTTATTCATCATATGTTGTTATCAGGTATGACAGGACGACGCGGAGGGTTTGGCAGGTCCCGAGGTTGACGGAGTACTCCTCCGGTACTGCCAACTATTGGTTCTGGATCATCGTCGCCTAATACGCCAGTATATCGATCAGTCACATCTCCGACTGCGATGACGTTACGTGGCATCACTCCTGGGACGAGTAGTTCCAGGCCTGTTAGTACTCCCTCATCCAGCGTTCCTCCTGCTGACGGAACCATGAAGATAGATGAGCATATGGAGGAGGTCTAGCCGACGTTGTCCGAACATCAACTAGATCCTCCATGCGCACCTCCGAAGGAGACGAGGACATAGATTTGGGCCGACGCTACAAAGTAAGTCAATTAGATGGTTTAGCATCATATATATCGTATATTTCTTTATTCATCATATATTGACTTTTTCGATAAAAATAATTATCTCTATATTGATATCGTCCCTCGTCGGTACAGAGACGCCTGGGCCTCTTTCTGAGGAACAACTATGGTGGCCCTTGGATCAACTACTCTGAAGCTCCAGAGGAGAGGAAGGCATTCTGGTTTGCGCACTTCAAGGAAAAGTATATTATATAAATCCACTAATTTATGCATATTATATAACTTACTAAATTATTTATTGTAGCAAACGTATTTCTATCCTCCGTACCGGGCTGAGTTGATCGGGCAGATATTTCCTGCCGTTGCCGCCAAGCTTATCCATGATGCTCTGGAGGACCAGAAGGCTCATGATCGCGTTGGAAAATTAATCCAAGGTTAGATCACGCCTGAGCAGTGGACTACGATGAGGGCTCTATTCAACGATCCGAGGTACAAGGAAAGGTCTGAGAAGGCCAAGGCGGCTAGACGGAAGGCAGCAAAGTGGTGTGGTGGCTCGATTTCGATGACGAAACATTTCTGTCGTTTGGTATTTTTTATTTCTGATATATTATTTTAATCCAAGTACGATAAAATGGTAGTAGAAAAAAATGTTTAATTTTAGTACTAAATAATATATTTTTAACAAGTACAGAGGGTTGAGGATGCAAACATGGTGACTGTCTTCCTGGTCACCCATCGAAAGGGCAAAAATCTTATTGATGAGAGGGCCTCGCAGACCTATGTAAATATTACTTTACTTTGTGTTAATTTTAATATAACTTAGGTAATTATCGAGTATCCAAACTTTTTTTGGCCGAGTATCTTAGGCTGCATGAGCTGGCGACTGCTAGTGCACCTATAACGGGAGAGGCTGGTACTTCCTCGCAACCCTCTCCAGCTCCGTCGGCGAACGAGCTATGTGTGACCGCCGCTGGTGGTCTCCAGAGGGGTACGTACTACGGTATGGGATCCTATGACGCCCTTGTTGCGATGCAGTCATCTAGGGCCTCCCCGACAAGTGTGCATTCCACACAGCCCTCGCAGTCGCAGGCCCAAGTCCAGAAGGCCGTTTACCGTCAAATTGTGTCTCTCCGTGACCAGTTGCTGCGAAGGATAAAGGAGCAGCCCCTGTCCCAGCCGTAGGCGGACGATGCGACACCCATCACACGATTTGATATGCTCGAGTGCAGCATCATGGAGCTCCAAGATTTGACAGCTGATCTTAGAGCATCGATAGATAGCAGCGTGACGGGGCTACATGCATCACAGCTGTCCATGGGCGAGAGGCTGACGATGATGCAGGATTCAATGGTTCATAGCAGTACGAGGCTGTTATCTACCATGGATTCATACAACCAGCGACTAGCAAAGTTGGAGTGGATACATCCTCCTGGTGCGCCTACATCGACACAGACTCCACTGACGTCACTGCCTTCTCCATCGACATCGGTTTAATTTCACGGGAGCAATATGATATGTTCTTATCCTTCAAGCGCGCCGGTGGTCATCCTTCTACAGATCCGCAGTAGTCCTAGTTAGGACCGTTTATTGATTATTTGTGTTTCAGGCCTATGATATTTGGTCATTTATGAATATTTTTTATTTTTGAGGCATTCAGACATTATTTCTTGTATTATTTAGGATGAGGCTTTCATACTCAGTTGTGTGGATATTTGTTGTATTCTTTACGACGATATTTTCTCCTAATTCGGTTTATAATCTCAATGTTTTGTTTTCTTCAAATTTATTATATTATTCATATTAAATATATATGTTAATTTATCGGTGTTGAGTGTTCAATCGAAGGGGGTCGGAGAACCCAGCAAATTCAATGGAGGGTTGTTCCGGGTCTATTTGTACAAATTGTGAATTCATAAACTGCAGAAAGAATAGTTTGGAAATAATTGTTTGATGATAAACAAAAGAATGAAAACAGGGTTTATACGAAACCCTTTCTTTATTTACAAACACGAAAAAAGAGAGTACAATTAATCCTATACGAGGATATTAAGTACAATAAAAATAATTCTTGGGAAAAATTGCTATAGGAGTCTGATCTGCGGTCGATCACTTTGTCCCTTGACACAATGACGAAGAAGTGTTGTAGAAGAAGAAGCCTCTGAAATTGCAGGAGGGATTGAATTCTTGCTGCCAAAGTCTGATCTTGGTTTCTCATCGATCTTTTTGACCCTCTTTTTTCGATCCTTTTCTCCTGTGACCAGAGGTCTCTATTTATAGAGATCAGTCACAGTAATTGTCCAGTCGGCGTAGAAGCCAGACTGTGGAGAGAAAAATACTCTTTACGCGGCGGTTATAATAACTGCTACCCACGTCTGAATGATCTCCTGAATCCGCATGTGACGCGTGTCCCATTATGAGGTAACGCATATAACTGCTTCTCGAAGATCACGGCATGCAAGCCACGTAGGTAACTGCCCCTCGGGTAGAGATGGTTGGCGTAAAAGCCAAATAGCTGTCTTGTTGGCGTAAAAGCCAAATAGTTGTATAATAGGTAAACAACGTAAAGATAGCCAATTATTCTTCCTGACTGAGGTCTTGAGCGTATTCAGGGCCAAATAGCCTTATCACGTACCTTTACAAATATAGCCTGAGTTGGCGTATTTCGAGGAGATAGCATACGGCGTACTCCTATAGTTGAAAATAGCCTGGTTGGCATATTTCGAGGAGATAACATACGACATGCTCCTATAGTTGAAAATAGCCTGGTTGGCGTAAAATGCCAGGATGGTGACATGAGCGTATTAGCCCTAGTTTTAGCTCTCTCAGTTATTAAAAATAGAACAAAAACTCGTACATTAAATGCAGAGATATGCCCCCATCTCGTGCATTAACTGCAGAGATATGCCTCGAATTCTGTACGAAGAATAGCTTTTGACGTGGCGTCTGATTTTGTCTCATCTTGAGTGTAAAAACTCATCTCTGCCTATGTAAAATAGGCAGCGTATTTCTTGAATGCGTAGAAATGACTTTTATCAAGGATATGTTACTAAACGACAGTCTGGGCCTCTGTACTGAATCATCATTACAGTCATCCTCTCGATCGTCGTACAGTACTCTTTGTCAGGAGTCAGGTTTACTGGTTTGTCTGACAGGTTCATTCGAGGAATACGAAGAGTTCTTCGTACAATTTTACGCTACATTAAAAGCAAACGTATTTTACACCGGAGGGAGGTGTAGCAACCTTTTTACGCCAAAATGGCCTTTGAATGCTGCTTTACGCGGACTGTTCTAGAGCTCTATTTTATGCTAAATAGCGTTGAAGCTCTGATGTACGCTAATAGCTCTGAAGTCATGTTTTACGCCACATATCGCTGAAGCTCTGTTTTACGTGGGCTTCATGCATGTTGGGGGTTTTAAGCGTATAAGTCCCTAGCGTATTTTCATGCTTCTACAAGACCCCCTTCAAAATTTTCAAATTCCTCGTAATTTGAAATACTTTGAATGATGCATGAAACGGTCAAATTTGACTCGTTCTGCGAGGCTAATTTTTTGGCAATATTTAAGAAGTTGTTGGGATTTGGATATGTTCTCTTCTGCCTATATAAAGGCTAGTGAATGAACCTGTTATTCCATAATCCCTTCATCACACAGATGGCCGCTGAGATTCATTGGGCTGATCTGAGAAAGAAGAAGATTATGCTCTTCCAGCATGTAAAGAGCCGTAAAAGAAGGCATCTTCGAGCAAATATCCTCTGCAACGATGGATCATGAAAGGATATCATAGCTTCCTTTGCTCGAGATAATCAGCAATTTCATATGGCGATTCGTCCAGGAGAGAGGAAGGGTCTCATTCGACCACACAGCTTGCTAGCTGTATTTTCCCCTATCATGAAGCTGGACGCATGTAGGTAGCTTGGCCCTGTCTTCCAGTATTGTGTTGGGTCACAATTCTAGGGCGTGGCTGCCATGGCGTATGGAGGGGGGTTTGAATAATTCAAACAAGCCCAGTTTTGTATCCTCTCGCCATTTACCATTTTCTTGTTCATCGGCCGAAGAAGCCGATGAAGTGCCGCAGAAGAAGAAAAAGATCTGCATCAATATGAGAACCCGACGCAATAGATTTCCATCGAGATCTTGAATATTAATAAAAATCCTTTGTAAAACGGATTTCCATCATATGTAATCATGATCTTGAATATTAATGAAAAATTCTTTTGTAAAAAATGGATTTCCATCATATGTAATCATGATTAATAGACTTGTCTTCTTTTACGCATTGCTGATTTGCCATATTTGCTGTGAGGAAGTTTGATAATGTGCAGCTTCAACGCGTCTGAGAAATTTTACACTGACTCTGATAAACGCTTATCCGGTCATGTCCCGTCTTTTACACGTAACGAACGATGCGTAAAAAGCTCTTTAGCATTTAAGTTGTCTTGAATATCCAACTGTTATGCTATTTTTTTTGGACGAGAAGTCATATAGAATTCTGAACTGTCACTTCTTTGATACGAAGTATTTCTGTTCAGAACATCATCTTTAAGAATGGCTTCCCAAAAATTCCTCGAAACAGGGCCAGAAATGTCCGCCGAACAGGCTATACTTGAACCTAGATGTAAAAGATTCTGGCTGGACTTCGAATGAACTTCCAATGGCCCAAGAATAAGAGTCATCTTCAATGCTGACATCTGTGTGTTTTGGATACTTGAAATGTTTTGTAGCCAAAAGGAGTATTTTCTACGTAAACTCTTGTAATTGGCCTTCTCGAGTATAAGACCCAAATTGTTAAGATATACGCATACTCTATCCTACTTGTCTTAAGGATATGCGAAAAGTCATAGATTCGTAGCATCTGTTAGCTTCTGAGCGTAAAATCACAGATCTGTAGCTTCTGTATGAAAAAATTGTAGATTGTAGCCTCTGAGCGTAAAACCATAGATTTGTAGCCTCTGAGCGTAAAACCGTAGATTTGTAGCCTCTGAGCGTAAAAGCTTCTGAGCGTAAAACCATAGATTTATAGCCTCTGAGCATAAAACCATAGATTTGTAGCCTCTGAGCGTAAAATCGTAGATTTGTAGCCTCTGAGCGTAAAAGCTTTTGAGCATAAAACCATAGATTTATAGCCTCTGAGCGTAAAACCATAGATTTGTTACGCAGTATGACTGTCCGTTTTCTTTTTTTCAGATGATAGGCCGACGTGGTCCCAAATCATAACCGAATATTAAAAGTCAGATTTGGTTAGGGATTCGAAGAGTTTATCTGAACTCTATAAATAGCCCAAGGTCTTGAGAGAGAAAAACCCTTCATCAGTCTTTACAAAACCCTTCGTCTCTTTGAGAAATCTTCGTCTTCGTCTCTTTTCTGAGTTTTGCCATGGCACCGAAACAGACCTCCACTGCTAAGGGAAAGAAAGCCGCTTCCTCATCTCGCTCCTCTGCTCAAGCACGAGCAACCCCTATTAGGCTGAGCGAGCCCCGATCTGAACGGAGTGCTCCACTGTCGAGCTGCACTCCGGGCATCACATATAAAGACTTCGAGAGAAAATAAAACCCTTCACACACGTTGTACGTGTATGCGCAAGGTCATCTTCTGTGCTAAGAGCCTCTTCGAGGAAGATGATGCACAGAGATATTTTATCATTACGCCCACATTCCTAATGTGTCAGCATAAAAACTCCATATTTTTGCAGTCGGCGTAAAAACTAAGACTGTCAAATTTTTGGTATATACTGCAAACTTTGAGTTTTACGCGTTGGATTTAAATTCCAGCGTAAAAACTCAAATTTTGGCAGTCTGGCATAAAAACTTAAATTTTGGCAGTCTGGCGTAAAAGAACAGATTGTCAAATTTTTGCGTATACTGCAAGAGTGTAGCGTCTAGCGTAAAACTGACTTATTTTCTTGCTTTTTGCAGTGGACCTGCAGATCTCTCCTTTGGCTGAAGTGATGGGCTCTGCTGCTGATGCTGAATTCCAATTATCTGGAGGACTTGTCCCATGTGACGTTCCCATCTCTGGAACCGAGTATCCTCAATAAAGGGAAACTCTAATCTCGTCCCAAGGAGAATGAATGATGCTGAGTATGATCATTAGGGAGCCCCTGTTATACATAGATGGGACTGAATATAAGAAACCAGGTTTCTTATTCGGGGATGTTATCGATAAACAATCCCAGACTAAGCCCAAGAAGGAAAATTGGGTATTTTCTGCTGAGGACACGGTCATGTATCTGCCAAGGATGCCAAAAGATTATCATATCTCACCATTCTTCCATGCCACGCATCCCAGGAAGATGGTATGGACTCTGACACTAGATCTTCATGGCTGGCCAAGGAATATCTCATACAAGAAAGGATTGAACCGAGGAGTCTTTGTGAGCAGTCCTTCAGGCCCTGTTATGCCTTTCAGAGGATTAATGCCGGGCAGCGTCCCGAGTGAAGACACTTCGCTGATCCAGCCGCTTCAAATAGCGACTATCTACAATAATTTTATGGGACAGGGAGGAGTATACCCCAAGGTTAACCCTCGCACCAGTGGGTGGCTAAGCTCCGAGAATCTTCGATGGGCCAGTTTAACTGCCTGGGCCCTAAAGCACTTTCAGACTGAGCTAGAAAGTATTGGCTTATTTGCGGCTGTGAGTGCCAATAGTGTTGGGCTGCCTCTCAACCCCAATTTGGTCTAAGCTTTGATGGAGCAGTATAACTCGCTCACTGGAACTTTTGCCACTTCGTTAGGGGAGTTGGGCCTAGCCTTTCATGAGATGGTAGAGATTTCAAAGATGCCAATGGGAGAGACTCCTTATAAAGAGTACTTTCCCACAAATAGGGAGCTTAGGGATACAAACCCTCGGGCAGTGGCGTGTACCAGGAGCTGATGAGTCACTATCTTGCCTGCACCACCTTCTACCAAGAGCCCTTTGATTTGGCCCACATCAACAAATGAGTATCCTACCTCTTCTTCCATCAGGCCAGAAATGCTAAGCCAGACAAGGTTGTAGATAGCAGAGATAAGCCTTTGAACCTCCTGAGCATGCTTAGAGCCAATACGGTCGATGATCTCATTGAAGACTCAAGGGCTTCAGATTATGTTCTTGATGAGGAGATAGGGGGTTATCCTGCAGGCACTAAAGCCTTTAGTTATATGAGGCATTGTCGCAAGCCTCTGTCAAGGAAAGCTCAATTGGCTGGCTTTCACTCTGTCTGGCTACGCCGATGGGTAGTACCTGGCATTGCGTCTGCGGATCGCATTCATCTCAACACTATATGGCTCGCAGTGCATTTGGTGTTTGGAGCAAGACTGGGCCTGCTACCTGCTATGGTATGCCGGATACAAGCTGGCCTGAGGGCCATTACTGATGGGCTGCTTGCAGATGATACACAGCGTGAAGGATATCCCAGAGTGGAATTACCATTACTATATCTGATGGGATGGTTAATCCTTCACAATACCAGAGTAATGTCTCCCAGATCTGTCAGCGGTTCGGGAAATAACTTTTTGTTGAATTACAAGAATTTGGTTTGGAATGTGACTAGCGTCATCGATTATCGGCGAACAATAAATTTTGCACATGGTTGGAAGCTCTTCTGTACCGTCCCCTCCCCCCCGTGCATATCAATCAACAAAGGACTAAACTTCAGGATGTGGGCCATGGAAGGACTATTCTTTCTTCTGAAGCCTTTTACTGGTTGGTCAGCTTTAGACCTTCCCACCTGTTGTACAGAAGTGAGGACCACTGCTACTTGGAGCCTTATCTGCCTAGCCGGTTTGCCATGCAATTTGGGTACGACCAGTTGCACGTAGAGAATCCTATTACCAGCTTCTAATGCAAAGGTGGTCTTATTGACGGAGCCAGAGGATGGCGGTACTTTATCATGGGTTGTACCGGAGCACTCTTTGTTGTGCCCGCGACTTCTCTCTCCATGGAATTGCGCATTCTTCACTCGTACGTGCAGTTTTATGCATCCATCAATACCTTCCATCGTGATTTTTATGTGTATAGAAGTTTCAGGATGCCCTCCCGTAAGTCCACTAGGAGAGAGGAGATACCGTCTGTTTCCTCGGATGAAGGTGATGAAGCCACTGGTGTAGACGATTTTTTTGTTGATAATACTGAGAGGCGTAATAGCTCCGCCAGCAGAACCTCTCGTTATCTCTAATAAGCGAAAGGCTTCCACTCTTAAAGAGCCTTCCTCCCGCAAGAAGAAGCAGACTGTCAGGGGTCCCAAAAGCACTTCCACCAAGGGGGCCTCTAGATGTGAGCCTGTTGTTTCCCCTGTTGGGGATGATTCTTTGATCGGAGGTCCTTCGCCTTTTAGAGAGGGAACCTCCACAGTTCCGGCTGACAGTGTTGGAGATTCTTTGCTCGCGGTTGCTGCCACTACCACCGTTACTGGTAGTGCTTCGAGATTGCCTTCGAGACCGAGCATAATAATAATCAATATACCCTTATCCAGATAAATAATGGGAATAACCCCTCCTTCGTCTGTAAGTATTTCCAGCGAGATTCCGCCCGATGAACCTCGTGTGGATCTGGGTGACGACTGGGATGATTACCCTCAGACGTCAGTTGGTGCACCCTCTTCTCCAAGCATGACAGCTTGTTTAGCATCATTAAGAAATGATTTAGCTATACAAGCTGTGGACGCAATATACATACCATCGGCCATGGGTAAATATTGCCTTCATGCTTTTTTCAGGAAAATTATCATCAAATCGATATCAAATTTCTCTTGTCTTATTTTCAGGCGAAGACATCTCGGGGGAGGGCGGAGTTGACACAACTTCTGACTTTGTTGCGGATCCAGCTAATGAAACGGCGGTGTCTGACGTCGAAGAAGTATGCTTTAAAGCTGTCGATCTTTCATCCGCAATATTCTCGGGTGTCACCCCGCTGGTAGCAGTTCAAATAACATCAGAGGAGGATGAGCCCATTATCTCGACTGTGCCTCCTTTGTTGAGTATGCCATCTACTTCAACCGTTGTTAGTGCCTCTTCTTTTGTCATACCATATGTTGAAGCGATGACTGTGGCAACATCCTCTGCTGACGTTCCAGAAAGGATATTTATCGATATCGCGGCCACTCCCAGTGTACATTCGATCTTTGCCACGCTAGTTGAACAATACACTAGCATATTCTATGTCACTTTGAAAGAATTGATTTCTATGGTGTTGGAGAAGAATCTAAGTTTTGATGCCCTGAAGACCTCCTCTAAGCTCACCATAGCGCCGATTAGAAATTTTAATGACGTGGAAAGAGCTGATGCGCTAGAGCAAATAGTTAATGGTTTAGAACAGCCCATTAACGAATATTTGCAACTATCCCGAGGCAGCATTGATGATCTGGTTCAGGCTGAGTATGACTCCCTAACTGCAAAACTTGCTCAGCAAATAGAATCTCTAAACAAATCCATCCAGGAACAGCAACAAGAGATGGATAATGAGCAAGCCGTCTTGGTGGAGGTTATTCCTCAGCTAGCTAAGTGCCAGGCCGAATATGAGGTAAATAAAGTGAGGGTTCGAGAATTGAAAGCTGAACTCGCTCAGGCAAGGGAGAGGCTTCTCAAGACGTCGGTAGTTCGTGATGTATTTGAAGGCCAAATTAAGACAGCTCAACAAAACTTGACACATGCGGGTGTCATCCATGCCAGTTTTGTTAATTCCCTGTCCGAACTATCTTTCTTAAAAAATGACGAAGCAAGGCTGGAGCGGGCTCGCACTAACATTTCAATCTCCAGGAATGAGAGGATGGCTGCTTTGGCGCAACAAATCCGCGATTTAACGGCTCCTCCCCAATGATGTACTTTTCTGCTTCTTTTGTAATTTGCTATCCCCAGAGATAATAAAGATACTTCTTCTGACTTTGTGGACCCATCATTCTAGAATACAAATGATAGACTTGGATGAAAGTGATATAAGAGGTAATATGGACATGATATACTTTCGGTAAGTTTCAGCTGGATATATCTATTCAGAGGTTATATGGACATGATAGAATATGATCCAACTAAATTTGTGTACAAAACACTATCAGAGGTAATATGGACATGATACGTTTTGTAGTTTCAAATTAGTTAAACATATCTATTCAGAGGTCACAAGAACATAATAGAATATGATCCAACCAGTCTTTGTACGTAGTATTGTCAGAATGAGGTCTTCATCATACTCCGTTTTAAGCAAGGGAGATTAAGCGTAGTACCTCTTCAGGAATTTACCGTTGATAGGAGCCATTATCAAATCTCCATTAGGCTTGGCTAATCTGTAAGCGCCATTTGAAAATGTCGTTTCAATCACATAAGGGCCCTCCCATTTGGGCTGGAATTTGCCCTTACTTTTGTGCATAATGATCATTGGCCTTTTCACAGCTAAAACTAGCTCACCAACTTTGAACACTCTTTCCTTCACTTTTTGGTTAAAAGCTCTGGAGATGCATGCCTGGTATAACTCAATGTGCTGTTGAGCTTGAAGGTGTTTCTCGTCTAATCCTTCTATCTCTTGAAGCCTAAGTGATCATTATTTTCCTGAGTCAACTCATTAGCCACTGCTATTCTGAGTGATGGAATTTGAACTTCAATAGGGAGAACTGCTTCACACCCGTAAACTAATGAAAATGGGGTACAACCTGTTGGTGTTCGTACCGTTGTGCGATATGCCAGAGGCATTCTCCCAGCTTCTCATTCTAATCTCTTTTGTTCGTCGATACGAACCTCTTCAAGAGTTTGATGATGGTTTTGTTGAAGGCTTCCGCCAAACCATTGGCAGCAGGATTATATGTCGTTGAGGCCATATTTTGTATCCGATTCTTATCGCAAAATCGGTGAAACGCTTGGCTGATGAATTGAGGCCCATTGTCATGAATTATCCTTCGGGATATCCCAAAGCGATAAATTACATGGTGCTTGATAAAGTTGATCACGTTGAATGTCTTTACGTCAGCAAGAGGGATCGCCTCTGCCCATTTAGAGAAATAATCGGTGATAGCCAATATGAACCGATGTCCTCTAGAAGACGAAGGATGGATAGGACCAATGATATCCATACCCCATGCTTCAAAGGGCCATGATGCCATTATAGGATATAAATACTCAGAAGGCTGATGTATAAAATCTGCATGAACCTGACAAGCTTTGCATTGTCTTGCATATTTTACGGCATCTGCAATCATGGTAGGCCAGTAGTAGCCCATCCTCCTGATACGATCCTGTAACTTAGGACCGGGTTGATGTGCTCCACATACTCCGTCATGAGCTTCTCGAATAACCCGCTTTGCCTCATCATCAGAGAGACATTGCAGCAATAATCCATTATATGTTCGGTGATATAGACTTTGTGAAGAAACATCAAAATAGAAGCGTAGTGATCGTCTTTTGATAGATACTGCTTCTTTAGGATCCTCTGGTAAGATTCTGTATGACACGAAGTCTATAAAGGGACTTCTCCAGTCTCTCTTAGGAGGAACCGTATTTATAGCGTAGCTGCGTTCTATGTGAAAATTATTTTTCACACAGAATAAATCTCTATTAAGAAGGATCACCGAATTCTGCCTTCTTATAGGAATGGCTAGATCTGCAGCTAGACTGGCCAAAGCGTCAGCTTTCAAATTTTGAGATCGAGGCACATGCTCTAAAAAGAATCCTTTAAAAGACATGGCTATCTCGATCGTTGTTTGGTGATACGGAATGAGGTCTGGATTGCGGACTTCATATATTCCTCTGACCTGATTGACGATCAGCTGAGAATCACCAAAAGCTTCTAGGTATTCAACATCCAATTCTTTAGCGACTTGAAGCCCGATGAGTAGGGTATTATACTCTGCCAGATTATTAGAGCAGGGGAGCAGGGTTCGCTAAGAGAATATGCTCGATAGATGACGAGTTTATCAAGAGTCACCAGAATAATTCCTACTCCTGAAACCACGTTTCCCTTGGGACCAGTCCTGGAAGCACCATCAAAGAATAGCTGCCATGTATCACCTTCCATTACCGAATTATATTCTGCAACTTCGTCTAGAATATCCTTATATAATTTAGAGGTTTCCGAAATTGGATGGGCGACTAAAAAATCGGCCAAGGCTTGACCTTTCATAGACTTCTGAGGGACGTACACCATATCATACGGTGTCAATAGCATTGCCCAAGTCGCGAGTCGAGAATTAAGAACACTTGGTTTACACATTAAAACCCAAAGCGGATTGATTCTGGAGATGATATGAATAGTTTGGCCCGTCACGTAATATCGCGTCTTCTGAATTGCAAACATTAAGGCCAAGCGTTCTTTTTCCACTGGGTTGTACCGGTGTTCAGCTCCGACCATCATCCTGCTTAAATAGTAGATAGCCTGTTCATGACCCTCATTATTCTGCTGTGCGAGGAGAGCCCCTAAATAATGATCCATTGCTCAAACATACAGCAAAATGGTCTTCCTATGACGGGAGGCACCAGGATTGGAGGATTAGTAAGATAGTGTTTGATGTCATTAAACGCTTGCTGACAGGCTTCGTCCCATATGAATGACACACCTTTCTTCATCAGGCGAGTGTAGAAGCATAAAAAATATGCTAGGGAATCATATGCGTAAAACCCTCAACATACAGGAATCCCGCATAAAACAGAGCTCCAGCACTGGGTGGCGTAAGACATGACTTCAGAACCATCGGCGTACAGCAGAGCTTCATCGCTAGTTCAGCGTAAAATATAGCTCCAGAATAACCCGCGTAACGCAGTATTTCTAGACTGCTTTGGCGTAAAAAGGTTGTTACATCGCCACTTTAGCGTAAAACTTGCTCGCTTTTAATGCAGTGGGAAGTTGTACGAGGAACCCTTCGTATTCCTCGAACGAACCTGTCAGATCATGCAGTGAACCTGACTCCTGACAAAGAGTACTGCACGACTATCCAGATGACGGCTGTAATGATGATTCGGCATAGAGACCCAGACCGTCATTTATTGACATTTCCTTGATACAAATTGCGTTTATGCATTCAAGGAAATACGCTGCCTAGTTTTATACAGGCAGACGTGAGCTTTTACGCTCAGCAGGAGATGAAACGAACCGCCACGTCAAAAGTTGCTCTTCGTACAGAGCTTGAGGCACGTCTCTGCAGTTAATGCGCGTGATGGGGGCAGATCTCTGTATTTAATGTACGAGATTTGGTTCTATTTTCAAAGACTGGGTGAGCCATAGTTATGGCTAATATGTCCACATCACCACCTTTGCATATTACACCACCTGGCTATTTTTAGCTATAGGAGCACGCTGTATGCTATCTCCTCGAAATACGCCAAAGTAGGTTATATTTGCAAAGCATTAGGCTTCTATGCCTACTTGGCTTCTACGCCAACTTGACAACTATTTGGCTTTTATGCCATAGTGACAGACATTGGCTTCTACGCCAACCTTTTTCTACACGAGGGGCAGTTATCCACGTGGCTTGCATGCCGTGATCTTCGCAGCAGTTATACGCGTTACCTCATAAAGGGACACGCGTCACACGCAGAGTCGAGAGATCATTTATACGTGGGTGGCAGTTATTATAACCACCGCGTAAAAAGTGTCACACTCTCCACTGTTCGGCTTCTACGCCGACTGGACGGTTACTGTCACTAAACTCTATAAATAGAGACCTCTGTCCACGGAGGTCCAAGGGGGAACATAGGTCGAAAAATTGGAGCAAGGTCAGAAATTAATTTTTTGAGAGAGAAGAGTCCAGAGCACAGACAAAGAGTAGCATCCACTCCCTCTTGCGATATTTGAAGCTTCTCCTTCTTCTACAGCACTTCTTCATCATCGTGTGGTTCAAGGGACAAAGTGATCGACCGCAGATCAGACTCCTATAGCAATATTTCCCCAGAATCAAATTTTTGTACTTAACATCCTCGTATAGCATTAATTCTACTTTATTTTCTTGTTTGTAAACCAAAGAAAGGGTTTCGTATAAACCTAGTTTTATTTCTTTCATTTATTATCAAACACAAGATGGCGACTCTGCTGGGGAACACTTTCTCATCTGACGAGAAAGCAATTGCTCAACACGATGCTGTATCCGTAGGATCAATGAAGAAGACCTTGGTCATCCAATTCGACCAATCGGCTTACGAAGACATGCTTCAATCTGGGGGTAGCTCTCAATCCCTCTCTGTCCAAGACAACAGGAAATTGCGTAAGGTGTGGATGCCCCGGACATCCCCTACCATTCCTGCCGACTCTCTGATTTCTCCGACCAACTTGGTTGTAGCTTCGCAACCTGCGCATCCCGTGCGTAAAACTCTGTCTCCCGTCGGTGACGTGGCAGACAAAGCTTCTGGCAATGCCTCAGTGCTAATCCAGAAGTCTACTCCGTGCTCTGTGCGTAAAACTCTGTCTCCCGTCTATGACGTGGCAGACAAAACTTCTGGCAATGCCTCAGTGCTAATCCAGAAGTCTACTTCGCGCCTCGCGCGTATAATTCAGTCTTCCGTCTATGACGTGGCAGACAAAATTTCTGATAATGCCTCAGCGCCAAGTCAGAAATTCTAAACGCGCTCCGCACATAAAAATACATCTTCCCTCCGTGGAAAATCAGATGATCCTTGCAAACGCCGCAAGGCAAAACAAGTAGCGGATTTCCCAACCTCTCGGCCTTTACGCCATCAAGAGAAGAGTCTGCTTGCTCTCCAGATTATGCGAGAAGTTAATGGCCGATTGAGGACTTCCTTAGTTTTATGCCAGCCTGAGCAAAACTCTAGGCTACGCTAGGAGAAGCCTCCTAGCTTAAAGAAGGCCCAGTTTGTGGGAACATACGCTCCTCATAGATCATGTGCTGCTCACATGGCTGAACTGCTCTACTCATATGGCAGAAAAAGTATTCTGGTCCCTAATCTCCACAGGCCCAATGATATAAAAAGGCAGAATAAGCCTTCTTCCTCTTCTTCGGCTAATATTGCCGATTTGCATGATCTCTTGATCCAAAGACGCAAAGACAGGGGTCAAAATCAAGATTTAGCGCCCCTAACTTCCAAGCATGGAGAGATCATGTGGGAAGATGCGTCAACATCTAATGCCGTCATGACATATGGGCCACATGAAGATTCTATCTTTATTATCCCGCCTACTCGCAACGATCAACATCCAATAGTCTTCGGTCGCATACGGAGCAGACCGATTGTACAAGAAGATTCTTATGAGTCCGATACAGGGAAAATGCAAATCCACAGATATAGCCCACAGGCTTTAAAGATTATACAAAGTATGGATTATGATTTGAAGTTGAAACAAGGCCTCAACTATGGAAAAGGCAGACGAACACCGTTGCATAGTAATCCTTACTGTCACCAAACTCGTTTTGGGTTAGGGTATAGTTCATCTCTTGCAAACTCCAAACCTCCAGAGTTTGATCCTGTAATACCAGAGGCAGGTCCTTCTAAATCAACTTCTGTGGGCAAATGCCATGACAGGTCTGTGGGTAGTCTACCTCAACAAAACATGGTAGCATCCAAAGCTGGGGGTAAAATCCCCTCTGAGTCCGAAGATGATGCAACGATGACCATCTTCCGTAAAACTCAGGCATCGGGAGTCAGAAGGCCAAAAGGGACTTTTTCCTTCAACGAAGATGACATCATTGAAATCTTCAATGTATTGATGAAGGAACACAAACTTCGGCTACCCAACATCAGATATCCTGAGAGGACTGGTAAAGTCGATGACCCAGATTATTGTCTCTTTCATCGGTACATTCATCACCCCATAAAGGAATGTTATGTACTGAAAAGGAGAATCCAGGAGTTGATCGACGCCAAAGTTATCACTTTGCATCTATAAATAAGGGGACGATCACTGTAAATTGATTTCACTCTAACGTGATAATTTGTTCCCTCAAGAAATACTGGATGATGAGTCCCTAAAAGTTTCCCCAGCGGATTCTTCAGGTCTATCCCCATTCAGGAAAATCACTCCACAGTAAATTCTTCAGACATGAGTTCACGTCCATATTACCTCTGAACTATTGTCCAAATATTTCTTTGTTTCCCCAGCTGAATTTGCCATGTCCAAGTGACCTCTGAACAAACCTTCCTGGGTTGGCTATCGATTTTCATATCCATATTACCTCTGATATCGGTTGTCATTGCCAACTTAGCACCCGTACTTAACTCTAAAGTACGTCAGTGGTGTTAAGTCCACAAAAACTGCCATGTCCATATTACCTCTGAGCAGATGTATACCTCCATCCCCGGTGGAGTCACAACTCAAAAGTTTGTCATGATCATATTACCTCTGAACAAACCTTCCGAGTTTCGACTATCGATAATCATGTCCATATTACCTCTGATATCGGTTGTCATCTCAACTTAACACCTGTACTTAACTTTAAGTACGCTAGTGGTGTTAGGTCCACAAAAACTGTCACGTCCATATTACCTCTGGCAGGGCTTGTCCTAAACTTATTACTTGCACTCGCGTGCACAAGAAGTAATAGGTCCACAAAAATTTCCCTGTGGAATGTCTGCAATGGAAAATAAATTGTTTATATCCATATCACCTCTGAACTATCCTCATTTTCCCCAGCAAAGAAAGAGTCTGTCCATGACCAACCCCCACAGAGTCGTATTTTACCGCGTCTATATTACCTCTAGCAGGACTTGTTTCGAACTTATTATTTGCACTTAACATGCACAACAAATGATAGGTCCACAAAAAATCCCCCAGTGGGATGTCCTCAACAAATACGGTATCGTACTACGTCCATATTACCTCTAATACAATATTCAAAGTTCGTACAAACAATTATAAAGAAATGGGAGGGCCCTTATATGATTGAAACAACTGGCGTTTAAAGATTAGCCAAGTCTAATAATTTTTTTTTTGGCTATTATCAACTGCAAATTCCTAAAGAAGTACTATACTTGATCTCCTTTGCTTAGCGGAGTATGATGGAGATCTTATTCTGACGATACCATGCACAAAGGTTAGCGGGATCATATTCTATCAGATTCATATGACCTCTTAATGGATATGCTTAACTAATTTGTAAAACTATCATGTTCATATTACCCCTGATAGTGTTTAGTATACAAATTTAGTTGGATTATATTCTATCCGGTTCGTATTACTTCTGAATACATTTACATTCAGCAAAACCTTAACGAAAGTATGTCATGTTAATGATACCTCTGATATCACTTTCATCTTAGCCTATCATATTCTAAAGTAATGGGTCCACAAAGTCAGAAAATATATTTTTATTATCTCTGAGAAATTACAGGAGAAGCAAGAAGTACATCATTGGGGAGGAGCAGTTAAATCGCGAATATGTCGCGCCAAGGCGACCGTCCTCTCATTCCTGGAGTTCAAGACGTTAGCGCGAGCCCGCTCCAGCCTTGCCTCCTCATTGTTCAAAGAGGACAGTTCGGACCGAGCCTGAACAAAATCGGCACAGGTGACTCCTGCATGTGCCAAGTTCTGTTGAGCTATATCCAGTCGGCCATTCACCACATCTAGGGCTGCCGATGACTGAAAAGCCCACTCCTTTGCTTGAGCGAGTTTGGCTTCCAGTTTGCAGACCCTCGCTGCATTCCCCTCATGTTCGGCCTTGCACTTTGCTTGAAGAGGAATAACCTCCTCCAAAACGGCCTTTCCTTCATCCATCTCCTACTACTGTGTTTGGATGGATTTATTTAAGCATTCCATCTGTTCAGCAAGCTGTGCAGTCAGGAATTCATATTCAGCCTGAATCAGGTCATCGATGCTGCCTCAGGATAATTGCAAATACTCGTTAATGAGTTGTTCTAAACCATTAACTATTTTCTCTAGCGCATTAGTCCTTTCAGCATCACTGAAGTTTCTAATCTGCGCCATAGTAAGATTGGAGGACATCTTCAGAGCCTCGAAGCCTAGATTCTTCTCCAGCACCATCGATATCAGCATTTTCAAAGTGATATAGAAAATACTAGTATACTGCTCACCTAGCATGGCGAAATCTGAATAGACGCTAGGAGTGGCTGCAATATTGGTGAATCCCCTTCCAGGAACGACTGCAGAGGGTGTCGTCACAGTCATCACTTCAACAGATGGCGCGACAAAAGTAGAAGCACCAACAATGGTCGAAGTTGCCGGCATGCTCAAAAGAGGAGGCATAGTCGAGACAATCGGCTCATCCTCCCCCGATATAGCAGAGTCCGCAACAAGCTCAGAAGTGGTGTCAACTCCACCCTCTCCAATGATGTCTTCCCATGAAAAGAAGACAAGAGAAAGTTAATATCAACCTGATGTTAATTTTTCTAAAAAAGAGGCGTAAAAGACAATATTTACCCATGGCTGATGGTATATATGCCGCGTCCGCAACCAGTACAGCTAAATCATTTCTTAATGATGCTAAACGAGTTGTCATACCTAGAGAAGAGGGCGCACCAAATAACGTTTGAGGGTAGTCTTCCCAGTCTTCACCAAGATCCAATCGAGGTTCGTCAGGAGGAATCTCGCTGGAAATACTTACAGATGAAGAAGGGGATGAACCCATTATTGGTTTGGATAAAGATATCCGTAATACGCTGGACCTCGAAGCTGACTTCACTGTACTACCAGTAGCGGTAGTAGCGACAGCAGTCCCGAGCAAAGAATCTTCAGCATTGTCAGCCGGAACTATGGAGGTTCCCTCTCTAATAGGCGAAGGACCTCTAGTCAAAAAATCATCCCCAACAGTGGAAACGACAGGCTCACTCCTAGGAGCCTCATGGCTGGAAGTCCTGATAAGACCACTGACAGTCTTCTTTTTCTTACGAGGGGAAGGCTCTTTTAGAGTAGGAGCCCTTCGCTTACTGGGGATAACAAGAGGCTCTGCAGGCGGAGCTATTAGGCCTCTCGGTATCGTCATCAAAAATTCGTCTGGACCGACAGGGTCTTCGCCCTCGTCAGAGGAGACTGATGGGACCTTCTCTCTTCCACCGGACTTATGAAAGGGCATCCTAAAACTTCCATGCATATCAAAATCACGATGAAAGGTATTAATGGATGCATAAAATTAGGCGTACGAATAGAGCATGCGCAACTCCATGGAGAGAGAAGTCGCGGGCACGATAAAAGTTTCTCCAGTACAACCCATCATGAAGTACTACCATCCTCTCGCTCCATCGATAAGTCCCCCTTTGAACTTGAAGCTGGTGATAGCATTCCCCACATGCAACTGGTCGTACCCAAATTGCCTGGCGAATCGGCTAGGCAGATACGGCTCTTGATAGCAGTGGTCCTCACTCCTGTACAACAGATGAGAAGGTCTAATGCAGACCAACCAGTAGAAGGCTTTGGGAGAAAGACTAGTCCTCCCGTGACCTGAATCCTGAAGATTCGTCCCCTGTTGATTGATATGTACAGTGGGGACAATACAGAAGAGCTTCCAGCTGTGAGCAAAATTTAATGCTCGTCGACAGTCTACGACGGTGGTCACATTCCAAGAGGAATTCTTATAATTCAATAAGAAATTATCCCCCGAACTACTGGCAGAGCCGGAAGATATCACCCTTGGGTTATGAAGGATTAACCATCCCATCAGATATAGGAATGGTAACTCCACTCTGGGAAATCTTTTACGCCGTGTTTCATCCGCAAGCAGCCCATCAGTAAGGGCCCTCAGGCCTGCTTGTATCCAGCATACCATGGCAGCGAGCAGGCCCAGTCTTGCCCCAAATACCAAACGCACTGCAGGCCATAAGATGTTGCGATGAATGCGATCTGCAGATGCGATGCCAGGTACTACCAATCGGCGTAACCATACAGAGAGGAATCCAGCCAGTTGAGCTTCCCTTGACAGAGGCTTGCGACAATACCTCATATAACTGTTGGCTTTAGTGCCTGCAGGGTAACCCCCTATCTCCTCATTGAGAACATGATCTGAAGCCCCAAAGTCTTCAATAAGATCATCGACCGTCTGAGCAGTAAGCACACTCAAAAAATTCAAGGGTTTATCTCTGCTATCCACAACTTTGTCTGGCTTAGCATCTCTGGCCTGATGAAAGAAGAGATAGGATGCCCACTTGTTGGTGTGAGCCAAATCAGACGGCTCCTGATAGAAAATGGTGCAAGCAAGGTAGTGGCACATCAGCTCCTGATATACTGCCACTGTCCGAGGGTTTGTGTCCCTCAATTCCCTATTTGTAGGGACATACTCCTCATAAGGAGTGTCCCCCCATTGGCAGTCTTGAAATCTCTGCCATCCCGTGAAGGGCTAAGACCAACTCCCCCAGTGGAGTGGCAAAAGTCCCGGTGAGCGAGATATACCGCTCCATCAAAGCCAAAAACAGGTTGGGGTTAGGAGGTAACCCAATACTGGTAGCAATCACAACCGCTAATAGACCAATGCTCTCCAGCTCCGTCTGAAAGTGCTTTAGGGCCCAGGCAGTTAAACGGGTCCATTGAAGATTCCCAGGGCTAAGCCACCCGCTGGTCCGAGGATTAACCTTAGGGTATACTCCTCCATGCCCCATAAAATCATTGCAAAAAGTTGATATTTGGACTGGCTGGAGCAGTGAAGTATCTTCACTAGGGACGCTGCCCGGCAGTAATCCCCTGAAAGGTATGACAGGGCCTGAAGGTTGGTTCACAAATAATCCTTGGCCTGATACTTTCTGATAAAATATCTTCCCCGGATGGCCGTGAAGATTAGGGATCAGGGTCCATAACATCTTCCGGGGATGCGTGGCATAGAAGAATGCCGAGATAGGGTAATCTCTGGGCATCCTTGGCAGGAACATGACCATGCCTTAGCAGTAAACATCCAATTTTCCTTCTTGGGCTTCGTCTGGGATTGTTTATCAATCATATACCCGAAGAGGAAAGCTGGCTTCCTATATTCGGCCCCATCTATATACATCAGGGGCTCCCCACTGAGCATACTCAGCAACATTCGCTTTCCTTGGAAAGATATCAGAATTCCCCTCTCTTCAGGGTAATTGGATCCAGAAATGGGGAATGTCATATGTGACAAATCCTCCAGATAATTCGAGTTCAGCATCCCAGCAGCAGAACCCATCACGTCAGCCAAATGAGGGATCTGCAAGTCCACTGCAAAATGCAAGAAAAATTAGTCAGTTTCTGCACTAGACATTACATTCTTGCAGCTTGCTCCAAAGATTATCAGTCTGTGCTTTTACGCCAAGACTATAAAAATTTGAGCTTTTACGCCGGAATCTATTTTTCCATTGCGTAAAATTCAAGGTTGGCAGCAGATAACAATCTGAGCTTTTACGCTGGACTGACAAAATTTGAATTTTTATGCCGGTATTCATCCAGCGCGTAAAATTCAAGCTTTGCAGTAAAACACCAAATTTTGACAGCATGGGTTTTTTACGCTAGACCGCAAAAATTTGGAGTTCTTACGCTGACACATTAGGAATGTGGGCGTAAAGATAAAACATCTATGTGCATCATCTTCCTCGAAGATGCTCTCAGCACAGAAGATGACCTTACGCGTTCACGTACAATGTGTGCGAAGGGTTTTGTTTTTCTCTTCCCAAAAACTTTACCTATGACGCCTGGTGCACAGCTTAACGGGGGGATACTTCGTTCAGAGCGAGGTTCGCTCAGCCCAATGGGAGTTGCTCGTGCTTGAGCAGAGGAGAGAAAAGAAGATGCAGCTTTCTTTCCCTTAGAGGTGGAAGTTGATTTCGGTGCCATGGCTAAAACTCAGAGTTCTCAAAGGAAGAGACGAAGAAGAGCTCTCATAGGAACGAAGGTTTTTTGCAAAAGACAGATGAAGGGTTTCTTCTCTGAAGGCCTTGGGGTATTTATAGAGTTTGGATGACTCCTCGAATCCCTAACCAAATCCGATATTTAATATTCGATTATGATTTGGGACCACATCAGCCGATCATTTCGAGAAGACGGATAGTCAGCGGATTCAGAATTTACGTGCAGAATAGATCTACGATTTTACGCTAAGGAGCTTTTTACGCTCTGGAAACTATAAATCTACGTTTTACGCTCAGAGGCTATAAGTCTATGGTTTTACGCCCGGATGCTTTTATGCTCGGTAGCTTTTACGCTCGAGAGGCTACAAACCTATGACTTCACACTCAGAGGCTACAAATCTATGATTTCACGCTCAGAAGCTTTATACGCTCAGAGGCTATAAATCTATAGTTTTAAGCCCGGATTCTTTAATGCTCAGCAGCTTTTACGCTCGAGAGGCTACAAACCTATGATTTTATGCTCAGAAGTTATAAATCTACGCTACGGATCTATGACTTTTCGCTTATCTTAAAATACGCAGGCCAGAGTAGGCGTATATCTGAACAATTCTCAAGACGACCAATTACAAGGGTTTACGCAAAAGATGCTCCTTCTTGGCCACAAAACATTCCAAGTACCCAAAACATACAGAGTTCAGCATTGAAGATGACTCTTCTTCTTGGATCAATTGGAAGTTAATCCCAAGTCCAGTCAGAATCCTTTCTCAAAAGTTCAAGTATGGCCTGTTTTGACGGTCATTTCTCGCCCTATTTCAAGGGATTTTCGGGAAATCATTTCTTGAAGATGATAATCTGAACAAGAATTCTTTGTATCAGAGAAGTGACAGTTTAGAAATTCTACATGACTCCTCGTCCACAACAGCATGACAGTTCGGATATTCGACTAAAATGCTAAGCAGCTTGCTACGCGTCTTCTGCTACGCGTAAAAGGCAAGACGAGTTCAGATACTCTTTTATCAGAGTCGGTGTAAAAATATTTAGACGTGTCGAAACTGCACACTATTCAGACTTCATCACAACAAATATGGCAAATCATCATATGCGTAAATGAAGACAATTTTATTAATCATGATTACATATGATAGAAAATCCAGTCTACAAAGGGTTTTTCATCTTCATGATTACATATGATGGAAATTCTTTCTCTATAAAGGGTTTCTCATTTTTATTTAGGATTATACCAAGAATCTGCTATGCCAGGTTCTCGTATTGGTGGAGATCCTTTTCGTCTTCTATAGCAGTTCATCGACTTCTACAGTCGATGAACAAGAAAATGATTAATGGCGGGAGGATACAGAACTGGGCCTGTCTAAATTATTCAAGCCTATCCTCCATACGCCATGGCAGGCAGAGCCCTAGAAATTGAGTTGGGGGTTCCGACCCAACTCAATACTGGAAGACAGGGCCAAACTACCTATCCTCGGCCAGCACCGTAACGGGAAAAAAACAGCTTGCAAGCTGTGTGGTCTAATATGACCCTTCCTCTCTCCTGGACGAATCGCCATATGAAATTGCTGATTATTCCGAGCAAAGAAAGCTATAATATCCTTCCATGATCCATCGTTGCAGAGGACAGTTGCTCGAAGATGCCTTCTTTTTTGGATCCCTACATGCTGGAAGAACATGATCTTTTTCTTCCTCAAGTCAGCAAGACGAACCTCGGTAACCATCTCTTTATGATGAAGGAAGTATGGGAAGAACATGTTAACTCATCAGCCTTTATATAGGCAAAGAAGAACACAGCAAATCCCAACAAACTCCTAAAAATCTGCCAAGAAATCAGCCTCGTGGAACGAGTCAGACTTGACAGTTTCATGCTTCATTCAAAGTGTTTCAAATTACGAGAAATTTAAAAACTTTGAAGGGGATCTTGTAGAAGCATAAAAAATATGCTAGGGAATCATACGCGTAAAACCCTCAACATGCAGGAATCCTGCATAAAATAGAGCTCCAGTACTGGGTGGCGTAAGACATGACTTCAGAACCATCGGCGTACAACAGAGCTTCATCACTAGTTCAGCATAAAATATAGCTCCAAAATAACCCGTGTAACGCATTATTTCTAGACTGTTTCAGCGTAAAAAGGTTGTTACATCGCCACTTTGGCGTAAAACCTGCTCACTTTTAATGAAGTGGGAAGTTGTGCGAGAAACCCTTCGTATTCCTCGAACAAACCTGTCAGATTATGCAGTGAACCTGACTCCTGACAAAGAGTACTGCACGACTATCCAGACGACGGCTGTAATGATGATTCGGCACAGAGACCCAAACCATCATTTAGTGACATTTTCTTCATACAAATTGCGTTTATGCATTCAAGGAAATACACTGCCTAGTTTTACACAGGCAGACGTGAGCTTTTACGCTCAGCAGGAGACGAAATGAACCGCCACGTCAAAAGCTGCTCTTCGTACAGAGCTCGAGGCACGTCTCTGTAGTTAATGCGCATGATGGGGGAAGATCTCTGCATTTAATGCACGAGATTTGGTTCTATTTTCAAAGACTGGGTGAGCCATAATTATGGCTAATATGTCCACATCACCACCTTTGCATATTACGCTACCTGGCTATTTTCAGCTATAGGAGCACGTTGTACGCTATCTCCTCGAAATATGCCAAAGCAGGTTATATTTGCAAAGCATTAGGCTTCTACGCCTACTTGGCTTCTATGCCAACTTGACAACTATTTAGCTTCTACGCCATGGTGACAGACATTGGCTTCTACGCCAACCTTTTTCTACGCGAGGGGCAGTTACCCACGTGGCTTGCATGCCATGATCTTCGCAGCAGTTATACACGTTACCTCATAATGGGACACGCGTCACACACAGAGTCGAGAGATCATTTATACGTGGGTGGCAGTTATTATAACTGTCGCGTAAAAAGTGTCACACTCTCCACTGTTCGGCTTCTACGCCGACTGGATGGTTACTGTCTCTAAACTCTATAAATAGAGACCTCCGTCCACGGAGGTCCAAGGGGGAACAGAGGTCAAAAAATCAGAGCAAGGTCAAAAATTGATTTTTTGAGAGAGAAGAGTCCAGAGCACAGACAGAGAGTAGCATCCACTCCCTCTTGCGACTTTGAAGCTTCTCCTTCTTCTACAACATTTTTTCATCATCGTGTGGTCCAAGGGACAAAGTGATCGACCGCAGATCAGACTCCTATAGCAATATTTCCCCAAAATCAAATTTTTGTACTTAACATCCTCGTATAGGATTAATTGTACTTCTTTTTCTTGTTTGTAAACCAAAGAAAGGGTTTTGTATAAACCTAGTTTCCTTTCTTTCGTTTATTATCAAACACAGCGAGAAAAAGGTTGACATCTCCCCGAGAGGTTGGATATAAATCTCCTGATATAAGCTAGACGACCTTGAAATCCTCTGAGTTCTCTCAGATTATGGGGTGGTCGCATTTCTAGGATAGCTTTTACTTTATCAGGGTCAACTTGAATGTCTTTAGCGGTAATGACAAATCCCAAGAATTTGCCACTGGATACCCCGAGAAAGGACTTTGTAGGGTTCATTTTGAGTTGATGTTGGCGCATCACTCGAATACTGTCTTCAAGTCTTGGATGTGATCATCCTTAAGGCAAATTTTGACAGCAACATCGTCTACGTAATATTCTACCGTTTTGCGTAGATGCTCATGGAATATGTTACTTATAGCTCGTTGATATGTAGCCCCGGCATTCTTCAATCCAAAAGGCATGACTGTATAGCAATATACCCCCAGTGGTGTACGGAAGGCAGTATGCTTCTCATCTTCAGGATTTATCTTAATTTGATTATATCCTAAAAATCGTCCATGAAAGACATGCGTTCAAAACTGCACGTATTATTGATCATGACGTCTATGATGGGAAGAGGGAAGTCATCCTTGGGACAGGCCGCATTTAGATCTCGAAAGTTGATGCAAATATGAACTTTCCCGCTTTGCTTCATGACCGGGACAACATTGGCGACCCAATCAGGATGTTGTTCTTCCCGAATGAACCCGCAGGCTATCAATTTCTTGATTTCAGCTTCAATGGCCTCCATCATATCCGGGCGAAACCGGCGTTGGTCTTGCTTTACGGGCTTTGAATTGGGCAGTATGTTGAGTTTATGGGTAGGCACTTTTAGATCAAGACCCGGCATCCTCATAATTCCACGCAAAGACATCAATGTATTCTTTTATCAGCTGGATCATTTCTTCCTTTTCTTCTTCGAAAACATTGTTACTGATAAATATCAGCTTTGGTGAAAATTCATCCCCAACATTGACTTGGATAACTTTATCTTCAGTGGGTGGTTCTCTTTGCTCGAATCAGAGTTCCCATTGTGTATCCATTTGATGTGCCCAGGATTCATTTTCAAACGGTTCAAATTCTTGTTCCTCTGCTTCAAGAGAATCTGTCAATACCATTTTTACTGATAATGCTTGTCCGAGTTCATCATATGAATCGGAGGATGACAAACCATCCTGAGAAGAGGAAATGGTCTCCCCACTTAACTCAGAGTTGTTCGAAGTTGCAAGAGACGTGGTATACCCTAACCCGAAGTGAGTTCGTTGAAGGTAGGGATCACCATGCAACGGCAATCGTCTGCCTTTTCCATAGTTGAGACCTGGCTCCAACTTCAAGTCATAACCCATGCTTTGCATAATCTTCAAAGCCTGTAGGCTATATCTGTGAACCTGCACTTTCCCAGCATCAGACTCGTAAGAATCTTCTTGTACAATCGGTCTGTTCTGCATGCGATCGAAGACTATTGGATGCTGATCGTTGCGAGTAGGTAGAACAATAAAGATAGAATCTTCATATGGCCAATATGTCATGATAACATTAGATATTGACGATACTTCCCACACATACGGCTGATAGAAGTCTATAGCTTCCAAGAATTTTTGTGCTATAGGCTCTATATCATTATGGGGAAAGGATTCCTGATTAGGAAATTGTGCGTCAGTATACTGGAAAAGAGAATCTTTATTATCGTCAGAAACCACGTTCTCGGTTGTATTTACATCAGTCGGCTGCTTGTTGCACCTAAGGTTGGTGACCAAAGGTGGAGGCTTCAGGTTCAGAGTGATCACTAGGGGATCACTTCCTCCTCCCGATTTGGTTTTGCCCAAGTAGATAGCCACGGGTTCCATGACTTTCGGACGGGTAGTCCGCCCTTTCACCTGGATTGACAAAGGTTGCTCAGCAAATAATTCTCCTGGCTCCCGATGGTATTCTTCCTCCGTCCTGCCCGATACCTCCTTCATGTATTCTTGGGTGTATAACATGGCATCAGAATAGTAGGACTCAACTCCTTTGAATGGGTTGAGATCAGCAAACTCTGTCTTCACTGTCCCTTGGACGTCTACATATTTGAAGTATTGATGTAGAGTGGAAGGAACAATATTGTGATCGTGGATCCATGGTCTGCCCAACAGAATGTTGTAAGACACCTCTGAATCAATGATATAGCATGTAGCCACTGATCTAAGGTTACCAATCTGGATCATCAGACGAATCTTCCCCAACGGCTTACTTTTCTTGGCATTGAAGCCCACGATTGTAGTGTTAATGTAAACCAGTTCGCTTGTAGGAATCCTCAACGGTCTTAGCAGACTATGAGGGATAAGGCTGATCGACGATCCCGGATCTATGTGAATCCGGTTAACATCCATGGAGCCGACGTATCCGGTGTAATAAAGAGGCCTGTCATGCATGTTATGTTTCAACAACATGTCCTCTTGAATGAAAGTGATGTTAGTGACTACTTCTATCACACTATGGCATTGAGGACATGCCACAGGCTCTTTATCAGGGGACTTGAGCTGAGTCGGGCATATATCCGCCTGCATTAACTGTCGCGCCCCGATCCCGCAGGGGCCGATCGTCCTCGCTTGGTCCCTACGGGACCGCTCATCCTCGCTTGGGCGCGATGTCGTGCAAGCCTAAGTTGCGCTTGCACCAGGCACGTACCTGCATAAGACAAAAGATAGACGAAAATATACATATATAGGCACAGAGTAAAATGCAGAGAACCAAAGTTGAACACATTTGATAGCACACAAAATACTTTCATTTTATTGAATACTGAAGATTTGGATTACAAAGTGTTTGCTTGGCTGAGTTACAAAATATGCCTTAGAAGGCTTACAACTCTTTTTATATTCCCAAAACTAGCCACAAAACCCATTACATTATGCCCTTGTAGTAGGACCAAAATAACCAAAATATCTAGCAGAAGAAGAGTAGCCCACTGGAGACGTAAGCAGCAGAGGAAGCAGCACGAACACAGTCCTAGGGAAGGGTGCGCACACGCTGATTCAGGTTGAGGATGCTCGCCAAACTCTCGCTTCTAGTACCTGGATAATTGCCCACAAACGTGGGTCAGTACTACCACATGTACTGGTGAGCGATCGTGGCCAAACTCACCTTAGAAATCCACACTAAGTAAGCATATGAAGCTAGCATTATTAAGTGGTCTTTCTGGTTGTCTAGTTTTATTTTAACAATTCATGCAAGGAAACATAGACAATATATCGCATATGCATATGATAATCTTACCCACGGCCGAGCGGTTATCCCTGCAGCAGACACACAAGTTAGCCAAAATTTGCATATGAATAACTTATGAATCAAATAGGCATCAAGTGTTAGGTATGCAAGAAGGTAAACCTAGCATGTGCCCTAACTATATGATGGCCCATGGGTCGCCCCATGATTAGCAGTTGGGACATACAAGCCCATCTCACTAATAGACATATCGCCCCACTAGACTCCCGTGCGAGCCGTATACCTCAGGGCGATCCAAAAATCTCTTCCGGACCGAGCGATTCCCAGTGCCCCAGGAACCGTTCGAGAGACGAGACCTTGTGCACAAGTTGTCCGAGACCAATGCATGACATAAAACATCTAACAAATATAACACTACAATGCACAGTTCAAAGAAACGAATACACAATTTCCATCTCTTATTCTTTTCCCATAAATCATATTCGAAACATAGGGACTTGCCATAAATCGGGTCGTACAGCATAGGGACTAAGAACATGCAACATAATTGATAGCAAAAGCATAATTCTAATACTTTTAAGCATGCAGTTTATTTCTTTAGCTTATCTTTTTAGTGAGGCAACATTTAGTGAACTAGAGATTCTTTATTAGGCATGCAGACTTAAAGGATTCATCGAAGGGCCTAAGCCACTCACCGAATGAATCGAACGAGAGGATGCGGAAGCCTTAAGCGACGTTCACTCTTTGGTTATGCGTCCTAAAAATGCAACAATACTTGGTTAGCATACTTCGATCTCTTTCCCTTACGATTCGAAAAGAACGAGCAAGCGAGAAAGCGAAATCATGAAAACCAAGTCATCGAAAGCAACTCAAAACTCGCAACACAAAACCAAGAAGCAAAGCAACCAACGAAAACTCTTGGACTTATTTCAATAGAAGCCGTTCGATTAATTCGAAGGGTTCATTGCACTTCGTCCGTGTTGATTTGGCGGTAAGGTTTCCCCGAGACTCGATTCTCAACCGAGTCGAAGCAGCTTAGTGTTCCATAAGTATCCGTTCAGAGCGGGGCATTACATACTACCCCACTGAGAAAAAGTTTCGTCCTCGAAACTTAATAGATCAAGAAGGCGATAAACGATGCATCAAGAGATCAAAGGAATGAAACTCACCAACATCGTGCCCACTCTCGTCACACTCAATATTCTACTGATAAACTCTCGGCCTCCTAATCTGATCAGTTGGGTCAAGAGCAGGACCCGGAGGGGTTTGAGTCTCAGCACCATCTGCTGCCAAGGCCTTAAGGGTTGGACAATCACGGATCATATGATCTAATTTTCCACACTTAAAACATCCCTTTGTGATGTGGCCACATGTCTCCTTGGTGTGACCCTGACGGCCACAGAAGCTGCACACTTTCTTACGGTTCTCACCTGTGTCGGCCTGTTTCTCTGTTTCGGCCTTTTTCTCACCATTGTGGTATCGTTTGGCAGGAGGGTTTCGAGGGACGGGTGCCTTGTCCACAGCACTTTGTGGCATAAACTGCTCGTTCTTCACCGCTACCTCAAATGCTTGGATGTACGTTTTGCACTCCCGGTTCATAACATCTTTCC